>CM014270.1:49379308-49469450 GCA_004135705.1 Alloteropsis semialata | reverse complement strand
AGCTTTGGTTATACCTGATTGTTATTCGAGTGTTAAGTGTGATTTAGATTCCCTACGTCGGAGCTAGGTCTTGCTTGATTATTTGATAGCATACCTTAGAATCAGAACGATCCTGTTAATGTTTTATCTGCTTATTTGCTTAATCTGATTAACACTTGTGCGAGCATCTTGTTTAGTTGACAGGTTGGTGAGTCGAGTTTGATTGTTTAGCTATCTAATCTGATCATAGCTGGAGAAATCTAGATTCCCTACGTCGGAGCTAGATTTCTTTGAAAAGGTTCTGGTCCGATTGGCTGGTTAGATGGTCCGATAAGATAAATCAAACTGGCAACTAGGCAAGATGGACGATGTATCGGCTTACACTTTGATTATTTAATATCTTGTCCAGAGGCACAGCTGATCCATTATTTACATATCGGTCATATTTTATGCTTTATTTTATTTAAAGGCTGATCTGTTACAAGGTCCGATCCTGATTGGTCCGATTCTGAGGTCCGATTGCATGACTGATTAAGGTCCGATTATATTGGTCCGATTGAAGTTGTCTATGAAGTCCGATTTTGAGGTCCGATTGGTATCGGCCGACGCAAGTCTGATTGGGTCTTGGCTGAAATCCAACGTGCCTATGCCGTTTGGAATAGAGCCGCACAATCAAAGAGTAATTTAACTGTTTTATCCCCTTGTCAATTTCAGGTCAAATTGACTGGCACGCCGCGAACCTGAACAAAGTGCAGGCTGGCACTGGAGTGAAGCAGATCTCCCTGGTCTTCTTGTGTTGACCGCTGAGGATACGACTGCCGATTTTTCGCGTCAACACATTTTTGGCACGCCCAGTGGGACACGAGAAGCAAATTCCAAGATGTCGTCGTCTGATGCTGAAAAAGAAACCGCAGCAAAGCTTGCCGCTGAGAAAGAAACTGCAGCAAAACTTGCTGCTGAAAAAGAAGCTGCTGAGAAGGCTAAGAATGACAAGAACAAGACGTCTGAGACGGCCATTCCAATTACAAAGGCCGATCTGTCTAAAGCTCAATTAGATGCAGTTCAGGCCCAGATTGATGCATTTGAGAAGCTCTGCCTTGGCCAATTTGGACGTAATCGTTCAGGACCTATACTCAAAGGTGCTCTCCCAGATCCAGAATTGATCAAGAAAACGACTGATGCTCGGGAGTACCATGTCAACATGACAGAGATGATTCACCAGGCTGTTCATCATGCATTGATCAACCAGTCAGGCACTTTGGTGAATTCTTTAGGTAATCTCATCAAGAAGGCGGTAGATGATTTCATTTGTTTGAAAGGCCCAGTATTTATAGCAGATTCTGCAGGAGCATCAGGATCAGGGAAAGACAAGGAGACTGAAGATAAAGCCATGACCGTTGCTCTGCAGAATCCAACGATTCCACTACCTATTCAGCTGGCCAACGGTTTTCTATTGATGGCCGATGGAACGATTGTCGGCCCGCATGGTGAAAAATATACTAGGACTCTGAACGAAGAAGAAAAGCAACCTGCAGCTGCAAGGCTACGTGCAGAGATTTCTCCACATCAGCGTATGGTCGGTGATTACAACAATTACATGATGGATGTGAATCAAGCTGGTGGAATACCACTCGGAGGACAGGAGTCCGATTGGTCACAGAAAATAGCCGAGGTGATCCAAAATCAATTCGGCTTGAAGCCTAAAGATGAAGCGAGGTTGTACCGGCACCCATACCCATCTTACTTTGATGCAGTGCCACTTCCTCCACGTTATAGAGTGTCGGACTTTTCAAAATTCTCCAGGCAGGATGATATGACCACCATCGAACATGTGAGCCGATTCTTGGCTCAATGTGGTGAGGCTGCTTCAGAAGAGGGACTCAGGCTTAGATTCTTCCCTCTGTCACTATCAGGGCCAGCGTTTACTTGGTTTACGTCGTTGCCAGCAGGATCAGTCACAGGATGGTCCGATATGGAGAAGCAGTTTCATAAATACTTCTTTTCTGGTCTCAATGAGATGAAGATTTCCGATTTGATTGCTGTCAGGCAAAGGAATGATGAGTCCGTTAAAGAGTACATTCAACGGTTCCGTGAAATCAGGAATCGATGCTACAGTTTGAGGCTATCTGACATGCAGTTGGCCGAACTTGCATTCCAGGGTTTACTCACGCCGATCAAGGAAAGGTTTTCGGCTCAGGAGTTTGAGACGCTGGGACAACTGGTGCAGAAGGTGTCAGCCCATGAGGTCCGATATCAAGAGATGAAGCGCACAAAGTTTTCCAAACAAGTATCTTATCTCTCTGATTCTGAAGAAGAGGCTGATATCAACATAGCTGAATGGACCAAGTCTAAAAAGCCAGTATCATTACCATGGAGCAAACAGAACCCTGAGAAGTTTGGTTTTGATATAACAAAGGCCGATAAGATTTTTGATTTGCTGCTCAGTGAAAAGCTTATCCAACTTTCTGCAAATCATTCTATTCCATCGGCCGATGAGTTGAAGAAGCGCAAATATTGCAAATGGCACAATTCAACTTCTCATGAGACAAATGAATGCAAGGTATTCAGGAGGGAGATCCAATTGGCTATTGAATCTGGCAAGATCAAATTTGAAGACAACAAGAAAGCCATGAAGATCGATGGTCATCCCTTTCCTAATAACTTTGCTGATTTCTCTTTTTCTATTAATATGGTTGATACTGATGAGAAGGGGAAGTTTAAAGTGCTTACATCGGACCACGCCAAGAGTTCTGGTGCCGTTGATCCTGCAGTTCAAGTTACCGTTGAAGAGCTGCGGAGGAATCATCAGGCATTTGGGCGTGAATCTAATGCTCCTGGTGGATATCGGCCACGTGTGACTTCCCAGATGCTGATTAACAAGTACAAAAGGCAGCAGGCAGCAGCTCGAGCATGGGAAGAGCACGAGGAACGACGGCGTCAGAGGCGCGAATATCAGGCGATGCGATTTGATGATGGGTCTGATGATCGGTGCCAATACAATGACAGGTCCAGTGGCCGACACCGATTTGATAATAGGTCCGATGGCCGACGCCGATATGATGACAGGACCGATGGCCGACGTCGATATGATAGGTCCGATGGACAACGCTGGTGCGATGATAGGTCCGATTGGCATATGGACAGACGTCAGACCTATGAGCAGTACGATCAAGATGATGGTCACTGGAGATGTCCTTTCTTCGTGTTCTGCTGGAACGAGAAACTCAGATTACCATCCAAAGCAGATTGTCCTGAATGCAGCCTCCAGTATGAAGAATACAGAGCTTTCAAGAGAGGTCGACGATCAGTTCATAAATGGATCGGCGTCAGGATTGATGATCATCATCAAGGAGATGAAGGCCGAGTTGATGCTCATGGCCATAAAAATATCGAAGGCCAGGTTGATGCTCTTGGCCCTGAAAAAATGGAAGAAAAGGCTCCAGTTCGGGATCGGATTAAAGAACCTCAAATGAAGCCTGGACAGTGGTGCCCATCAGGGATTTCTAGGTCCAAAAAGAGACGTGTTCAGAGGTTGCGCTATCATGAGCAGATTCAGGAGCAAGAGTTAGTCAAAGAGAAAGTTTGGCGCGCTAAGATGGCCAATGATGATGAAGCAAGCGCATCGGCCCTGGTAAACATGGTTTTAATGTTGCCTTTTGATTTTGCCGCTCCTGATGAACAGGACGATGATGAGGCCGATTATGAGTTAGAAGAAGCTGCCGCATGCTTAGTTCTTGATTCAGAGAAGGCGATCTTTGAGAAGCCAAATGCGAATGGCTATCGGCACCTGAAGCCTCTGTACATCAAAGGATATGTTGATGGGAAGCCGATGACCAAGATGCTGGTTGATGGAGGAGCTGCTGTCAATCTTATGCCCTATTCCACATTCCGCAAGTTGGGCAAGGGGATTGATGATCTGATCAAGACAAACATGACGCTCAAAGATTTCAGCGGTAATGTTTCAGAGCCTCGGGGGGCAATTCATGTGGAGTTGACCATCGGCAGCAAGACATTGCCGACCACTTTCTTTGTGATTGATGGACAAGGTTCCTACAGCATGCTCCTCGGGCGAGATTGGATTCATGCCAACTGCTGTATCCCATCCACAATGCATCAATGTTTAATCCAGTGGCAAGGCAACAATGTGGAGATTGTTCCAGCTGATGATTCGGTTAGCATTGCAACAGCCGAGTCAACGATTTGGGAATTTGAAGGGATTGAATGCCTATCAGGAAAAACATGGGATGGTGACTTCCTCAAGGTGTCCGATCAGGGATTACAGCCGATCCAAGCAGTCGGCTCTGAGACTTTATTTTAAATGGCCGATTGTATAGAAGATTTTGAAGACCGAAGTGAATTCGGTAAGTTAGGATTTGGGTTTACGTCGGCCGATGAATTAGAAGAGATAGACATAGGATCTGGTGATAGGCCAAGGCCGACGTATATCAGTGCTAAGTTGGATCCCGAGTATAAGCAGGAGTTAATAAAACTTTTGAAAGAGTATTCTGATTGTTTTGCTTGGGAATATTATGAAATGCCAGGTTTAAGCCGTAATATTGTTGAACATCGGCTACCCATCAAACCAGGATATCGACCACACAAGCAGTATGCAAGGAGGTTCAAGGCTGAGATGTATGAACCAATTAAGGCCGAAATAACGAAGCTATTTGAAGCTAAGTTTGTCAGGCCATGTCGATACGCTGAGTGGGTGTCAAATATAGTTCCTGTTTATAAGAAAAATGGAAAGCTACGTGTTTGCATTGATTACAGGAACTTGAACAAGGCAACCCCGAAGGATGAGTATCCGATGCCGGTGGCCGATATGCTTGTTGATGCAGCATCAGGCCATAAAGTGATGAGTTTCCTGGATGGTAATGCTGGTTATAATCAGATTTTCATGGCGGAAGAAGATATTCCCAAGACTGCATTCCAATGCCCAGGTGCTCTCGGTTTATATGAGTGGGTTGTTATGACTTTTGGTTTGAAAAATGCCGGTGCTACTTATCAACGTGCTATGAATTATATTTTTCATAAGCTGATCGGCAGGATAGTTGAAATCTACATTGATGATGTGGAGATCAAATCAAAAGGTTATCAAGATCATTTGGCCGATTTGAAGGAAACGCTGGAGTGCACAAGGCAACATGGATTGAAGATGAATCCGCTCAAGTGTGCTTTTGGCGTATCGGCCGGCCAATTTCTCGGTTTTCTGGTACATGAGAGAGGAATCGAGGTAAATGATCGGAACCGCAAAGCGATTGATGATATTGAACCTCCAGTAAACAAGAAGGAATTGCAGAGTTTGATTGGAAAGATCAATTTCCTGAGGAGGTTTATATCAAATCTGTCGGTCCGATTGGAGGCGTTTACTCCTCTGTTGAAGCTGAAAGATGAAGAAGAATTGGTTTGGGAGCCTAAACATCAAAAGGCATTGGATGAAATCAAGCAATATTTAGCATATCCGCCAGTTCTTATTCCACCACAAAAGGGTAAGCCGTACAAGCTTTATTTATCGGCTTTTAATCATGCAATCGGCTCTGTCTTGATTCAAGAGGTTGATGGGAAAGAACGAGTTATATTCTATTTAAGCCGAAGATTACTAGATCCTGAGACTCGGTACTCATATGTGGAGAAGCTTTGCCTTTGTTTGTATTTTTCTTGTACAAAATTAAGGCATTATTTGCTATCGGCCGAATGTGCTGTGATCTGTAGAGAGGATGTGATCAAATATATGTTATCGATGCCAATCATGAAAGGGAGAATTGGCAAGTGGGTTTTTGCTCTGATGGAGTTTTATCTTAGATACGAATCGGCCAAAGCGGTAAAAGGGTAGATAATGGCTGATTTAGTTGCTGATCATTGTGGACCTAACATTGATACTGTTAAGCAATGCACTATGGAGCTTGATGTATCTGGTCCGATGAAAAAGGCCGATGTGGTTGACGCGGTTCCTTGGACTATATTCTTTGATGGTTCTTCTTGCAATGATGGTTGCGGAATCGGCCTGATTATTATTTTGCCTCGGGGGGCAAGGTTTGAATTTGCTTTTCCAATTGAGAAATGCACAAATAATCAGGCGGAATATGAAGCATTGATGAAAGGTCTCCAGATTCTTAAAGAAATCGGCGCTCAGTTTGTTGAGGTATTTGGAGATTCTTTGCTGATTATCAATCAGTTACTCGGCAAATATGATTGCAAGATGGATGCTTTGTTATCTTACTTTGAAAAGTGCCGAGATTTGATTGGTCAATTCGCCTTGGTAACTCTTAAGCATGTTCCAAGACATCATAACGAAGAAGCAAATCGGCTGGCGCAAAAAGCGTCTGGCTATCGGCCTATGTCCGATGTGATGGTGCAGGAGATACCAGAAGGAGATTGGAGGAAAGAAATCATTGAATATTTGAGGGATTCTTCTATCAAGACTTCTAGGAAGATACGCTACAAATCGATCAGGCATGTCTTGGTTGAAGAAGTGCTTTATTTTCGCTCGATTGATGGAGTCATGTTGAGATGTATCGGACCTGAAGAAGCCAAGGTTTTAATGGGAGAAATTCATGAAGGTGTTTGCAGGGCTCATCAATCGGCGTTCAAGATGAAATGGATGATCAGAAAAAATGGGTATTATTGGCCGACGATTCTAGAAGACTGCTTTGAATATTATAAAGGATGCCAAGAGTGTCAAAGATATGGAAATATTCAAAGGGCTCCAGCATCGGCCATGAACCCTGTCATCAAGCCATGGCCGTTTAGAGGATGGGGAATTGACCTGATCGGCCAAATTTTTCCACATTCAAGCAAGGGGCACAAATTCATATTAGTGGCAACAGATTATTTTACCAAATGGGTTGAAGCTATTCCTTTGAAGGAGGTGAAGTCACAGAATGTTATTGAATTCGTTAGAGAGCACATTGTCTACCGATTTGGAATTCCACAGATGATCACAACAGATCAAGGTACGATGTTTACATCGGACGAATTCAAAAATTTTGCTGCTGATATGGGTATCAAGTTTCTTAATTCATCGCCATATTATGCACAAGCCAATGGTCAAGCTGAAGCCTCCAATAAAAGTTTGATCAAGTTGATTGATAGAAAGATTGAGGAGTATCCAAGAAAATGGCATATTGTGCTTCCTAAAGCTCTATGGGCCTATCGAATGGCTTATCATGGATCGATCAAGGTTTCTCCGTATGAACTAGTTTATGGACATGAAGCCGTTCTTCCATGGGAAATTCGTACTGGATCAAGACGTATCGAGCTTCAGGATAAATTGAAGGCTGGCGAATACATGGAGCTCATGAATAGTGAGTCCGATGACTTGGCTGTTCGTCGGCTGTGCGCTCTCAAAAATATTGAGGCTAACAAACTCAGAGTTGCGAGGCATTATGATAAGAAAGTTAAAGGGAAAGAGTTCAAAGAGGGCGATCTTGTCTGGAAAGTTATTCTGCCAATTGGTTCTAAGGATCCCAAGTACGGCAAATGGTCACCAAACTGGGAGGGACCCTATCAAGTCGTCCAATGTATTCCTGGAAATGCTTATATTCTACAAACACTTGAAGGAGAAGTGTTTCCTAAGGCATTAAACGGGAAATATTTGAAGAAGTACTACCCTAGCATTTGGGTAAATTCATGAAGCCGATGCTATGCGTCAGGCTTAGAAGCCGATGGAAAAATCGTCTCAAGAACAAAAAATAAGAGCCGATGCGATATGCATCGCCTTAAGGGCTATATACAATAAGAGAAAAGTATATTACATCATCAAGCCGCTCGATGGCGGAGCAGGCTGCTGGAAAAGGGATTGCATATATATTCATCTATTTCTCATACAAACGGATTTCAGAAGACAGAAAGATCTAATAGGCGCCGATGTACTTTGTTCATCATTGCCAGAATAAGTCTAGGAGGAAAAGGGCAAGAGAAAGCATAAAATTAAGAAGACATCCTCTTCCTTGGGACATATTCTTGAACAGCTTGGCTCGTTCGAAGAAATCCACAAGTTTGAGGAGATATGCTCTGGAAGCAGTCCCTTGAAGAGCGCACCGGCGGACCAGTGGCTCTGTCCCTATCCTGAAGAAAGGCACCCCAGTAAACCCCTCTGAAAAACCTTCCCTTTAGTAAAACCGTGAGGAAACCTCACGAGGATTCTCCTAGCAGAGGTTCCACCTGGATTCACTACAGGATCAGAAAAGGGGGGAGTACCCTATGCTATTTCACGAGAATTCTTCTAGCAGAAGAGGAAGAAGGGGTTGGTTCCTATGTCGAAGAGAAGGAGTTTGTGTTCTGTCATGAATATTGGATGCGCCATGGCGAGAAGGAGTGGTGAAGAAAGGAGAACCTGAGACAGGTATTTATAGCTGGCGATTGATGAAGGAGTTAAAGGAAAGAAGGGAATCTGAAAGATGCTCGCTGAAACTGTCCAAATGAAGAACAGTCGTTTGATTCAGTGCTGATTAAAGAGGGGCGTCTTTTGAGGAACTGCATTGAAGAGTCGTTTCGCCTGGGTCAGTAAATATATGGATACCCGTGACATAAGGTGCAGGATTCCATATACTGTTCGTTGTCAGAAGAAGGTGGGTAGTGCAGATCCTTGGTAGTGACTGACGATGGAAGTGTTTTATAAGGAAAAATGGATGTGATCCGAGAATCGAGGAAATGCACAGTGCAAGGATGAAAGTTTCGGCACGAAAATCGGTGAAGGAGTTGTGATGATAGATACGAATTTTGGAACAAAATGATATTTTATTCCAAAATTGGGGGGCATGTGTTGACACCAGATTTTCGCACCTGATATGCTGAGTCAGATGGTGACGTGGTGAGGTTGAAACTGCGCAGTGGGCCCGTTGAATGGTCAAACAGTTGATGTCGAAGAAGGGAGCCGATGCGGAATAGAGGTCTGATGAAGAGAGAGAGTCCGATCTGATGGTGAATGAGAAAATATACATCGGCTAAAAAGGAAGCGTGGCATGAACGGGGACTATTTCCTTTTCAGAAGGCGTATTAAAAGTCCCATTCTATCTTAGAATAAGTTTACTTTATCTGCAAGTTAGTCTGGTCCGATCAGGACTCATCATGACCAGGGTATAAATATAAACCCTCGTCCATTGTAAAGAACTATTCTCACAATCAATACAACCCGGCTTCACGCCAAAAACCCTAGGAGTAGTATCTCGACGAAGCTTATCGGTGGACGGGCTGCATCAGTTCTGATCTCCGGCTTACCAGTAAGTTAGTCAATTTATCGAACTAGTATAGGCTTTGAATTGAGGCGCATCGCCCTTTCTCGTTTATACTGTTCAACCGATTTATCTTTGAATAAGCAAGATTGATCTAGATTCCCTACGTCGGAGCTAGATTACTATTGATTATTCAACAGTTGATCGTTTATCGGGTTGCACTTTATGTCTAGATTCCCTACGTCGGAGCTAGATCATCAAGATTAGGCTAGATTCCCTACGTCGGAGCTAGACTCATCTTGGTTATTTAAAGGCAACTTTTGCGGTTTGTTTGGAGTTGCTAGATTGGTTTAGATCTACGCCATGTGAATTAATCTACTTCTTCATTGGCTTTGAGCATTTGTCTTGGTCCGATTTAAGCAATATTTATCTTACAGTATCGTTCTAGGTCCGATCCATGCTTTGTGGTTTAATCTGGTTGTTCTTTAAGTATTGTGTTTGTTTAGATTCCCTACGTCGGAGCTAGATGTTCATAATATGATAAGATTGATCTTTGATTGTCATGCTTGGTTTAGATTCCCTACGTCGGAGCTAGATTCATCTTGATTAGTCAAAGGAAGCTTTGGTTATACCTGATTGTTATTCGAGTGTTAAGTGTGATTTAGATTCCCTACGTCGGAGCTAGGTCTTGCTTGATTATTTGATAGCATACCTTAGAATCAGAACGATCCTGTTAATGTTTTATCTGCTTATTTGCTTAATCTGATTAACACTTGTGCGAGCATCTTGTTTAGTTGACAGGTTGGTGAGTCGAGTTTGATTGTTTAGCTATCTAATCTGATCATAGCTGGAGAAATCTAGATTCCCTACGTCGGAGCTAGATTTCTCTGAAAAGGTTCTGGTCCGATTGGCTGGTTAGATGGTCCGATAAGATAAATCAAACTGGCAACTAGGCAAGATGGACGATGTATCGGCTTACACTTTGATTATTTAATATCTTGTCCAAAGGCACAGCTGATCCATTATTTACATATCGGTCATATTTTATGCTTTATTTATTTAAAGGCTGATCTGTTACAAGGTCCGATCCTGATTGGTCCGATTCTGAGGTCCGATTGGATGACTGATTAAGGTCCGATTATATTGGTCCAATTGAGGTTGTCTATGAAGTCCGATTTTGAGGTCCGATTGGTATCGGCCGACGCAAGTCTGATTGGGTCTTGGCTGAAATCCAACGTGCCTATGCCGTTTGGAATAGAGCCGGCACAATCAAAGAGTAATTTAACTGTTTTATCCCCTTGTCAATTTCAGGTCAAATTGACTGGCACGCCGCGAACCTGAACAAAGTGCAGGCTGGCACTGGAGTGAAGCAGATCTCTCTGGTCTTCTTGTGTTGACCGCTGAGGATACGACCGCCGATTTTCCGCGTCAACAATCCGGTTCCACCGGTTTCCCTGCAGAACTATTCCTTGCCAATTTTGATCGCTAACATATGCCCCCTGTTTTCTAGTAAACTTGTGCACTAGAAAACACTTCTAAGATCAAAATTGTTCTTCTGGACGATGCTAAACATATAAAGCATCGGCCATGTCATGCGTCTCGCCTATGTTGAAGTTGAAGCAACTTGTTTTGGTCTCCACACCATCCTTGTAGATGCCGCTGATTTTTGTTCAACTTCTGGCTCCATTGATTGCCTGCGCATTCTTTGTAATTTTCTCTTTTGAGTGCGAGTTAAGCCTGAGGGACACCACCTCGGCTGCATATATTTAGAATCTGATTTGCTACTGTTCTCACACTGCTTAGGATCAGTACATGCATCTTTTCTAACCGGATTACCATTGTAAGCAATCGGTTGTTGGAAGACATCATAATTTGGATAAGAAATAATATGTGGTGGCATGTACATACTACCATAGTCACTAGGAGCATAATAACAAGGATATGACCAAGACAACGGCATATATGATCCCCCAAAATAATATGGTGCAGCAGCACAATTACCTTGGTATTGGTGAGATTTTCGACTACCTTGATGTCTTGGTGGTGAATTTGCATCTCCAGTGCTATGTGATCGACTCCTTTGTTTCTGGGCAGCTCCCTTCTTCTTATACTTTTCAAAAAGCTCTTCAAAGGTCGGCCCTGCTTTCTTTTTTGAACCATCAGAGTCTCCAGGTGAAAACCGGTTATACCGGTTTGAGGAACCGGTTCCACCGGTTCTATCAGAACAAGCACACTTGCTCTTGGTTTGCCCCCCGAGTATCGAATTCTTTTTTACAACTTGAGGGTCTTTTTTCTGCCATACCTTCTTGCTCCTTTTCTGTTCTGGTCGTGCTTCACCAATGATTACATTTTTTCCTTTTGTTGTATCGGCTTGATTTGGCCGGATCAACACTTTAGGATTCTGTAATTCAATGGTATTGACAGAGAAATTCTTAGGAAAAGGATCAGAATCAACCTCATTTCGTGCAAAGTCAAATGGCCTTCATTAAGGGCCGATTGAATTCGCCTACGAAATACATTACAATCATTAGTTGCATGTGAGAAAGAATTATGAAATTTGCAATATGCATGTCGCTTCAACTCATCAAGTGGTGGTAAAGTATATGCACATCTGATGTATCCATTTTTATGCAACTCATCAAATATCCTATCACATTTGGACACATCAAAAGTAAATTTCACTTCTTCTTGCCGATTTTTGTGGATCGATTTAAGTGAAGGGCAACTATATGATTGAGACTTGCTTGGCCATGTAAATTCAGCAGCACATACTTCTCCATTCTCATCGTCCACTAAATCATTGTTTAACATATGCATGTTAGGACGATCAGATTTTGGCCTAGCATCTTTACTTCGGCTTTCTTGAACCAAAGCTTTTTGTAATACTTGATTAAGGGTAAGAAACTCATAGCCTTCTAATTTATCTTTGATATGAGATTTCAAACCTTTAAAAGCTAATTCGGCAAGATCTTTCTCAGAAATAATCAAACTATAACATCGGTTTTTTGTATCTCTAAATCTTCTAATGTAATCAGCAACAGATTCATCATTCTTTTGAATAACCGATGTCAAGTGAGATAGCCTCAATTCATTATCACAACTATAAAAGTGCTCATGAAATTTATGTTCTAATTGAGACCATGTATAAATAGAATTGGGAGATAATGCCGAAAACCATGAGAAAGCAACACCAGATAATGACAAAGGGAATAATCTAACTTTCAAATGATCAACACTACCATGAATACCCATTTGTGCATTAAACTGACTAATATGCTCCCATGTAGTCCTATTGTCTTCCCCAGTGAATTTGATAAATTCTGGAACTTTAAAACCTTGAGGATAAGGCATAGTATCAAAAACTGGAGGATAAGGTTTCTGATATACTAAAGTTTTATTCTTAACCTCTACGCCAAAAGTATCCTTAATCAAAATAGCCAAATCTTTTTTATATTCTTCCATCAGACTCTGAATATAAAGATCATTTGAGCTTTGCTGATCATTGACATTTGGCACATGTTGTGACATTTGGTTCGGTGATGCATGTAATGGTTGTTGCAAATAACCCGAACTTTGGGAAGACATAGGATTTGTAGTATATGTCATTGGAGTACATGTAGGTACATGACCAGAAACACCATTAACTCGGCCAGGATTAGCCTGAGCAATTGATGCACTAGTTATTAGCTCAGGTGTTGTCTAATATGCAGCAACAGGGGTAGAACCGGTAGGACCGGTTCCTACAACCGGTTGAACCGGATTTTGGCCGTATTGTACATTAGGATTAAAACCGGTAGGACCGGTTACAGAAACCGGTTTCACCGGATTTGCCTGGCCAAATTGTCCCTGTGAATTTTGTCCTATTGAATGATTCAACGGCATCCCATATTGTGGATTTCTGGGTGGTACTGCTACCGATGAATTTTGAGGTACAAATGCGTGCTGTGAAATACCCACTACATCAGAATTAATAGCATTACTAGTTACGGTCGAAGGTTGTTTTGCTACGGATTTATCAATCATGCCTTGAACAATCGTAAGAAGATTCTTTTGACCAGAAAGTAATAAGCCATTAATTTGCTCAAGGGTAACAGGCGCGGATGCAGCACTTACAGTGGGTGTTACCTCATCTTTTTCTTCTTCTCCCTCTGAAAGAACAACCACCTCCTTGTCCTTGGAGATAGCACCTTTTCAATCCTTGGAGAAGTGCGAGAGGAACCATTGCGCCTTATCTTCAAGTTTCTTCTTGGCCCGTTCCATCTCCTCCTTTTCTTGCAGCAGGAGTTGCTCGAATAGATGACGATCCTCAGCCGATAGCTCATTAGCAGTCGGCCTTTGAATATTATCAGGATCCACCTCGCCTGGCTTCGGCAGACTCGACATGATAGTAGATCCCTTTTTCTTGTTCCCCAGCGGAGTCGCCAAAAAGTGCGTTGACGCTAAAACGCGCCGCGCCAAACACTCACACGCACGAGATCGCAGCACCTAGACCTGTCTGCGCAGAACCGGTACTACCGGTTTAGGAAATCGGTCCAACCGGTTTTTCTAGGGTTTGCAGCGATCACCAACGAACGCACTCCCGGGAGGGACCCCGTCAGGGTGTGCGCACCTTGGGTTGTTCTAGGATCGGTCAGGCCACCTAGAACGCCCTCAATCGCCATGGAGACGAAGGAAGAACAGCAATTAGGGTTTGGAAGAGGCTAGGGTTTGAAGAACATAAAGTAAAGGCAAAAAGTAAAGACAAATAAAAGATAAATTGTGTTTGATCGATTGGATGATGCTCAATCGGCCGCAACCCTTTATATTTATAGGTTGGGGAGGTCTTGCCCCGCAAGGAAAGTCCAAATACAAGTCGGATCTACAAAAAGAGTCCAAACCTATTACAATTCGGGGAAAACCGGTTCCACCGGTTTCCAGATCCGGTTCCACCGGTTTGTCTTGTCATACGCGTCACAGTGACCCAAACCGGTTCCACTGGTTTATATATCCGGTTCCACCGGTTTCCCTGCAGAACTATTCCTTGCCAATTTTGATCGCTAACATCTTGCCACCGATTTGTGCGATTTCTTGTTGCTGGCGATTTGTGCGGTTTCTTGTTGGGATCATACTAGCTTACGCTGACAAATAGGCGCATAGGGCTAGTTACTATGCGCAATTGCCCACTCTAATCCTAGTTAGTACATTCCATTTCCATCCTACTGCTATATCCCCAAGATCACGACTATATTCCTTTCAGTACTGATGAATCATTGCAAAGTTCAGTTAACTGCTGTGAGGACTGAGGAACGCATATGACCTTTTTAATCTGACCTGGACAAAAAGTTTCCTGCTCGTATTTCTGCTTGTCTTGTCCAGTACATTTGCATTGCCAGTATGCCACTAATGCTGGAGGGCTAGGCATTGTTAAGTTTTGAAAACAAGGTTGAAACTACCAATGTATCACAACCTGGTAGTCATGTTTCATTTTTTAAATAAGTTGTTGATGGATTTGTGTTTACATTTGTAATTTTAAAAAATAAAATTTCATATTGGTACAAAGAATCAAGATGTATACTCTGCATTATCTAACTTTCTTATTTGCTGGAAATGCCAGGGCACTTAAATCTCCATTTTGTGGCCATGGGCCGTGCTAAAAAAGCCAAGGTGAAGCATACAGTTGATGTGATTTCGGACAGAATTAGCAGTCTACCTCCAGGGATAAAGGCCAGAATCCTCTCCTATCTGAATGCAGATATGGCTGTTAGGACTAGCGTCCTATCAAGCGCCTGGAGGAATGTGTGGACCACTATGCCAGACATATTTCTGTGTGATTGCAGGTTTTGTTCCTGTAATGCTTGTCCTACAAGTGATTCCTCTGAAGCCTCTTCTGTAAGTGCACAATCCAAGTTCGTTACACTGGTTGATATGGCACTATCACTCCACAAGGGACCTCTAGATACATTTACAATTCATGGTAGACATAGCTACCATGATGTATTTGCGAGGTGGATGTACATGCTTTCAACAAAAGGACCAAGGAGTATTGCAATCAACCTGAGATCTGGCCCACAGTACAAGATTCCATCAAGCCTCTTCTCCTTAAGTCACCTGTACTCTCTGTACCTAAAAAACTGCAGCATCAGCTTGCCGAAGAATTTTGAAGGTTTCAAGTTGCTGAAAGTCCTCAAACTGAAAGTTTTCTTCTCGACAGATAGTGACATTAGTAATCTGATCTCCTCCTGCCCCCTGTTGGAAGCGCTGCACCTGAGATATATACTTTGAGGACATCAACTGCCTCAGCATTCAAGCTCAGGCGCTGGAAATATTAAAGATTGAAGGGAACTTTGAGGATCTCCATGTCGATGCCCCTAATCTCGTTGACATGTGTCTTAGACTCGACAACATTGAAGGCTACCAATCTATTCCAGTCCAGGGTGACAGGAAAAGCTATCTCAAGCAAACTTTTGGCAGCCTGACTTGTGTCAGAACACTTAGTGTTGGTGGTTCTTTCTTGACGGTAACGTCCTACTGGCTTAATTATTATTTGTGTCATCTGATTAAACTGTATTGGAACTTCTGATTGTTTTTTTTTGCTGGTTGCAGTATCTATCCAAAGGATGCATGCTGACAAAAGTGCCTGGTGTATTTGACCATCTTGAGTTCATTTGTATTGAGAGATGCTTGTGGAGGTGGACTGAGGTTGTGGCTGCTTGTTCACTATTTCAGAATGCTCCTCTCTTAAGTGAACTTGACATATGGGTAATCCTCCCTCTTCTTCGTACAAATTGTACCCTTTTCTGTCTATTTCTCTCTCCTGATGGAGCCTATTACTGCATAAAACTGCACCTCAAGCTGGCTGCAAATGTAGTTAATACCTATATATTCTCAATGCAGCATATCCATTTTTACTTGGTTGTATTTATAGTTCATCAATTGATTACAGAGCTATCCTGACCCCGAAGCATTTACACGCAAGGGAATCTGGGATCAGGATGAGACGGAGATTCAAGCACCTGAACTAGATCACCTCATGATGATTACCCTCAATGATTTCATGGGTTTGGACTGTGAGGTCGCTCTTCTAGGGTTGCTACTGAGCTGGGCGCCAGCTTTAGAAGAAATGAAACTAAATGTCGCCGAAGATACGACAGATGAGCGTGTTTTCAAGGCTACTAAAAAGCTGTTGGCTGTCCCCAGGGCCTCTACCAAAGCCAAGATCATCGTCACCTGATCCCTCCTGTTTTGTGTTGCATCCTCCTGCCCATGCACACGTGGTGATTTTGCTGCTGTTTCTGGTTGGCGTACTCTATAACTGTAGTGATGATGCCTTGTGTTGAGACTTGAGACTGGAGTTTGTGGTTGGAGTATTGTTTATGTCATATGCTGCAAGCATTGTGCCCTGCATCTGTACGTAGTCTCAGAGACGTGATTTTACTGCAGCCAGTGCAACTATGATGTTACCCCGTTCTGTGTTGTTTTCAACATTTTATTCAGCGCATCAAACTGAAATTCTGGTCGCAGATGATTCAAGATCGCAAACATAATAGTAGTAGATGTCTAGATGAGTTCATTCTTGTGTTCCAGGACAAATGTTCCTTTAATATTCTGACGAGGTTAGGCCATCTTAACTGAAAGGGACATGTACTCGGAGCAAAGTTAATTTGCTGAATAATTCCAATACGTAAACACTAAACAGATTACTGTTGTACTCTTCAGCAACGAGCAGCAGTTTATGTATTTTGCAGAACAATAACCTGTTTACGTAAACGATCTCAACAGTCAACACGATCTCACTTGCTCCGTTTCTCGCCCTCCATTCAAATTCAAATACACGTTTTAAAAGGCGGTCACATTTTTCGATCTGTTCACCAGCTCGCCTTCATTCATGATTACACCAGCTTGGACGCACTAATTACTGTGATCTTGCAAATCGTCAGACATAATTTGTTTCCATTATCACTCAAAATTGAAATGGGCTCCAACCTGTATCGGTGTATCCTTTCCTTCCAAACTTGATCGGATCCCCTGCTATAAAAACCCCCCACCGCCTCTCCTCCTTTCCATCCACGTCGCACCAAGCCGTTAACCATTTTCCCTCTTCTCCCACCCTTCTCCTCCTCCCACCCATGGCTCGCAAGAAAGTGACCCTGCAGTGGATCGCCAACGACTCGACCCGCCGCGCGACCTTCAAGAAGCGCCGCAAGGGCCTGATGAAGAAGGCGAGCGAGCTGGCCACGCTGTGCGGCGTCGACGCCTGCGTCGTGGTGTACGGCGCGGGCGAGTCGCAGCCGGAGGTGTGGCCGGAGGCCCCCGGCGAGACGGAGCGCGTCGTCGCGCGCTTCAAGGACGTGCCGGAGCTGGACCAGTGCAAGAAGATGATGGACATGGAGGGCTTCCTCACGCAGCGCATCGACAAGCTCAGGGAGCAGCTGCAAAAGGCGCAGCGCGAGAACCGGGAGCGCGAGACGGCGCTCCTCCTGCACGACGCCCTCGCCGGACGCCGCCCGGGCCTCGTGGGCCTCTCCGTCGAGGAGGTCGCCAGCCTCGGCTGGATGGTGGACAGCCGCATCCAGGCCGTCAGGACCGCCATCGAGCGCCTCCAGGGGAAAGGGTCACAGGACGTCCCGGCGGCGACGGCGCCGCAGCCGCAGCACCCGTCCCTGCCGCTGGCGCCTTACAGCACCGGGGCCGGCGCCGGCCACAGGGACATGTTGCAGCCGCCGCCGCACGCGCAGGGATGGATGATTGCCGGAGGGGACATTGGCCCGCTGGCCCCGCTGGCCTACAGTGGCTTCGTCGGCGCCGGCACCAGCAGCGGGGGCGACATGCCGCCGCAGTTTGGCGGTGTTGGTTTCGGATTTGCGTGGCCTGATGCTGCTGGTGGCCAATCTTTCCCTCCCATGTAAGGAGGCTTCGCTCATCACGTGCATTCATGAATGCTGGCCAAATCTGTCGTGTGGTGTGGTGTCAAACGCTTGACTGTCAAGCAGGTTTAAGTACATCCGTGTTTTATATTTTTGGTTGCTCTGTTATGGTGTTCGAACAAAAGTGATTAGAACATATAATATTGTAAGTTTGTTTTAAATCTCAATGTAAACATAATCCTATTTCTGTCAGTCGTACGCACGAATTGATCAGGGATCCAGAAAGTGTTTCTGTATATTTGGTTTTTCTGAGTTTAAAATAACACATGCATGCATGAGCATATATGAGAAAACTTACGTACACTATTTGCACTTTGGAACAGAAGGTCAGTCACGTACTCACGTGAATAAAAAAGACCAATGTGATTTGATGATCGCTTTTTTCAGAAACACAGAGAACTCCATCCCAATTTTGTTACAGATCTTAAGTTGCCTGCAAGTCGATCGTATATGCTCAATTATGCTTTGTTACAGATCTTTGTTCAGTATTGCCTTTTATGGCTGATCAACTGCTTGAAAATGTGCAGAATTATGCTCGTTCTGAAGATTTAGGGGGTTAGAGCAACTCCAGCGACACCCTCTAAATAAGCTATCTATTTCTTTCAGTAGGGGTTGCCTCTATTTTCTAGGGACTTGATATTTCCTTCCAACTCCAGCAATACCCTCTAAACAATCCTACTCTCTAATGGTCCACTTGTTAGTTTCTGTTTTGGAATAGAGGGCCCCTTAGAGACCCCTAGGCCTAGGGGGTAAGAGCAACTCCAGCAGACCCTCTAAATAAGCCCCTACTCTAAGTTTAGAGGGCATCAGATAAAAAATGAATTCCCCTATTTAACCCCCAAAATAGGGAGCCCTCCAAATCCCCTCCCTCACCCCCTAGGCCTAGGGAGTCTTTAGGAGGCCCTCTATTCCAAAATAGAAACTAACAAGTGGGCCACTAGAGAGTAGAGGGTTGTTTAGAGGGTATTGCTGGAGTTGGGAGGAAAAATCAGGTCCCTAGAAAATAGAGGCAGCCCCTATTGAAAGAAATAGAGAGCTTGTTTAGAGGGTATTGCTGAAGTTGCTCTAGAGAGGGGTTTTGGAGGGCTCCCTATTTGAATGGCTTAAATAGAGGGCCTACTGGAGTTCGTTTTTTATCCCCTGCCCTCTAAACTCAGAGTAGGGGCTTATTTAGAGGGTTTGCTGGAGTTGCTCTTACACGAAGATTCAAGCCCCCTGTATACGTTGGTAGTTGGATCACTTCGTGATTATTACCCTCCATGATTGATTTCATTGGTTACACTTGTGAAATCGCTCCTCTAGGATTGCTTCTGAGTGGGGGCCCAACTTTAGGCCATGTTTAGTTTGCAAACTAAGTTTGCAAACTTGTCACATCAAATATTAGGACACTAATTAAAGGTATTAAATATGGATTAATGACAAAACCCATTCCATAACCCCGGGTAACTTCGCGAGACGAATCTAATGAGCCTAATTAGGCTATGATTAGACAACGTTGTGCTACAGTAAACAATCTCTAATGACGGATTAATTAGACTTAATAGATTCGTCTCGCGATTTTCCGTCCATCCGTGTATTTAGTTTTATAATTAGATCATGATTTAGTCTTCCGAATCTTCGATTTAGTTTTGCTACAGTAAATTTCGCAAACTTTCTCACCGAACTAAACACACCCTTAGTTTAGAAGAACTGAAAATCTGTCCCTGAAAGGATGACAGATCAGTGCATCTGCGCCTATCAAGAAGTTACTGGCTCTCGCTGGAGCCTCTTCCAAACCCAAAAGATTTACTTCATGATCTTAAGCAGAGGTGCGTAACCTCTCGCTAGGCCTGGTCTGGTGGTTTGTTCAGCATTTGTATATGTAGTTTCATTCAGTAGCGAACGGAGGCCTGACCGATTGGTCAGGTGCTCTCAGTAGCACCCCCGCGGCGCGGGTTCGAGTCCTGGGGGGCTCGAATTTCCGATGCCGTGGGGTAAAAAATCCCCCTCGCTGGTGGGCCAGGGTTCGGGGGTTTCTCGGTCGGGGAAAGCCGAGGTTGTCGCTTCCTCTTAATGAAACGCCGGTGGGGCGGTCATTCCCCACCCGACCGAGTTTTTTTTTTTTTAGTTTCATTCAGTAGTGGTTTACTGCAGCTGTAGCTGACGGAAACTATAATTTCAGCTTATGGGCCTGTGTTGAGTATTCAGTTGCGTGTCTCCCGTCTTATTCAGCAACCTCAAGTGACATGTGCATGGCCAGTGTCACTACATTGTGCAAATCCAACGGTTTCTATTGACTGAAAATCCTACTACACGTCATCAGATGGTTTTATTCCATTTCCAGGGTGCAGGGATGGATAATCTTAGGTTTCCCTTCGATTTAGTTGATCCTAGCTGATGAATTGGAAAAAAGAGAGCCATTGGAGTGTGATCACTGATCAGGCAAGTTGTCCGTTGTGGGCTGTGTACTTGAGAGTTCTGACCTGGTTCTTTGCAATCTGTGGTGACAGTTTGAGAAGTTAATGGAAACAATGTGTAGTTTTTTTTTTTGAGCTCTTTTACGATACTCTATACTATCAATGAGTAGTATATAGTATAGACCCCCATAAGTAAGGTGTAGTTCAGTAATTTCACTTAGATGAAAATGAAATTAGAGATTGAAAATGCAAAAATATATATCAAGGATCAAAGTGATTTTTTAAAATCAAATACGTCATTAATTTTTTTTCTAAAATACCCATATGCTACTATGTTACCCACTGTATACTATACTACAGTTAAAGTTTTCAGTAGTATACAATTAATCTGAACCATATGATCTTTTCATACTAATCCTTTTTAGACACTAGTATAGAGTAGTATGGAGTACCGTAAAAGAAATCCTTTTTTTTTCCTGTCTATATGGGACAAGGATTTGGAAACCGTAGCAAACAAGTATTCCTTTGTGTTGGTTGTGTTGAGTGTAAGTGGTTATGTGAACCAAGTCTCGGTTTCGTACTATAGATATTGCTATGTTTTCTCAAGATAAATGGAAGTTCTTTTTTTTATATCGGATAAGAAAAATATCCCACCCTTTGAGCTACTCCCTCCGTTCTGGAATAAAGGGCATTCTGGGTTTGTCCTAAGTTAAACTTTTAAAAGTTTGACCAAATTTATAGAAAAAAATATTGACGTTTAGCAAATTAAATAAGTAAAATATCAAAATATCTTTCATAATGAGTCTATTAATGCTCATTGAAGGTTAAAAATATTATTCTTCTTTTCTAGAAAATTGGTCAAAGTTTATCTATTTTGACTTAGGACAAAACTAGAGTGCCTTATATTTCAGGACGGAGGGAGTAAGTTGGTTGCACTCGAGCATTACCAATGAAAAGTGTGACGGAACAGCCCTACTTAAACTGACTCAGGTGTGATCTGTAGTGTGAAATACTAACACATCACACACCTGGGTCAGCATAAGTCCAGGGTTCCATCGAGTCTTCACTTTCAGCTGTTCTCATCACCAATACTCAGGATCCCAACACCAGAGGAAGCATCACAGATATTGCACAGGTAGATTATACAACACAGACAGGTAAGATTTATACAAACCGAGTAGCTTAATTAAAATATTACACACAGGTTCTAGGTTCAGCAACAGTTTAACAAAGTAATTAAACAACTAACATCAGACCATGTCGTGCCCTGACATGTCTGGATCCACGGACCACCTCGGCGCCAGCAACAGCCTACTCCTCAGGCTCAACTGCAACAAGGGGTCAAAGAACCCTGAGTAATAAGGTACTCAGCGAGACTTACCCGAGACTTACCCGACAGACTACTCTAAAGGGATCACAAGGGCATGTAAAACTGTGAAGTTTAACAGAAATAAACCGACTAGCAAGCATAGCCTAATTAGTTACTACTCTAATTACCAAATTTTAGATTGACAAGATAAAACCTTGTTTAGCTAGGTGAACCAACCACTACTGCCAAACAGTAGGAATAATAAGGCATAAGAGCTGAACATTCCATAAACATGCAATAAACTATCTGGCAGGATCAAGCATGTATAAAAACCGTGACACTCGGCGATTCGAATCGATTTCAAACCCTGCAGGGGTAAACCTGGAACACACGCCGCGTGCGCGCCCCCGGAAGGCCACACGAAGCTACCTTTCCCGCTGCGGCCACCATTGCCTGAACTGTGCCCACATAGCCCGGGGTCGCATCCACATTCCCTACACAGTGCCCGGGCAAAGGCATGTGGGTTACTGACTACGACCCCGCCAACATTCCTCGCCAGACACGGTTAGTCACAGTTCAACCGTTAGTACCACAGAAGTACATCAGTTTCCCGGCTCCCTATACCAGTATGTGCCCAGTACATTCAAAGCTTGACAACAGGCAGATCACAGCAACTCCTATACTTATCCAGTGGGCAGAACCAACTCAAACTACCCAAACCTCCAACACATTCCTTAATCCCCAACCAATGTCTTGCCCAACACTTTCAAAGACTTACTAACAGGTTTAGCTCTCTAAGCCGACTTTACCTAGTGGCAGGTGATTGGAATAACACCTGATTTACTACTACTGTGAGCAGGTCTAAGCAACTCTACTCTATCTTTTTGAAAAGGTGGCAGAGATGCTCTAAACAAGGATGGATAATGCATCAAAATAGGATTCACTCTATCCTACTCTAACGCACAATCATGGGCTCAATCATAACGACAGTAAACATGTTAGTACTGGGACGGGTATGCTCCGGGGCTTGCCTGGCTCACAGGACTCCGGCTCTGCAGCAACAAGGGCTTCTGGGGCTTGCGGTACGGCTTCGGTCTCCGCCTCGAACACCACCTCGTCCCCCTCCTGGACGTCGTCGGGCACCTCCACCAACTCCAGCTGCAACGGATCTTGGTCTACACGATATAATGCAAAACATGGAATAATTAAATTAGAGAACCTTATTCCAACCTAAATTTGATAAAACACCTAAATAGCACAAAGGAGTTAATTAATGTATTTCAAGGATTATAAACAATAGAATAACTAATTAAAAACCTATTTTCAAATTAAACAAACCTTTAAACCCCATCCTAAAATCAAGTATAATATTTATAAAAGCATCTATTATACTAAACAATAATCTAGATGTATAAATGAAAATGCAACTATTGCAATAAAATTTACTTCATTAATTTTAGAGTTTCCTACAAAAAGATATGCATTTCTAAATATTATTCCTATTGAAATGCATTTCTAAAAACATTAAAAATCTAATAAAACCTATAACTCCCTGGTTTTGCAGAAAACCCCCTGGCCTTATCCGTAATACAACCCTCAGTCCAATTTTCCTAATGGGCCGGCCCGATCCGGCCCACCTCACTCTTCCCTTTCCTTTTCTTTTTCTTTCTCTTCTCCTTTCCCTTAGCCGGCCCAACTGGCCCGGCCCACCTCTTCTTCTCCTTTTTCTTTTTCCCTGGTCAGCACAGGAGGCCCGGCCCGACACTCCCTTCCTTTTTCCACTCGGCCGGCCTCCGGCCTAGTTGCGATCAGCGGCTGCCGGCCCAATTCGGCACCGCTTTCCCCCTTCTCCTTCCTCGCGCGGACACGCGCGCGTTCGCGTGGCCGACCCCGGCGGCCCTGGCCGGCGACGACCGACGGCAGTGGCGCAGCAGGACTCCAACAAGTCCCCCGGCTCCACGTTCTAGGCTATGGCAAACCCACTCCCGACCAATCCCCCATCTGAGAACGGCCGGAGCTTCCGAGAACGCACCGCGGCGACGGCAACCCACGGCCCCGGCGGCGGCGCTACTCAAACTCCCCCAAGAACACTCTCTCCACGCCAACAAATGGCACTACTAGCTCCTACTCCACCTAAGACACCCGATGTTCCCCTCCAAAGGGAACCTAGGACACGGACAAAGCTTCCCCGCGGGGGCGGCGCTCCGAGCGGCGCTCTGCACCGGCACGGCGGCGTTCCGGCCACGCCGACCACTAAACAAGGCAACGAGTACCACCGCAAGCATCACCGGATCACGCTAAACACGTCTTGCGGCGACAAAGAGAACTGGAAAAGGGTTCTCACCGCGCGCTTGCACGGCGGCGGCGATTGCAGGGCTTGGAGATCGGCGACACGGCGGTTGCGGGCGAACGAACTAAGCACGAGCAAACTAGAGAGGCAGGGCTATCCTAGGGGCCTTGCTCACGGACAGGAATGGACCAAGAGGCTACGACGGCGGTGGACACAGCGGCAACGGCGATGTGGCCGGGGAGCAACGGTGAACGCGAACGCGAGCGAGAAAGGAACAAGGCTAGCTCGGCTCGATCACATTCCCCACGGGCGGCGCAAAGAGCCAGCAGCTGCTTGCCATGCGTGTGTTGTGCTCACCACCCACTGGCGCATGGCGCGCGCGAAGGTTGGCGCACGGCCGAGAGCGGTGGGGCGGCGGTGATGCTGAACGCTCTGCTGAACCCGAGCTGCAAACCAATTGGAACCGACGCCCAAACACAACCCCGATCTTCCAAACTATACGCCCTCCGTAGCATCACCCAAAACAAAACTCGTAGAGGGCACATCCATCTCCAATTCTCCTTATAGGGTCTTGCTCCAATTCGCACTCGAAAAGGAGATTTTTAGCTCTGAAGATCACCCCGACAACTGAACACGGACTGAACTTGTATCAAACTGCTGAAACTCACTCAAACCAGCCGCTTAACTCAACTTTCCCTTCAAATTTCATATCTACACTCTTGAAGCTCAAAATATAAAAGTTGTAGCCCAAACATCAGGCTACATTTCTCCTAATATGACTTTGGTCTAAATCTCAACAAATTTTGAGATAAGGACCACTGAATATATGTCCAAAAATCTGACACTTGCTGAAACTCATGAAACCAACAGAATTCAACCCGGTTTTTCTCCACATTTTGAATGTACACTTTCAAATCTCCAAATACCAAAGTTGTAGCATATATATCAACTTTCGTTTTCTTCAATATGACCTTGAGCTAATTCTGCTTGGATTAGAAGATAAACTGCACTGAATCTGACCCGGTCAACTGCCCGTTTTCAGAATTTGTTCAGCTAAGTCCCATTTTAACACAGCCACCATCAAGCCACTTTTTCTCCAAATGTAACTTTTGTTGCTGATTCATTGATCTTCAATTTCCCTTATACTCTTGTTTGCTAACTTTGCTTAGTTTGGGAACTACAAAGCCTTTACTTTGATCCAAAATTTCAAACTCAAACTTTCCCTCCAAAAGCTCATTTTCTCCCTCTTTGGTTTTAGCTTCCCTAATCAACAATTAGGCCTTAATGACTTTGCAGGATCATCCGAACAGTGCTTAGAGGTCTTAATTAACACAGGAGTGTTACAAAAAGAAAGAAATATAAGACAACATAAAAGAGAGAAAACTTTTTTTTGAAACACCAATATATATAGAGAGGCGCTCACACATGCACGCACACTTACTTCTATGAGTACACACCGCAAACTTTACCCCTATTAGCACCCCCGAGAGACTGAAGCGACTATTTCGATTTTAGAGATTGACAAAGTCACCACAGACGCCTCGAGCATATTACCTAACACTGAAAGAACAGCTGGTTAAATCCTAGATTACCATCTCCGAGAGATTAGGCCAGCTGTTCTGATATTGAGATTTACAAAGTCACCACATGTGTCTCGTTGTCAACGGTCATGTTGCCTACCACCGAAAGAATATTGCTGGTTAAATTCTGGAAATGCGACATCCGTACCGAGTTGGGGACTCGAATTCGGGTGGATATGTTAAATCCACAAGTAACCTAACAAACTGAGCATTCGGCCAAAAACCTAGACATTCATCTCAAAACCACAATACGTTATATCAATATAGATCATTTTAATTTTGTCCTAAATAAAACATTTTGACTTGATCAAGTTTATAGGAAAGTACACCAACGTCTATATATCGGTTCCGTTAAACCCATGTGAACTGCACATTTATTTGATATCGTAGATATAGATATTTGTTCTATAAATTTTCAAAATTAAGATATTTGATTTCTGATGAAGTTAAAACAATATACATTTTTAAATTAAGGGCTCGTTTGGCAGTGCTCTAGCTAAAGTAGCTTCAGGTCCATGCTACAGTAACATACAACTGCAAAAAAGCCGGAACACATCCCTGGATCCAAAATGAACTACAACAATGAAAGAGCCGGAGGAGCCAGGAAAAATAGCTCCTCCTGCAGCAGCTCCACCTTGCTATAGCAGCACTACAGTGGTTCTACAGTAGCTAGAGCTGGAGCCAGCGGAGGCCGACCAAACGAGGCCTAAGAGCATCTCCAACAGATTACCAAAACATCATACCCTATACCCTATATAGTCTCTTTTTTTCTTACCAATACCTCTTTTTGTGTTTTTAGTAATTAGTGCTGCAGTAGATTACCAAAACCACTTTAGTGAATAAGGTATTGAGATGAATCCCCTCTATTTGAGTAAGAGGAAGGTTTGTTTTGGTAATCACCAAAAATGTTTTGGTATTGGAGATTGGATTGGTAATCTGCTGGAGCACCTCCATTACCAAAAAGACTATTTTTTAGTGTTGAAGAGAGGGATAATTAATCTGCTGGAGATGCTTTAAGGTCATTCTCAATGGAAGTTTCATTTTGTCATTTTCAAGAGTGTCACATCATCTAACTATTTTTGAGTTGATGAATGATACATAGTCTCTCAATGCATATATTTATTTTGCGGTTTTATAGAATGTACGTGACATTTAACTACGATGCACACAATTAGGCACAAACAAATGAAATGAAACGAAACGTACTAGCCACCAATGACAGTTTGAACCGGTTTTCATAATTTTGAAAACAATGTAGACATACTTTGGTTCTGATAAAACTACTTTTATTCCTCTTTTTTGTAACTACCATGTCATGTCATATCATGTTATTATATATGCTGAATTATTTAATGTGAATGAAGCCTCAGTGAAAACCCTACTGTGACGGCCAGAGGACGCCAAAGGGTGATGAAATACGTTCTGTTCTGATCTAGACATGTTTAGATCGGTGAATTGGTGAAAAGTGGTGAAAAGTTTTGACACTGAGAAGCGTGTCCTGTGAGAGGGGACACGGTTGTCAGTGTAAAAACTTTTAGTGACTTTTTGGTGACTTTGAGGATTTAAACGTTCAAGATTACTACTTCTGGGGAAAAAAACGAACCTAAAACTTCCCTTCTATGCGATCGATAAGACTGTCTCCAACAAACGAAACCAAATCCAAGACCTATTGGAGGATTTGGGTCGCATACAGGAGAAACATCCCACACCTAAAAAATCTCGGTCTCCAACAGCCCAGACGCAAAACGCATCCTCCCCTTCCCCCCGTCTCCGCCCCTCCACTCCGGTCCCTGTCCACCACCTCCTCCGCTCCTCGTCCTTCCGCTCGGCCGGGGCCTGCAGTCCGCTGCTCATCCCGCCCACCGCCAGCTCTCGCTCCCTCTCTCCCCGGGCAGCGACTACACGCTGTCGCTGTCCGTGGGCCCAGCGTCCACCGCGGCGCCGATGTCCCTCTTCCTCGCGGCAGTCCCACACGGTGCCGGCCTCCTCGCCCAGATCGAAGGCGCCGCGGCGAGCTCCGGTCCCGCACCAGCGGCACGAAGCGCAGGCGCCCCGGGTCGTGGCCGGTGCCGACGAAGGCGCCGAGGAGGCGGGCGGAAGCCACAGAGGAAGGCCGGGTTGGAGCAGCGCCGGACGAGCGCGGTGGGGAGGCCGAGGCGGAGGAGGTCGTCATCGCCGAGCACCGACGCGGCCGCCGCCTGGGCCTCGGGCTCGGATGCGGCGGCGGCCGTATCGGGGGCGGGCTCCGAGCTCTCCCTGGAGGCTCCCGGCCGCTTGGCTGGCGGGAGTCGGAGTGGGGGTGGGAGAAGAGGAGGGAGAGGGAGGACACCGGCGCCGGCCGCTTCCTTTGCGTCGTGAGGAGAGAGACGACGCAGTTTTGCGTCTGGTTTCGTCGGATGCCCAAAATGCGTCGTGTCTTTGCGTGATCTGTTGGAGACGAATTTGGACACGCAAACGCAATGTGCACGCCGCATTTTGGGTATGCATGTCTTTGTTGGAGACAGTCTAAGAACTTAAGGCTGTGTTTAAATTCACAAGAATTTCATGCTCATTTTACTGTTGCAATTCTTATGTGAAAATTTGAAGGACTAAACATGATCTAATTATAAAAGTAATTACACGGATGGACGGGAAATCGCGAGACGAATCCATTAAGCCTAATTAATCCCGAGGGTGCAAGATTAATTAGGCTTAATTGTTTCCTTGAAATACGTAAAAAACTTATCTTACCTTATCTTATCTCATGGATTTAAACAGGGCCTGGGTCCAAATAGGCCCTTGCAGGTCCAAACGGGCCCATGAGATAATCGTACGGCTCCTGCAGCCGAGACTCGAGAGCGGCGCGACGCCGCCACCATCGTTGCGTCCAGGACAAGGCTGAAGGGAGTGGCGGAAGCAAAAGGGGGATTTCCGGCAAAGGGCGCAGGGCCGCGACGCGCCGACGCGGCTCCTCGGCTCCAAACTCTCAACCCTAGGTACCGCCAACTCCTGGATTTCTCCTCCCTCCCCTCCCTCCATTCCTACGAATACCTCAATCTCGCTGCTGTGTTGTGTCCTCAGAGGTAAATTTCTCCAGGATAGGCACAAATGCAAGGCTTCTCGATCTGTCGAACATGTATTGCGGAATCTGGTCACCATCGCGAGCTCTTGGTTCACGAATTTAATTTTTGTTTTCGCAATTTCTTGCTGGCTTGTTTCTATCTTATATGTTTACAAACAAGTGGGTGCGTAGGGCTGCATCTGCGCAGTTGCAGACCCTTGATTTCATTTCCTGATCCCATCCTACTACTAGTGTACCTTAATGATTACGGCTTTATGAATATTGACCTGGTATCTAAGAGCTAATTGGACAATTAATTGGTTGGGGCCTGCCACTGTAGTCAACAACATTAAACTGAATTATGGTTCGATCAAGTCCCTTTCAACTTCACCTGTTTTGCAACTTTGCTAGCTTTTTGTTTATTGTTCCTTCCTGATGTTTTATGTGCCGATGATGATTGATGTCTCTTTCAGTTAACCATTGCGACTAGTTAAGCTCACATTATATCTGTTTGTTTATTGTTCATTCCTGATGTCTTGCGTGCCAATGGCGATTGATGTCCCTTTCAGTTAACCATTGCGACTAGTTGAGTTGACATTCGTCTGTTTGGCTCTAAAATACTTATTTAAAACCTCACTGCGACTCCATGGCCGGTTGTGTTGGCTGTTCATGTTTTGTGCGTGGCAGGCAGGGCCCATTTTTGGAATTTAAGTTAGGGGGGTGCTTATCCTTATAGTGATGTTGTAAAAGTTAGTTTAATGGAAATCTTACATGTAGACTCCACAGATGGCTAATTTATTTGTTCTGGTTGTGTTAGGGCACTTCAGTGTTAATTCTTGAGCCATGGACAGAATTAGCAGTCTACCTCCAGAGATAAAGGGATACATCCTCTGTCTTTTGAATGTTGAAGAGGCTGTTAGAACTAGCATCCTGTCAAGGGCTTGGAGAAACACGTGGACTACAATGCCAAAAATACTTCTGTGTGACAGCAGCTTTGATTCTTCTGAAGCTTCTCCTACAATTGCACAATCCAAGTTCGTAACATTGGTCGATCTGGCGCTATCCCTCCATGAGGGACCTCTAGATTCATTTTCAATAAAAGGGAACCGGCGCTACCATGATGTATTCGATAGGTGGATGTACATGCTTTCAAGGAATGAGCCATCTGATGTTACAGTCAAGCTGACAACTGGCCAAAAGTATAAGATACCATCGAGCCTTTTCCTTACCAACTTAGAGTATCTGCGTCTAGACAACTGCATCATTAGCCTGCCTTGGAATTTTCAAGGTTTCAAGAGGCTAGTTCTTCTGGTCCTGGAACATTTTTCCTCTACAGACAGTGTCATCCATAATCTGATCTCCTCCTGCCCCAAGCTACATACATTGCGTCTGAAATATTTTGAGGGAACTGCTTTTGCATGCCTCTAATCTGGTCCACACTTATCTTACTCTCGATGAAACTGAAGATGACCAATCTGTTCCACCCGAGAGCGACCTGAAAAGCTATCTCAAACAAGCTTTTGGGAGCCTCACTTGTATCAAATCACTTACTGTTAGCAACACTTTCTTGATGGTAACGTACATTTGTTTTTTTACCATTAGCCTAGTGTTATCTGATTAAGTTGTATTGGAATTTCTCACTGTTTTAACTATGATTGCAGTATCTATCCAAAGGGTGCATGCCGACAAAACTGCTTGGTGCATTTGATCATCTAGAGAAGATTTGTATTGAGGGACGCATATGGAACTGGGAGGAGATCATGGTTGTTTGTACATTGTTTCAGAATGCCCCTATTTTAAGTGTACTTGACATATGGGTATGTCTCACTCCTGTGAATATGACTTGATATTATGACATTCTTTTCTACCAATGAACTATTGCAACTCAACTCTGTTAAAAAGGAAAACAATTGTTCCTTAATCTGGCTGCAAGTGCTAATCACTATTTCCTTCTTCGGTTACTTTGTTTATGGTTGAACAATTGCTTGAAAATTTTCAGAACAATGCTCGTGCTGAAGATGCTTCTCCTAATGATATGTGGGATGAGGATTACACAAAGATTCAAGCTCCTACCTTGGGTCACCTCGTGACGGTTACCTTTCATGATTTCATGGGTTTTGACTGTGAAGTTACTCTTCTAGGATTGCTACTGAGCTGGGCACCAGTTTTAGAAGAACTTCAAATCGATGTCCCTGAGATCATGTCAGACCAGTGCATCTGCAAGGCTGTCAAGAAGTTACTGGCTTTCCTGAGGGCCTCTGCCAAAGCCAAGGTCGTGTTCACCTGATTCCTACTATTTTTCGCTACATCTCCTGCCAGTGAATTTACAGCCTTTTGGTTCCGTATTGGCGTTCTACTCGTACTGATGGACGCACTTCAGGATCGGAGTAAGGCCTCCTGTTTCTTGCTAGGCCTGGTGGTTAACTTATTAGTGTATTAAACTCAAACTATGTAGCCATTTTATGTCAAGCTTGCAACATGGTGGAGGATGTTGTCTTTTGTTGAGACTCCTATGTAGTCGCATCTTACTCTGCGTTTGCATATGTAGTTTCAGAGGTGGGCTTACTGCAGGTCTGCAGCTGATGGAACTTTGATTTCAGTTTACGGCATTCTTGCCGTCGTGCGTCTTGAGTTGTGTGTCTCCCGTTTCATTATGCAAACTCATTCACATGGGCATGGCTAGTGCCACTGTGTCATGCAACTGCGGCAGTTTTCAATATGATAGAAGAACGTAGATGTATCAGAAGATGAGTTCATTTCATCTCAAGGATGTATATTCAATTTTCCATGCAATTTATATTAGGTGATCCGAGCTTATGAATTGAAGTAAGCAGTAGTATTATCATCGTCAGTTGTGGACTTAGGGGTTGTGTTGTGCACTTCGTAGGCCAGTCCCTAGGCCCGTGCGAGCTGGGCCCCCAAATCCCAGGGGCCCTCAGTTGGGCCAAGTACCGTGCTAGAAATTTGCAGTGCTAGAGCCGTGGGTTGATCGAGGGTTTTTTGAGTCACATTGATCTTATTTTATATTTAAATTAGATATTTAATATATTTAACTTTATTAAACAAACACCGCATTTTGCATAGAGCTGGGAGCTACCAAACAGGCCTATGCGCACGCGTCTTAGAGCATCTCCAAGAGACTAGCCAAATGGCTTGCCAAGCCAAATTTTGGCTACTCAACACCAAAATAACTCTCCAACAAACTAGCCATCCGGCTCCAAATTGGCTCCCTCGCTAGCCAAATATGGCTAGCCAGTCCGGCTAGCCAAACTGGCTTGCCAAGTGTGGGATGACGCGTCAGTGTGTGGAGAGAGAGAGCCAGAGAGTGGGAAATGAAGAGTCTGTTGGAGTGAGATACTCAATATGAAGTGAGATCTTTATGGAGAAGCAAATAGATAGTTAAATAAAGAGTTGAAAATGGAATCTCTTGTACATACTCTTATGTTTTATCCACAGCAACCTAATTTAGGCACAACAGTTTACCCCCGACGCTTCGCTTCCTTTCCTTATCGTGTTTCATCAGCGACCGATTGTCATGACGATTGTCGATGGGTATTGGGACGTGTCACGGATCATCTAGCTGAGCGTGGCTGTACGTCTGTGCGTGTGTGGGTTGGTGAATATTCGCACGTGAACATGTGGGTGTGTTTGGTTGAGCTATAGTAGCTGTGAGCTGTGGGCTGTGAAAAAGTAGCTATGAGCTGTGGGCTGTGAAAAGTAGCTGTGAGCTGTGGGCTGTTCAAAAGCCATTTGGTGGAACAGTTGTGACTTTTGGGACTATGGGAGGGAGACGCGAGCGGACACGAGAAAAAAAACGAACCGGTACGTAACTTATGAGTGGCAGATGGGTAATATCTGGACCCAAAAGCCAGCAAAAGCAGGGGAGTGAGACGCTTTTGGATTTATACTAGGCAAAAGTTGACTTTGACAAAAGCATCTATGAGCTTTTGACCCCTTTAGTTCAGCTTTTGGCTTTTGGAAGCAAAAGACACAGTCAAAACCCCAACCAAACGCACCCACAGTATATATTCGACTGTAAGCTGTTGGTAGGCTTTCAAAAAATTAGCAAAAGTGATTAAAATTGTGCCCTAACCAGCAAGGGATGTTTGTTTCCTCTATAGATTTAATAATCTATCTTATAAACCAAGGGTAACATGCTAAAAGACTAGTATGAAACATTAAAATAATATCAAATAAACTGCACCTGGGTAGCTTATTTCATATTATTTGGTGGTCTATGATACCGTGTTTGTTTGCCCAAGAGATTATATAATCCAGCCTTAAATCTGAAAATAATTCCACAATAAAACCAACACCCTAACTTATTCATGAGATTATATGATCCACCTCTAGATTATAATAATTCATAAACAACTAAAAACATCTTTATTTCAGATTATAGTATTCTAGACCTTCAAATAATTCATGTTGCAAAACACTTCATAAATTATTTCTCCCTAGCTTATAATAATTCAAATTATATATCCACCATGTATAGGCTAGATTATATAATCTTGCTTGTAAACAATCAGGACCTTAGTCCACACCAGGGTTGTGCATAGCTCTCAACACCCAAATTTTATGGCCATAATCTCTGCCTATTTCTAAAGAGAGGATTGTTTCTTCTTTTTTTGGTCCGTCCTGATATGTGGGTCTCACCTGGTCCGTCGAACTCTAACCATGACTCCAACTCTTAACATTGGTTTTCGTATCAGGTTAGAGTCCTAACTAAACCCGTCAATTTTAGTCTATACCGATTTCGTAACCCGTAGCAGCGCACGTGCACTTTGCTAGTTAGATAAAAATGAAAAACATATGTCAAAATTAATTATATCATCTCACATGGAAAGAAACTTTCAAGCTACAAAAAATCTAAGTTTTAAGGCGTGCATGTAGTTAAATTCGGATTTCACCAAGGGATTTCTTATATCATCTTCAAACAAGACCCCATCTGACTATGCTTGGATGGAACTTTTCTATTAACATTTTTTAATCAAGCATTGAGCAAATCATATAACAGAACAAGTTATATTAACTCATGGAACAAAGATTTGTACATATGGAAATTGAACAAAGATGTATACCTCTGGAACAAATATATGAACTCATAGAACAACAACATTGTACACCTAGAACAAACTGTACGCATCAATCAAATTATATGAACTCACTGAACAATAAGGCTGTCTGCACAGGGTCCTTCATCCCATCTGGAATAGCCGATACAGGACGAGCAGCTGCACCGGGGTCCTTCACCCGGTACGCTAAAAACGCTAAAAACCAGGACGTTACAGCGTCTGCTGGCAATAGCGGACGTCCTCTACATCTGGTACAGAGGGAAAAAAGGAGAAACAAAGTATGACGTGTGGGTCCATATGCTGAGTTAGTTGTTAGTTGCTATAGAGGATGAGATATAGAGTACGACGGGTGCGGAGAAAATGGATATAGAGTAGAAAATCTCGATGACCAGGATGAAATATTCCTTTTAGAGAATGAAAATAGAGTATGACGAGTGCGGACAGCCTAATGTATATCGCTAGACAAATTACATAAACTTATACAACAAATATATATGCACCTCAAACAGATTATATGAACTTATGGAACAAAACAGCTGTACATGACGAACAAACTGTATGAATTAATCGAACAAAAATGAATAAATAAATTATGGATACAAAACAAATACTATGCTCCCTGAAAACAGTAAATAGATATACAAAATACTATTTATCCAATAAAACAGAAAATAATGAAGAAAGTTGAATAAATCATGAACTAGAAATAATAAATAAAAAGGAAAAATAAGCCATAATAAATAAAAAATAAATTATAGAGTGGAAAAATGAAATAATAAATGAATTGAAAGGAAACAGCAAAAGGTAGGAAAATAAACACGGAAGAAAACGAACGGGTGAAACGGAAGAAAAGAAGAAAAAAGGAAATAATTGAAAGAAGGAAATAAAATAAAAAGATGAAAAGAAAAAAAAAACAACCTCGTCGTGGCCTCGTGCGGCCGTGGGGAGCTCGTTGGGCCAATCGGTTGCTGGCTCCAGCTATTTTACTATTGGTCTGGCTGGTGCAGTTTTGCCGTGGTATTAGGCCTATTTATTCCACGGTCCACTACCGGGCCTTTAGCGATGTAAATTGAAATGTAACGTTTAAGTCTTTCGACGACCGCCGGCCGGTTAGGTTAGAGTTTAGATTTGGAGAGGAGGATTTGATCTGGCAGACCAAGAAAAATATAGTGGGGTGGCTGCCGGCCTAGCAGTGGTGATGGTCGCCGGGCGGAGGACCGGGCGACGATGACGTTGCCGGCCAGAGCGGTGGGGATGGCCGGTGGATGGTGCCAGAGGCAGGGAAGAGGAGCTACGTGGCGTTAGGAAGGACGGGGTGGAGGACAGAGCGCGAGAGGTGGACGGAGCAGCACGGCTACGAGGTGCCGTCGGCCACCGGCGGTGGTGAAGGTGGACCGGGTGGGCGGCAGGCAGTTAAAATTTTTTTTCGTTCGAGCGTCGTATATTACGATTTCGTTTCGTAACAGTTGACGAGGTGCCGCGCCGGCGAAGCCTCCCGGTGTTTGCTCACCCGGCCCGACGCAGTCTTCTTCGCTTTTCCCATTATCCCGAGAGGGGAGAGAGTCGCCCACTCCCAACCAGGAGTGGCGGGCGATCCCTGAATCCGCAGTCCGGCACGCCGTGTAGGCATCGGACCCCCGATGCCGACGCCGACTCCGATTCCCATCGCTACTGTGTTGTGGATCCCTCTGATCTGATTTAACCGGTGCAACGGCATCGTCGTCGACAACGTCGTCGCTCCCAAGCGACAGAGGCGTCGCCATACACTGCAGCAGCAGGAGGAAGCTGGTGCCTCCACAAGACCACAACTCACAAGGAGTATGGCCAAGGAGATGCCAGTTCGCTTCGCCGATGCTCCGTCCCCGGTGCGCGCCGTGCTCAACCGCCCCTGGCCGGACCCTATCGTGATCCCGCCCGCCTCTCCTTCCGGCAAGTACCGCACTCTGGTGGCCACCGCCGAGGAGATTGGGCCCCCGATCACGCCGAGGAGTTTGCCGCGCTGGAGGACGAGAAAGGCGACGATCTGTGCACCAGCCACTACAAGGAGACTGCTCGGGCTGATGCGCTCATGCGGAGCTACATCCACCAGCACGGTTGCCTCTACATGGACGAGAAGAGCAGATTTATCTTCGACAATTCTATCCTCGTTGAAGAAATACGGTAATTTCTTATTTACTTTTATTATCTGAAGTTATATCTTATTTACTTTGATTAGTGTTTTTGCTATTTACATTGACCACTCTGTTGTACACAATTGGGCGATTTTCTGTTTGAACTACCAGGGATTGAATTTTTATATGCTTGGTTGCTAATTTGGTCTGCAAATGTAGTTGCAAGTATGTTACTGCTGAGGAGATGGAAGCTAGTACAGTGAAGGAAGGCAGCAGGTCGACATATTTGTCAGAGTTGGCATTAGCGACTTACAACAAGAGGAGAAAGGTTGGTATCCTCAGCAATTGTCACTGCTTCTGCCATAGAGTTTATTCAAATCTTTGTTGAGTTGCATGTCTGTATACTTTCGTTGTTAAGATGTTATAAGTGTTACAAATTCAAATAGGTTTTGGCTTATTCAAAAATAGAATTTAGGAACCTGAATGCTGATTGTGGTTTAATGCAGCATTGAATCCTACTTGTTCTGTCTACATTAGGCTTCACACTTAATATTTCCTATATCTGTATTTATCTTTTAGATTTTGTGGGGAAGTAGTGAATCTCCATATCAGAATTTAATTTGATATGGCTGATTACTTGACCACATAACTGTTCAAATTAAACAATTGTTCACTTAGCTAGTAACAATGACTTAATTTTCATGCATTATTTATTTTCCATATAACGAATGTATTACACATATAGATAATTATCTTTTTTGTGTGAAATAAGAGGGAATAAATTTGGTTCTTAATATTCAAGTGTGTTTCCATCATGCCGCACCTGTTCATGTCTAAAGTAATTTACATGGGTCATTTATTGTTGCTCTATTTATTCTTTCTCTAATACGATTCTTCCTCTTGTCTCTGAGAACCTGCAGGTGAAGTTTGAACTATGTGACCAGTTGCTTTGCAGATCTTTCTGGGAGGATAGAGGTTTCTTTTGGCACCTAAATTTTATTGCGAAGCGCAAGGGTTCCAAGAAACTTTTTTTTGCTGAGATAGAGGACTGTAGTCAACAAAGTGGGCAAATCCTCCATGTGTGCTGTTGCATTTCCCTAGATTCGCTTTGTGAAGGTAAGCATGCACATGTTAAGTCTTCCTTCATATGTTTGTACATTATGCACATTGGTAAAACATTGGTCATTTCACTGTGTTTTCTTTCAGATTTTATGATTAAACTAGTGTAAGTGAAATTGTAATTCTATTGGAATTAGAGCATTAATAACTTTGTTGTGTTATCAATGAAATTTGAATGTGGCAAAATGAAGTATTAACATTTCTTCAGGTTTTATCGTTTTTTTCCATTTTGAGAATGTTGTGACTACATGAAACCAACCATCTGACACGTTAAGAAACCAATAGAAAATTTATATAGCATTGGATTTTTGATGTGCTAATGGTTAGTTGATCAGTATTTGGTTGTGCATATGATCAATTTTTGGTAATTCTACCTGATTATGCCACCCATGCATATTTTGTGACTCCAAATATTCTGATAAAAAAGCATTAAATCTTCAAATTTTCCTTCCTTCGTTTGGACTGTTCAATGGTGTTTGTATTGTTTGCTCTAGTGAACAATGGGATGAAGGATTCAGGTGTAACATTTCACCTGCATTACTTAGTCCTGTTTTGTCTTTTTTTCCTATCTTGGCACTTGTGGCTATATTTGTACAGAACTAAGGCGCTGAATGTGTATAAACCGAATCATTTTCTATTTATTGTTTACTGTGCAGGTGGTTACTATAATTGGCGTAGTTTTTCTCCGTCTGGACCAAGGAAAGGGCTTGACATGGATAGGTGCTACGCTTGCACTGAATTCTTGAAGCATCCATGCGATGGCTTGACTTACTCAGGTGGCCATGACTATCATAGGAAAACATATCTATTCTAGCATTCTAGTTGACTTTTCATATTAGGGACCTATAGCTTTGGAAAGTTAGTGATGGAATTAGCTTATGAGGGCCCAAATTCTGAAAATTTCAAACATATTCTTCTGTCTTTCGTGTCAGCCATAGCATGATTAGTTGATCAGTTAGTTGAGTGGTTATTAAAATGATCAGTAGTGCTGGTTGTGGCATCTAATAATGGCCAGTTACTCTTTGGTTTGGTGATTCGATGAGTCGAGAGTATTACGTGTGAATTGGAATTTGGCATTTACGAAGGGCATTTCTCGATAAGATGGCTGCTGTTTTTCGGGGAAAGTTATGGATTTAGAGAAATACATGTGAAAAATATGAATTTCAGTTCCCTCTTAAGAGTTGTTGAGCTTTTGAGCTACCATGCTGCGTTGACCTTCTTTGCATGCACCGAGGGCAAATGTGATTGGTATCTCCAGATCATTGTTCATGGAGGCAAAAACCATTTACAAAGCTTGACTTCTGCACGATGCTACAATCTGCTATAACTGGTCTGACCTCTTGGGTCGATATTGTCATCGAATTTTGTCAGCCCTTATCTTTTATGAAGGGCAAAATAGCCAAATTCGTCCCTGAACTATCACTCTTGGCTCAATTTCGTCCCTGGACTTTGAAAATGGCCACTTTGGTCCTTGAACTTTTCATATTGGCTCAACTTCGTCCTTCTTCTGACGTGGCTCGCCACGTTGGCTTGCCTCGTCACCGCCCAGTCAGCTAGGGTTTCAAGTCGTATTGAACTGACCCTTTTACCCTCACCCTCATACCCTTTCACATTATACAAGGATAACGATAGCATCTCATTTCTCCCTCCCCCTGGCGGCTGCACAAGAGTGACCTCCCCCTGGTGGCTGCACAAGATTGCTAGGGTTTGGGAACGGCGTGCATCTTTAAGAAAGCATCCAATCACTCTTCTGCATCCATGTAAGAATCCCTTTCGACAAACATCCAAACAAATGTATATTCTTTGAAACACATGGTCCTTTTCTTCAGGATCTAGAGCAACATGCACGCTGCTTCCAGGATTACTTCGCTTTAGCTCCAACGCATAGTCATACAACTTTGAGTACTCACCGGTCTGACAATCCATTATCTTCTTGACAACCCTTGCCTTTGCCCTCTTAACCATTGTAATAGACACATCGACACCCATGTCTTCTTGTACTGTCTCCTTCATTGCTCTTGCCTTCCATGCTGGATTAGCCTTGATAGTACTCTCATACTTGTCACATATCCTTTTTGTAGATAGCCTTTTATTTTTAAGTTCTGGGCAGCATGCATGATTTGGATTATATGTCACAATCTGAAACCAATCTGACCTTGAGTTGTATGAAGCATGGAGAACCCAGGGACATCCTTTCCACATGGAAACTGCCCTAAGTCTCTGCTTGTCATTCTTGAGAAATCTAATATTTACTTTCATCTTCAATGCATACTTGCATCTTTCAGTTGGTCCCTACCTCTAAAACACATGTCCACAGCAAAGTGTGGTGTTTCAGCATGACTATCAAATATTGGAAACCTGCACTTCCTTCTCCTAGAAACACCATCACTGTCCTCATCATATGATGCATCATGATCTGAATCGAAGTATACAATGCCATCTCCACCTACATTGTTCTGAGCATTTTTGTTTAGATCAGCACCTCCCGGAACATCCAATGTAATTGGGCTGTCCAATGGAATGTCTCCTCTCTTCCTTGCCTTCGCCATAAAATGTTTGTTTTTACTTCTTATCTCCCTTACTTCATCATCTTCATCACTTGTAAATCCTGTGGCATTAGCACCACTAGATTGTTCTTCCTCCTCCTCGGTTTCTGCATGTTGGTCACCCTTTTTCTTCATTTTGACTATCCTCAAGAGTGGCTGGAGCATCCAAATACATAATGTTTGCAACCTGTGCACTTTGGTTCCCTTTTTGTCCATTCAAGCTATCCATATGACCAACTAGAACATCCAAGTCCATGATATTATCATCTCAAAAAAGGGCAAAGACGTCCTCATCATCATATTGTGTCTCTGTACCTTCATTGCCACACTCAATTGGTTCAGTGTATATATCAACAGCCCCTGCAGATCCTATATCATCAAGCATGTCCATGCAAGACTTATCATCCACAAGCAACCTCATTCCACTATTTAGATTTGCACCAATTGGCAACCAGTACATCCGAACTGATCTCTGAAAAGTTGTGTGATCTATGAGATGGCCATTCAACTCTGGAATTGATAATCTGTCCTTATCTATGTGTGACACTCCTAAATCACCATTGCAATATTGCATCTGTAACCCATCATGAACAAATTCCCCATTGAAATGAAATCTAACAGTCAATACCTCAACATCTGCCATATCAGTTGCGCCCTACAGATCTATTACATGGTCAAAATCCATCAAAAAACCAAATCAAACTTAGATCCCGCGAGGACAACTTGTACTGACCTTCAATTGTATGCAGGGAGACTCCGTCCACACTCCGAGCACATCCAGACTCCGTCCCTCCACAACGCGCACGCCACGTCAGAAAAAGGACGAAGTTGAGCCAATATGAAAAGTTCAAGGGCCGAAGTGGCCATTTTCAAAGTTCAGGGACGAAATGGAGCCAAGAGTGATAGTTTAGGGACGAATTCGGCTATTTCGCCTTTATGAAGCTCAAGGTAAGAATGGTTCTAGCCTGGTCGCCATCATGCTCATGTGTTAAAGTGCAATACTGAGTAGGATATGTTACTTTAGATTTGTCTTTGAAAAATATGAGCTCAGCATCATTTGAATTCTACGTATTTTGCAACTTTTTGACAAAATTTCCAACAGATATTTTCTTGAATGTGTATTATTAGTGTTGTAGTTAAGCTGCATCCTTCTGGCCTTTGATTTCCTATCTTATATACTTGATTGTGGTTCTAGTTTGTACAAAATTAAGGCGCCGAATGAAAACCAAACCATAGATAAATATTTAACCTAATACCTTCTAGGAGGTAATAGATGTTTTTCCAGAATATTTGCTAAAGAAAATATGTGAACATATTGATTTGGTATATGATCAGAGGGGCCGTGACCTGGCCACTTCTTTGGATGTTATTCATCATCTAAACATGTTTTATTAGAGTATAAGTAGGATTTCTATGTGCACAAATTATGATGGGCATATATAGATAAAATTATCTTTGAGGGGATAGAAAAAATTGTATATCTATACAAAAATGTATGGGTGAGTTATATAGGGATATATAGATATGAAAATGCTTCCATCCATGCGTCCAAAGCGATTACAAAAAATTGGACGCATGAACCACCATAAAAGCATGAAGTGTGTTCCAAAAGACAAGTTTTGATCTTGCAGAATTTGTTTGTCCATGTTCCAGCGTACCTTGACATCGGACATCGGGGCAGATATGGAGTTAAATATACAGATCTATAGATATAGACATAGATGTATAAAGATTTAGACAGATTAATCATGTCATTGTATATTTTATTTATTTAACCAAATCTGGTAAGATTCGGTATATGTGCATATAGCTTATACAACGAATTCAAGAGATGTGTATATTATTCTCAGTATAAATGCATGGCTTTCCAAGTAAGATATGGCATTTTTCTTGTAGGATAAATCATGTCCTTGCATTTTGTATCAGATCTGATAGTAAATGATTGCGTACCTCTATATAAGGACTAACCAGTCACACTCACACCCAGTCTTCCTATACTTACAACCACAATAGTAGCCTAGTAGTACAAGAAACCAGGCACGGTCCCTTGACAAACACCTCCTGGACAAGATGAGGCAAATCCATGGCTACCCTTCTCAGGGCATCGGCCATCATTCATGGTCATCCTTGTTCTCCACAGGGCCGACGCCTCGTTGGAGGCGACTTGCAAGGCGGCCGCAGAGAGTGTCAAGCATGTCGACGACGAATTCTGCATGCAAGAGCTGAGCAAGCACCCTGACAGCCCCCATGCAGATACCAAGGGTTTGGCCAAGCTAAGGTGGCAGGCTTTCAAGGCTTGAACCTCTGTTATGAAAAGGAAGTGACATGGATCTTGTTAGTGAAGATAATATAAGGCTCTAGACTATGACAGGGCCAACACTAAGATCCAGAACTGCTACACATTTCTGTTAAAAAAAAGGTTAACATCAACTGCTTCAAATCTTTGCACGAAAAAAAATCCAGAGCAAAGAATAGAAGCTATGGGGAAAATTGTACTATCTCATGGTAATATGGATCCCAAAATCTGATATCTGATTTGAACTATACAAATGTTTTGAAGCTGGACTTGTTGCTTCATCTGACTTGATTTCGTACCTTTTTCCCCCCTTCAGAACAAGCACGTCTATTATATAAGAGAACACATTGGGAAATCAAAACCCATCTAGAGCTGCCTAGCTTAGTCAATAAAAATGTTGAAACTTGAGGTACATCTATTTATCACTAAAATGTTTAAGCCTTTTATTTTGTCATACTCCCTGGCCCCTGCATATACACAACATTCTATATGCACTAAATCTTGGAACAAACTAATCAGGCAGTCCCCTCCAAAAAGCCAGAAAATTTTGAGGAAATTTTGAGGACCAATGTTTCTCTCATCACAGAAGTTCTTCATTCCACCCTTTGCAGCCATCCATCCAAGCTGTGCAGAAAGAATAGGATTAAAAAAAAAAGTTAAGAACTGAATCCTGAAGGAACAGACAACATTAACATGACAAACTACCTTCCATGCACACATCAGCAAGATAGCACACCAAGAATCTTTACTCCGACCTTTGCAGCCATCCAAGCTGTGCAGAAAGAATATGATTAAAGATATATTAAGGACTGAATCTAAAGGAGCAGCAAACATTAGCATAAGAAGTTACCTTCCATGCATACATCACAAAGAAAGCAACTGTATCTGCTGACCAGACAACAGCAAAGGATTTCACGAAGAATGGAATTATAACATTGATCAGAGGGACCAGGAGAAATAAGTAGTTGAGAGCCTCTTTCTCCTTGTTTGAGCAGTCACGGGCCCGAAGTGAAGGTATAGCTGCAGAAGTAGACAACACTAGTTAATATACTGAGGAAAAGGCTCCTATGCAGTATGCAATAAGTAAAAAATAGGAGTCAAAGCATTTTCAAGAACATGACCACAAAGTTTTAAAATTCTTGTAACTCCAGCATCAACTGGAGGAATTTTTCATCAAATAATAATGCTGGAATATTGCTTCCACCTTTCCTCATTAGCTTGATATTTCAAGTGATCCAACGAGTGCATTTAACTCAAGTAAGGTATCAAAATATCAGAGCGTAGTGGCCTTAAGTTTGAGACCTCACTAATGCAACTATGGCCACATCTAGTCTATTCCACAGGCCTAAGGACTTTCAAGCTTGAACCTGTTGGTGCATCCAATTTCCATGAATAGCACAAAAGACTCCAGAACAGACCACAGCCATGGATCTTTCAAATGGGCGGTATTCAATATATTACTAAATCAAATATAATTCCTTATATCTCAGATTTCTAGATAATGGATTGACATTGGACTTTCAGCTTCATAGTCTACAAATCGCATCCAACTGTAGTAAGTTGATCATTTGGCAGAATATATTACTAAATCAAATAGAATTCATTATACCTCAGATTTCTGAATAATGAATTGACATTAAACTTTTAGCTTCATAGTCAACAAATCACATCCAACTGTTCAAGTAGATTTTTTTTTAGGGCAACTGTTCAAGTAAATTGATTATTTGGCAGGAAGGCTTTGAGCAAGATTGTAGCAGGAAGAGAAGATACTTCAACCGAAGTTTCAGTCACCATATTTGTTTGTGTAGAATGAAATCAGACATATATAGACCATGGTAGAAAGCAAAAACAATATTGGTGCTTTTTGAAGCACTTACTATAACTTTCTTAGAAGAAATGTTTTTTGCTATAATGCAACACTGGATTATACCCAAATCACCAAAATTCAAAAGAAAACACAGGCTAGAATGGATGTACTGCAACATAATGTTTCTAGTTAGTTAAACACTATTTTCCCATATTTCAGAACAGAAAATGTAAGTTCAGTACTAGTCATCATCAGTAAAATGCTAGTCAGTGCAGCTGATCAAAACATGTTTATTATTGAATTTAATACGAAATTAATCCAGAGAAATATGGGTAAATAGATCATATGTGTCGGCAATTCATTTTAGCAGAATTTAGAGCTGCGGTGTAGTAAAGACAGCACACCAACGTTATAAAGATCTCAACTAGGTCGATACGACACAATATATCCATCACTTTGTTTTGGAGTGTGAGAAAGAAAGAGCAATTCAGGATTGCAACACTGAATAAATATTAGGTTTTAGTAGACCATCTCAATGAAGCGAAAAACCATGCTTTTGCTAGGAACATAACTTGCAAAATTCTTACTTACTGAACATCCAAATGGACCACATTCCCATCAACCTCCAGATGTCAGGCTCATTTGATGGGAACACGAGATTGAAGGAAAGGGCTCCGCCCAACAGCATGGAGACATATCCCTGGACTTCAAAGACAGTGTACAGGGCAGATCCAGGAACAGCAGGGTTTTTTGTTTTTGTGGACGCCCTCGGTGCAAATGTTGCTGCAGTCTTCTGAACTGCCTGTTGTTCAGCAACGTACCATAATTACAATCAGGAAAGTATCAGCAGTTACAACTGTGTTGTACAAGCTGGAGGCTCACAATTCATTCACACACATGTAAAATTAAGGGAATTTTATTAGCTGTATCAGCAAAAGATTGACCAATTCTTTTTATACAAATCTTCAAAACTATGTGCCAGAGAAAAAAAAATATAAAAAATTTCGCAAAAAAAGAAAAAATATATAAAAATCTAGACTGATGGTAAAGCATCAACAGCAATTACTCCTCTCCAAAAAATGCAAGGCGGCTCACAAGTGTCAAACAAACCTTCTTGAGCTCCTTTTCGATCTTGGGATTGACGGGAGGCGGCTGCTTCCCTGCCGATGAGTCAGCTGAGGCAACTCCCTCCCCGCCGCCCCCTTCCTCCCGCTCCAAGTTGTCTCCCACGGTAGACGCCTCAACCGCCGCAGCTCCGGACCCCGAACCATCGGTGCTTGCGCGCGCTAAAAAACTGAGCTTCCTCCGCCTGCAGCTCGCCCTTCTCCAGGAAAGCGTGGCCGACGTTGGCCGCAGTGCGGCTGCAACTGGCAGAAACCCGCCGCCACCGCTGCCACTGACCGGGCTGCTCACCAACAGTTGCATTGCTCTCGAGGATTTTGTGGAGACGAGAGAAGAGGAGAGAGAAAGAGAGGGTGCAAGGGATGGGGTTCGGGTTCCCCGAAGTACCCGAGGATACATCACCAGCCTATAAAAAACAATGAGATAATGGACACAGATGGGGAGGACGCCGCCACGCCGGTGGACGCAGGACGCGAATGGAAATTCCAGTCGCCGGCGGAGGTGGACCTGGACAAGAAGTGGACGACAGCGAAGGCAAACTGCAGATGGAGAGGGAGAGGAAGGATGCTGGGAAAATGGACGAGAGGAAGCAAACATGCACCAGCCACCAGGCGTGGGCGGGGAGGACACGAACGCCGGGGGCAGGTTCACCGGGATTTGGGGAGGACGGGCGGAGCGCCGGAGTAGCTCCGGCGGGCTGCTGGACGGTGCCAAAAATTGGGATAAGGTTTTGTGCGGCAGCGCAGCACTGCGGACAAAGGGCTGGGCTGAGATTTTTTATGGGCTGCTCCGCTGCTGTGTAGAGTAGAGTCTGAGGCGAAATTTTTTTATTTTTAATTATATTTTTTTATGATTTTGCAAAAAGAAATTTGCCTAACAAATATTTTCAAAACTAGCCTACTGCCGCTGGTTGAAACGGTGGTAATGGACTACAGCGCAAAAACAGCCGAATGAATCGGCGGTTACGGGCTGTAGAGATTTACCGCTGGTTCAACTAGCGGTATCTCCTCTCTCCAGATAGTGCTTCTTCAAAAAAACATAATATTTTCATTTAAACTTGGATGAAGATAAACTTTATATGAAAATTGTAGATCTCGTCAAGATCTATAACTTTGTAGTTCAAACTTTTTCCAATTGAAACTATCTTGGTGTTCAAAGTTCCAACTTGTAAGAGAAATCAAAGTTCCAACTTGTAAGAGCTATCTTGGTGTTCAAAGTTTCAACTTGTAAGAGAAATCAAAGTTCCAACTTGTAACAACAAAAACAAAGACTTCCACAAACCTTTGTTGTTGTAGAACCTCCTAATGACTGCACTCCTCGATGAACTATAAATATTAAATCCACTATCAGCTACTGTCACCCTGAAAACAATATAAGAAAAAGAAAGTTTCATTTAGAGTCTTTGCCAAAAAAAAACAAAGAAGTTTTCTTGGACAATGAGATCACAAACTCAGAGCTACTGTAGTTTGGATTAAAAGATGTTAGATACTTAAGAGCATAAATAGCTAGAGAAATTTCTAAACAATTTTTGAATGGAGAGAAGTTGTATGAACAACTTAAACAACACTTTAGATAAAATATATAAAACATGCCATAGTTACTGAAACAACAATTTTACCAAATCTGAGCATAATACCTACAGGATGCACCATCCATGGATAAGATCATTGTGTACAAACATAATACAGGTACATCAATATCTGGAATAATCCACAACAATCAATCAGGTACACAATTTTGATTTATGCCGTACAAGCTACAGACCTAATCCATTGTTCCTAACATGCCTAATTGCCTACCTAATCGATGTATGAATTAACTAATCACCTTGATGTTCCTCCATCGTGCCTGCAAATTGCAAAGGAGGTGTTATCTACTTAGCCCTTGTGTTGGCTTGTTGCCTGATTTGCACTCGTGCCATCGTGCTGGACGAAAGCATCGTTGCTTTAGGCCCTGTTTGGATATGCTTCTCTGCTAGCTTAAAATTAATAATAGGCTGGACACATCCCAAATGCAAAACTTCTGAAGCACTTCTCCCGCAAGCGCTTTTCTCAAATGAACTATGCAACCACTTTTTCCCCCAGTGGGGGACGAGCAGCTTCTGTCTGCTTCTCGCGCACGCACTCTCCACGCCGCTCGCGCCCGAACCTCCCTCCCGCCGCCCGCGCCCGCCCCTCCCTCCCCAGCACTGGCAGCTGTGCCTCTCCCTCCCCCTCCACTGGCCGCTCGAGCCTCCCCCTCCGGCTGCCCGCGCCTCCCCCGTCAGCGTCGGCCCTTTCCCTCCACCACCGGGTGCTTTCCCCTCCGGCTGCTCGCGCCTCCCCCCGCCGACGTCAGGCCCCTTCCCCTCCGCCGTCGGGCCATTTCCCCTCTGCGCCACCGGGCCGCCCCTCCCCCTCGCCGCTTGAGGCCCCTTCCCCTCTGCGCCGCCGGACCGCCCCTCCCTCTTGGCCGCCTGAGGTCCCTTCCCCTTCGCACAGCAGGGGCTCTCCCTCCCCCGCGTAGTCTGGGGCCCTTCCCCTCGGCGTCGTCCGGCGCTGCTTCCTCTCCACCGCCATGGCTCCTTCCTCTCGGGCGGGCCATGGATGCACAGCGAGGTCGGCGTGGGAGGCACTGCGACGGCGGGTGGTGACCTCTTCCTCTATGGCAGATGGGCCCCATAGGGGAGAAACAGTAGAAAAAGCCAACTTGCCAAACATCTAAAATTTTATCTCTTCTGCTTCTCCAATAAGTGGCTTGTGTGGGCAGCTGACCAAAAGCTAGCTTAAAATTAATTTTAAGCTGTGCCAAACAGGGCCTAAATTAGCTAGACATCCTGTGGTTGAATTAGCTAGACAGATATTAGACTGGAGTACTAGACTAAACAGAATAAACAATGGAGCCAGAGAGGATAGATTGAAACCCTAGAAGATGAATATGGGATCCTAGAGGACGAATATAGGACTGTAGAGAAAGACTCAGAGGAAGAATCTCACTGTCACAAACGCCAATGTAATCAATAAACCTGGTGCCGTGTTATGGGGTATTTGAGTCGAGGAATGATTGTGACCCCTCAGTTACCACATAATGCCTCATATGCACATGATTAATATAAAAATGTTCACGAAAAAAGTAAACAGAAGGAAAGAATCATGTGTGAGTGCATCAAATCCATCCTATATATGGGCTATTGTCTACATAGTACAAAACTACCCTTGAGGAGATCCCGGGCGATGGGGAGGAGAGAACTCGAGCAGCCGGGCAAGGAAGGCCAAAAGGCTTGTGCCTGCCCCAACATTAAGCCGCAAAAGGAGAGCCGGCAAATGAATCCCGGACAACCTCCTTCTGCACACATACAAGAGATGTTGAGATGTTGCCGTATGGATTTAAGTATGTAAGTGTTGCATGGCTAGCCGCATGGCTAGCCACTCACCCCATAGCAGGGAAGTAGAGAAAAGGACTAGAGCGAAAAAAGCAGCAGCCAACTAGGATCCGGTTGTGGGGCTTGTTCGCCGTGAGATGGGCGCTCGTCGCTCGTTGAAAGACGACGTAGGGTCAGATCCATTTTTTCAGAATTTTTTATGTGGAGTGGCACCTCACTGTATTATAAATTATTAAGATTGGCCACGTGATTTTTATGTCGTTTCTAGGCTTTAGTGGTCACTACCCTGCAAAACATTCTTGCATTCTCACGTGTTGTTTTTTATGAAACTTTATATTACCAGAAATGATGGAAGCGGGTGAAGCTTCTCAGACATGGCGGGCTATTGAGCATGGGCTTAAACTGCTAAAAAAGGGAGCTGTGTGGCGGGTTGGTGATGGGAGTACGATCCGTATATGGCGTGATAACTGGATTCCTCGACCTTATGGGTTGAAACCAATTGGTCCCTTGAGAACTTGCAGATTGCGTCGGGTCAGCCACCTTATTGACCTGGAATTGAAAGAATGGAATGAAACTTTAATCCGAAGATTTTTCTACCCATGTGATGCAGCTGAAATACTGAAATTAAAGTTACCTTCCTCCCACTGTCCTGATTGGGTAGCCTGGAATTTTGAGAAGACGGGACAGTTCTCCGTGAGAAGCGCATACAGACTTGCTATGCAGGCAGAGCATGAGTTGGGTGCTGAAGGCTCCAGCAGTAGCCCTGAGGGTGAAAGGGCCTTTTGGAAGAAAATATGGTCTGCCCAGGTCCCATCTAAAGTCAAGGTGTTCGCTTGGAAGGTGGCCAGGAATGGCTTGCCAACAAAAGCTAAGAAATGTTATCGGCGCCTGGAGCTGAATGATGTGTGTGATTTATGTGGCCATCCAAAGGAGGACTGCTACCATGCTGTAATAGCATGTCCACACGCCCGAGCCTTACGTCAGGCTTTGGGTGAGAAAATGTTACTACCAGACGAGGAGGATCTGCAATTTACAGGGCCTGATTGGTTACTCTTGCTGCTGGACAGGTATGATCTCGATACCATTTCCAATTTCCTAATGCTAATTTGGAGATGCTGGAATGTTAGAAATGGGGTCCTGCAAGCGGGCGAACAGATATCAGTACCTGGGTCTGTGGCTTTCCTGACGAAGCACATGGCCTCACTGTGCCAAATCCGACAACAGGCCCCTGCAGGCGATGACAGAGGGAAACTGAAGATGTTCATCTCCAGCTCCGGCTTGCAGAGGGAGAAAGCAAGAAAACAAGCAGAGCGATGGTCTCCGCCTGCACTAAATGAGATACTAAAGATCAATGTCGATGGAGCCTTCATTAAGGAAACTGGAATGGCTGCTATTGGTGTTATCATCAGGAACAATGAAGGGGAACCGTTGCTGTCGGCATGGCGGCGCTTGAGACAGTGTAGGGATGCAGAGGATGCTGAAGCACAAGCGTGCCTGGAGGGTGTCCGATTGGCTTCGAGATGGCCTGACCAAGCTGTGATTTTGGAATCGGACTGCTCAAGTGTTGTCGGGAAGTTGCAGGCCGGTGGGGTGGACAGATCGTGGTGGCGCCAGTCATACGAGATGCCCTACATGATACCAGTCTTCTACAGAGTATTCGCTTCGTAGGAATTCGGAGAGAGCAGAACTGTGCTGCGCATGAACTTGCGCATCTAGCTATTCGTTCGGGTCAATGTTGCGTTTCTTTTGCTAATGTTCCAGAGTGTGCTCACTCTGCAGTTTGTAATGACTAGCCTAAATAAATAAAGCCCTCTCCTTTTCGCAACAAAAAAAAAAGAAATGATGGAAACAAGTCTGCATTGTTATTCGAAGAAATCATGCCCTTAAGTGGTCGCTCCCAATTTTATTTTGGGTACAAAGATGAAAGAAACGAACTCGTTCACGGTTCTAAATTCTGAACGCGTCACTTGATGAGGTCGGTGATGGCCGTGCACACGACCCCGATCTTCCCGGCGTACACGCCGCGCGGCGCGAGCGGCGACGGGATCCCGGCCTCGGCGAACACGTCGTCGCACCGGCGCGCCAGCGCGACGGCCTCCACGGCCATGTCCTTCCCGGCAGCGTAGTCGCGCGCGTTGATGTCGTCGTACGCCCCGGCGAACGCGAGCTCCGTGTCGAAGTAGAGCTTGCGGCACTGCCCCAGCGCCGCCCTTACCTTCGCGTCGCCGCCAGCGCCCGTGCCCGGCGGCCCGGCCAGCAGGGCGTCCGCGTCGCGGACCGCGCCGCCGGCGTTGTTGACGCCGAGGTTGGCCGCCACCTTGGCCAGGCCCCAGGCGTCCGCGCCGGGGCTGTCGCGGTGCTTGCCCAGCTCCAACACGCAGAAGCCGTAGTCGACGCGCGCGTCCGCGCCGGCCGCCGCCTTGCACGTCGTCTCCACGGTCGCGCCGGCGGCTAGGAGCGTGGCGAGGGCCACGGCGGCGGCGAGGAGGCCCTTCGATGGATCCATCTTGCTCTGGTGGGTTCTGGACAGAGCGCTGCGACGGCGTTGGTTCTTGACGGGCTGCTGTCTGCTGGTGGCAATTTGAAGAGGTGTAGGCGTCAGTTCTTAACGTACTGCGAATGTGCGATTCATGGAGATACGTTTTCGACACTCCATTTATCATTGCATTAACTTCTCAGGATCGTCGTTTTGGCGCCTGATTGTCTTCTCCTAAGCTGGAGTCCAAGGACAACTCAAAAGTTACAACCTCTACAAGCTGGAGGTTTCTGCCATTGGCACATATATGGAAGGAAAAGATAGTTGGCATATATGCAAAGTTAAACAGAAACCCACGAGAAAGATAGCTGAACATCATCACTTTTCAAGCACATGGAAATGTTAATCGTCACTGAGGGATCAACAATTACTAGACTTCCCTACGATCCAAAGACACAACAATCCCCTTTTTCATCCACCGCTAACATACTGTAATACCACCAAGAGAACAAATGAATTCAACTTCAAACAATCAGGGGCAAAGCTAGCATAAGAAATGAAGATGGTGCACCATCACTCATTGTACATCAAGGAACATATGAATTTTCATTGTGATATATATGGCAAGTATTAGTCAATTCGTCTCGAGACCTTATTTTGAACTCAGTATTTCCTTTTCAATTCATAAAACTTAAAAGATGTAAATTCAAATAATGGCAACAACGATCAGTTAAAATAAAAAAAAACTCTAGATTTTTTTACTAAGAAAACCTAAATTTTGAACTGGGATCGTATAACTTCAACTTTTAGCTCAAAAACTTGTCACTCTATACTCAATTTAAATCTATCACAATAATAAAACCTAAATTCAACTTGTTTAATGAAAATTCACAAGTAGAGTCTTGATTTTTTTTTAGATAGTTCTAAGCAGTTTGATATATAATGGCATATGTTTGGCTCCTCTCTAAATTTAGGCTTGGAGATGTGCAAAAATTCAGATAAATGCAGAAGTTTGGTTATTAGAATCCAACACAAAGAAATGGCGATCTCGATAGATAAAGGGCTTGTTTAGTTGCGGTGAGAAAGTTGCGAAAATTACTGTAGTAATTATAAATTGAATATTAAAAGGACTAAACATGATCTAATTATAAAACTAATTACCCGGATGGACAGAAAATCACGAGACAAATCTATTAAGCCTAATTAATCCATCATTAGAGATTGTTTACTGTAGCATGACATTGTCTAATCATGGCCTAATTAGGCTCGTTAGATTCCTCTCGAAATTTCACCCGGAGTTATGGAATGGGATTTGTCATTAATTCACATTTAATACTCTTAATTAGTGTTCAAACATTCGATGTGACGGGTAAATAATGAAAAGTTGCGAAACTTGCCATAACTAAACAGGGCCAAAGTCTAGTATGTTAGTTTTCATCATGGTCATGGATCCTCCACCAAGTACGACAAAACTAAGAGTAAAGTGCATCCATCATACAAGAAGTTGTATCATTGTTTCGCTTTAGTCCAACAAGTTGCAAACGTTGCCCCACCATACACAAAGTTGTCCATTGCGTGCATATACAGCCTATTGTACAATAATAGTGTGTATTCGCAGATGTGGCATGCTGACGAGGACATAGAAAGGACCAAACGCATGCTGGAAACACTTGAGGTGCTAGAAACAAAAAATGTCATGTTGTAGGGAAACCCATGTGTAGTGATACTGAATAGATCGCCATGATTTTTTGACAGGATCTACACTTACGGCGTGCAAAGTGAGACAAACTCATAAGCAATAGGAAAATATAGTCGAACTTGCATTGCCAAAAACAGTGATACTCTCGATATAAAGTTTAAAAAAAGATGGCGTCATCCAAACTTAAACAAATTGAAAGAAAATAGGCAAATAATATCACATAATCTAGGATCTCTACGAGGATAATTCTAGCACAAAAAAGGACTATAAGCCATACAGTCAAATTAGCACTTTTCAAGTAATGTTTCTGTACTTACAGAATCATGTTTGAGATTGTTGCTGACTTAAGTTTGTGGCCCATGTGCTCCGTCGCCCCTTTGGGCCTCCATCTAAGCACACAACGTGGCTCAAAAATTTACCAGCACATTATATTGGACTGTATAGTACCGTATTGTGCAACTTGATGTATCATATTGCTACGTTTGCAACTTGTTGGACTAAAGTGAAACAATAAAAAAACTTCTTGTATGGTGGATGCACTTTGTATTTAGAGTAGACAACCTATGCTACACTCTTTACCAAAAATATTCGTACAACTTGTTTGCAAAAGTTTTTCATCGTTTCTTAAGAAACCTCTAAAACTTGTACAAAACCATTTAGCGAAAATATAACCCAAAATCTTTTTCTCTAAAACCTTTTGGCTAACTTTTTCAATAAACACATATTCTTAGCTAAAGTATTCACAAAAATTTCTCGAAACTTTTGTTATGATGGATCTAATTATTAGCATGAGCTGTAAACTATTTGGGTTTCTAGCGATTGATGATCAAAGCCCTGAACTAAAGGGTAAAGCTAAGAATAAAGAATATAGGTCCTAAATTTCTCCTAGAAAAATGACCAAATGTCAAGCCATTAGATTTTAAGCATGGAGGCACACGCTCAGCTTGAAGCTAGACGGACTGCTAGAGGAGTTGCGACGCAGAGAGGGAGGCCAAGGGAGCATAGTTATTTGAACCGGACCGGTAATCGAACCGGTGGGAGTCTCGGTTCAATGGTTCAACCGTTATGAACCGGTTGAACCGCCGGTTCGATAATATTGAACCGTTCAAGCGAACCGGCCACAAATACATTTGAACCGGTCATATATATATCCATGATATTAACAGGACATAATAATTTATATAGCTGACCATTGGAAAAAATATGCTCATAAACAACACATTGCATAGAAGTTGCATTCCAAGTTCAAGTGTTCAACATCAAACCATGAATTCAAATAACAAGCATACAGGGGTTCACAACTGCAGTTCCAATTCCAAACGACCAAACATGCAAACAGGGATAAGTTCAGAACCAAGAGTACAATTTGACAACTCAATAACTAGTAAAATGGCACCCAATCTTCAGCTTCTGCTGCAGCACTAGGACTTGCAAGACCTCCACCTAATGCCATATCAAGATCATCAAATATATTGTCATGGTCAGTAGCCATTGCTTCACTTTCTTCCATGGCATCAGCCTCAGCCTCATCCAAATTCAGCACCAAATCTGAAAAGCATTATTTATTAATTTAGATGCTAGCATAGACAAAAATGTATGCTGATGATCTTGATTTCACAAAAGTTTCAGATTACCTTCACTGCATTGTATAGTTAAAGCAGCAAATTCACCACGGAATTCATTCAGTTCTTCTGTGTTAAGACGAGGTGGATTATCTTGTACAATCCAATCTTCATTTCCCTTTCGAATTTCATCTAAACTGATTGGATCATAATTCCTAGTAGAGTTTTTGGACCTAATGGAGAAAGAATTGAATACAACCATGTATTATTTCTATAAATAAAACAGAACAGCAAGGCAATGAATGTAAAGAAGCAAAAAAATTTTACCTTTGATGCAATCTCAAGTTGCAATGAACATACACAATATCATTTAGCCTTTGATGCTCAAGTCTGTTCCTCTTTTTTGAGTGCACATGCTCAAACAAACTCCAGTTCCTTTCACAACCAGAAGCACTACAAGTTTGGCTCAAAACACGTAGGGCTAGCTTCTGTAAGTTTGGTGCACTGCATCCATATGTTTGCCACCACTCATCTATGTAAAAAAGGACAGAAATAAATGTTGCTGCAATATATAGAAAATGTAATTGAGAAAAATATAACACCTAGGAGAGTTACCACTTACCAGCAAGCATGTGTTGCCGATCATTTTTAGCAGTTGAACGCCCAAAGTCACCTTCTCCCAGTCTGAAAATTCTCATCTCTCTTGTCAAAGCACTTCGAAGAGTATAATCTTTCCCAGCATATTTCTCAATCACATCAAGAACCCCAAAAGTGGTGAAATTATACTTCTCTCTTAGCTCTTCATTATATTGGTTGTTAGGATTAAACCAAAAGCCAGCAGCATGAAGATTCTTATCAAAATGTTTATCCCACCTTGCATCTATATACTCTAAAAAGGGCCTAACTAAATCCTTCTTCCTTTGAAACCTCTTCACGATTTCTTCTCGTGAAGCATGGAAGGCTGCAAAAAGATATCCCATGGCAGGTCGCTCATCGCTGTCCACAATTCTCAACACCCGAACTATTGGTTCTGATAATTGACAAACAATAGCACAATCTTTCCAAAAAGACTGATCTAGCACAGCTTTGGTAAACTTTTTCCCTTGTGGGTCCTTAGCATATGCAGAGGTTGTCCACTCACTAGATATAACCATTGCATGAAGATCTGCCTTATGGTTGTATATGCTTTGTAATGCAATAAAATTAGTAGCAAAGCGAGTTTGTGCTGGACGAAGAAGCTCATGACCTTTAGTGAACTTTCTCAAGAGATATAATGGATAGCAATGGTTGTAGATATATTTGGTAATAGATGATGCATGAGCTACAGTATTCTTCACCATATCCTCCTTACCAAAGTCAGATAGTACTAAATTCAAACAGTGGGTAGCACAAGGGGACCAATGAATGGATGGAAACTCATCTTCTAACTTTCTACCAGCAGCAACCATGTTTGATGCATTATCAGTGACAAAATGAACAACGTGTTCAGGGCCAAAAAAGTTCACTACATCTTTAAATAACCTGAACAAGAAATCTGCAGTTTTGGAACTTTCAGTGGCCTCTACAGACTTGAGAAAGACAGTACCTTTGGGACAATAAACCAAGAAGTTGATGAGTGTCCTTCTCTTCCTATCTGTCCACCCATCAGCCATAATTGTGCAACCAGTTTCCCTCCAAGTTTTGCGAAATCCATCAACAAAGGTTCTAGTTTCCTGAACCAATATTGCAAGTAATGGACCATGGAGTTTATTGAACTTTGGCCCCTTGTATCCACCACCATAAGAACAGACAGCATCAATCATTGGCTGATAAAAGATTGAGTTACTTGCATGAAATGGAATAGATGCATCAATAAACCATCTTGCCACACACAAATCAGTCTTTAATGTCACTTCTTCTCCTTGAAGCACACTCTTTATTGTAGGTTGATCTCCGGGATTGGTTCTAGGCTTGAAGTACTTACCAACACCAGGAGTAGCAGCACCTCTTTTTCTTGTTGCAGGAACAACACGGCGAGCTGGGGGTGCTGTGCCAGTATTGGAGACCTCACAATCTGCTGCTTCTACTTCTATAGGTTCTGGTCCATAAGGGTGGCCTTCCTCATACCGCTCTTGTCCCTTCTTTTTCTTAGCATTCCAATCCTCAATGTTTTGATACATTGTATGCTCAACCTCAGGGTCAACTTTTGAACAAGCAGCCACATTTCCCGGCCATTTGGCTAAATGTTCCTTGAAACGATGGATTCCACCTCCTAAGAATATACTGTCACAGTACATGCATTTGATTTTCTTTCTCCCATTCTCATTAATCTGTGTACAATATCCCCATGCTGGATCAGTTTTCTTTCTTGCCCTTACTTCTGGTGTTGCCTCTTGAGCACTAGGAGCTGTGTTTGGGGTACTCTCTACTGAAGCTGGAGTGCTTGAAGAATCCACTGTTGGAAAACAAATCAATAGTAAGCAAGCAACATTTTATTGAATTAGGACTAGCCCATCTACTATAAAACAGAAATTGCAAGTGTGCATTCAGTAATTAGTATCCTATTTCACTTATTCAGTAGCCTATTGAGTTGAGTTGCCTTTGAACAAGCAGCCACAAGCCCACAACAACAGTCTAAACTCTAAGTCTCTAACCACTATACATTATACAAAGAATCATTGCAGTTTGGAAACTTGGAACTCTGAATCTGGATAGAGATACTGATTACTGACCATTAGCCATTGCGTGGATTTGGAGCCGTGGAGGGGGATGAGGAAGTGGAGAGCTGGGCGCTGGCCTGCTCTGGTAGCCGCCGTTGGTGAAGAACAGCACGGTCGCGCCGCCGCTGGTGAAGAACAGCAAGGTCTTGACGTCGAGGATCCGCCGCCGGCGAAGAACGAGCAGCAACAGGGAGTCGGGGTTGGGGTCGGGCCGTCGGGGATGAGGACGCCGATGCCCTGGTCGGCTACAGCCGTGCGCCGCCGCCGACGAAGAACAAGCAGGCAACAGCGAGTCGAGGACGAGGACGACCTGACGAGGTGGAGCCGTGGAGGTGGAGCGTGGACCGTGGGGGCGAGGAGGCGGAGCGGTCGCCTCCGGCCGTCCGACGAAGAACCAGCAGGGAAGGGGTCGACGGCCGCCGCCGCCCGCCCTGGTCGCCCTGTTCCCGTGCGCCGCCGCCCAAATCTCAGGTGTGGTTTCAGTCTTTCAGATGCGCCGCCGCCGCCCAAATTTCCCTCCCAGGCTCCCAGCAACCCTAAATGTGAGAAATACACACTATTTCCGTTTGTACCCCTGGGCAGATAAGGTTCCAACGAATCGATGGAGGGGTAAGATTGGTAAAACACAAAACCGCTCCGGTTCGCACGGAACCGCCCGGTTCACCGGTTCCGTAAAAAACCGGCCGGTTCATCCGGTTTTTACCGGTTCGATTGCATGGACGATCTTTTAAGTGAACCGGACCGGTGGAGGCTTTGGTTCGGTCTTTTACCGGTCCAACCGCCGGTCCGGTCCGGTTCAAATAACTATGCAAGGGAGGTGGCGTACAGCGTGCTTCATCTGGTGAAGTGTAGTCATGCAATTGCAAGCCTTGCGGCCCAACGTGGCCCACAGTGGAACCGCAAGTGCAGTACAAGACAACCGCAAGCTCAGATATTTTTGCAGCGAATAAACCTTTTTCAGTGAATCGTGTGCCTAGGCCTAGTCTGTCAGCACAGTATCGTCCGACTTTTTGTGTGCTTTTGTCATGCTTTAGCTGTTTTTTTTTAAAAAAAAGAAAGTGCCGTGGGTCTCTTCCATGAGGTGATCCTATCCAAGAAGCATCCAAGCAGGTGACCGAATTGAAGCTGCTGCCTGCCTGCCCATGCGGCCCCCGTGCCTCGATCACGGCTGCTCACGCGTTAGGCACAGGCGCTCGCTGGTGTCAAATGTTCGTGCGTGACAGACAACACTTGCTCGCGTCGCATGCATGCTACCTTTTCCGTTTCGTAACGAGTAGCGATGAAAGCGCAAGGTCTTTGTGTCAGCTGAGGGAGCGTGCTACGCGGAGCGAGCCTTGACGAGGTAGAATGCGTGATTTGATTTGGTCGATCTAAAACTAAAAGCCTTCTGGTCTTGGATGTACCTGTAAAGTTTACGGAATATATTACTACTCTGTAACTACAGGCAGTGTGGTGGTAGTCGTAAAGTAGTGTAGCTGGCTACTGGCACTAGGTACCTACCTGCACTGCTGCACATTTCTATCCGTGGAAATCACTACGGGAAATCCCAAGTTTGCCGAGTGTCTTCATGTTTGCCGAGTGTTTTTTTTCGGGCACTCGGCAAACAACTTGTTTGCCGAGTGTTTTTGTTGACACGGAAAATCGGCGGTCGTATTCCCCGCGGTCAGCACACGAAGACCAGGGAGATCAGCTTCGCTCCAGTGCCAGTCTACACTCCAGTTCAGGTTCACAGCGTGCCAGTCAATTTGACCTGAAATTGACAAGGGAATAAAACAGTTAAATTGCTCTTTGATTGTGCCGGCTCTATTTCAGACGATGGAGTAACGTCGAATTTTAGCCAAGACCCAATCAGACACGTATCGGCCGATACCGATCGGACCTCAGAATCGGACCTCATTGATGACGTCAATCGGACCAAGTGATCGGACCTCAATCAGACACCAAATCGGACCTCAGAATCGGACCAATCAGGATCGGACCTTGATTGATATAACAGATCAGCATTTGAATAATGAAATAAAGTGTAAAACAAGGCCAATATGTAAAATAATGGATCAGCTGTGTCTTGAAACAAGATATTAAATAATCAACGTGTAAGCCGATACATTGTCCACCTTGTCTAGTTGCCAGTTTGACTCGTCTTATCGGACCATCTAACCAACCAATCGGACTATAGCCTTTTCAGAGAAATCTAGCTCCGACGTAGGGAATCTAGATTTCTCCAACTATGATCAGATCAGATAGCTAGATAATCAGACTCGATTCATCAACCTGTCAATTAAACAAGATGCTCGCACAGGTGTTGATCAGATTAAGCAAAATAAGCAGGTAAAACATTAACAGATTCGTTCTGATTCTAAGATATGCTACCAAACAATTAAGCGAGATCCAGCTCCGACGTAGGGAATCTACACCACACTTAACATTCAAATAGCAATAAGGCATAACCAAAGCTTCCTTTAACTAATCAAGATGAATCTAGCTCCGACGTAGGGAATCTAGACCAAGCATGACAATCAAAGATTAATTTAATCGTATTGTAAAGATCCAGCTCCGACGTAGGGAATCTACACCAGTACAATACTCAAAGAACAACCAGATTAAACCATAAAGCGGGATCGGACCTAGAACGATGCTGTAAGATAAATATTGCTTAAATCGGACCAAGACCAATGCTCAAAGCCGTTGAAGAAGTAGAATTGATTCACATGGCGTAGATCTAAACCAATCTAGCAACTCCAACAAACCGCAAAGACTACCTTTAGTAACCAAGATTACTCTAGCTCCGACGTAGGGAATCTAGACTAATCTTGATACCTAGCTCCGACGTAGGGAATCTAGGCTTAAAGTGTAGTCCGATAAACGATAATCTGTTGAATAATCAATATTGATCTAGCTCCGACGTAGGGAATCTATATCAATCTTGATTATCCAGAGATAAATCGGTTGAACAGTATAAACGAGAAAGGGCGATGCGCCTCAATTCAAAGCCTATACTAGTTCGATAAATTGACTAACTTACTGGTAAGCCGGAGATCAGAACTGATGCAGCCCGTCCACCAATGAGCTTCGTCGGTAACTACTACTAGGGTTTTGGCGTGAAGCCGGGTTGTATTGATTGTGAGAATAGTTCTTTACAATGGACGAGGGTTCAAATTTATACCCTGGTCATGGAGAGTCCTGATCGGACCAGGCTAACTTGCGAATAAAGTAAACTAAGTTAAAGATAAAACGGGACTCCCATATGCCTTCTGAAAAGGAAATAGTCCCTGAATCTGATACGCTTCCTTCTTAGCCGACGCGCCTTTCCTCTTGAACTCGTCATCGGGTCGGACTCCTGCTTCATCGGACCCCTCTTCAGTATCGGCTTCCTTCTCTGTCACCTTCGGCCTTGACCAGTCAACGGGTCCACTGCGCAGTCTCAACCTCACCACGTCATCATCTGACTCAGCATGTTAGGTGCGAAAATCCGGTGTCAACACATGCCCCCAATTTTGGAATAAAATATCATTTTGTTCCAAAATTCGTATCTGCCATCATAACACCTTCACCGATTTTCGTGCCAAAACTTTTCATCCCTGTACTGCGCGGCTCCTCGATCTTTGGGCCATGACCGCTTCTTTCTCCATCAACAACCCGTGGAGCTTATCTTCTTCTCTCTCCCCAAGCAACAGTATCTTTGACAATGAATATCATACAGAACCCTGCATTTACCTCACGGGTATCCATGCATCTATTGACTCAGGCGAAACGATTCTTCAATGCAGTTCCTCAAAAGACGCCCCTCCTCCAATTACAGCAGCTCTGAATCAATGCCACATCTCCACGAGAATACTGTTCTTCATTTGGACGGTTTCCACGAGCGCCCCTTGGATTCCATTTCTCTTTTAATGCGTCCATCGACCGCCGGCTATAAATACTTGCCTCACGTCCTCTTCTTCCACCATCCCTTAGCCATGGCGCAGCTAATATTCATGGTAGAGCACAAACTCCTTCCGTTTGATACAGGATCCGACTCCTTCCTCCTCTTCTGCTAGAAGAATTCTCGTGAAGAAGTATAGGGTACTCCCCCCTTTTTCTGATCCTGCAGTGAATCCAGGTGGAACTTCTGCTAGAAGAATCCTCGTGAGGTTCCTCCATGATTCACCAAAGGGAAGGTTTTTCAGAGGGGTGTAATAGAGTGCCCTTTACAGGCTAGGGCGAAGCGTCCACCGGCGCGCTCTTCAAGGGACTGCATTCAGAGCGGATTTCTTCGACTCAAGGAAGAAGATATCTCCTCAAACTTGCGCTTCCTTTTGCCCTTCCTTTTCTAGTCTTGTTCTGGCAATGATGAACAAAGTACATCGGCGCCTACTAGATCCTTTTATCTTCTGAAATCCTTCTGTATGAGAAATATATGAATATATATGCAATCCCTTTTCAAACAACCTGATCCGTCATCGAGCGGCTTGATGATGTAATATATTTTTCTCTGTTTGTATATAGCCCTTAAAACGATGCATATCGCATCGGCTCTTATTTTTTGTTCTTGAGGCGATTTTCCATCGGCTTTTAAGCCTGACGCATAGCATCGGCTCTATGAGTTTACCCAAATGCTAGGGTAGTACTTCTTCAAATATTTCCCGTTTAATGCTTTAGGAAACACTTCTCCTTCAAGTGTTTGTAGAATATAAGCATTTCCAGGAACACATCGGACGACTTGATAAGGTCCCTCCCAGTTTGGTGACCACTTGCCGTACTTGGGATCTTTAGAACCAATTGGCAGAATAACCTTCCAGACAAGATCGCCCTCCTTGAACTCTTTCCCTTTAACTTTCTTATCATAATGCCTCGCTACTCTAAGTTTATTAGCCTCAATATTTTCAAGAGCGCGCAGCCGACGAACAGCCAAGTCATCGGACTCACTATTCATGAGCTCCATGTATTCGCCGGCCTTCAATTTATCCTGAAGTTCGACACGTCTTGATCCAGTACGAATTTCCCATGGAAGAACGGCTTCATGTCCATAAACTAGTTCATACGGAGAAAGTTTGATCGATCCATGACAAGCCATTCGATAGGCCCATAGAGCTTCAGGAAGCACAATATGCCATTTTCTTGGATACTCCTCAATCTTTCTATCAATCAACTTGATCAAACTTTTATTGGAGGCTTCAGCTTGACCATTGGCTTGTGCATAATATGGCGATGAATTAAGAAGCTTGATACCCATATCAGTAGCAAAATTTTTGAACTCGTCCGATGTAAACATCGTACCTTGATCTGTTGTGATCGTCTGTGAAATTCCAAATCGGTAAATAATGTGTTCTCTAACGAATTCAATAACATTCTGTGTCTTCACCTCCCTCAAAGGAATAGCTTCAACCTACTTGGTGAAATAATCTGTTGCCGCTAATATGAATTTATGCCCCTTACTTGAATGTGGAAAAATTTGGCCGATCAAGTCAATTCCCCATCCTCTAAACGGCCATGGCTTAATAACAGGGTTCATGGCCGATGCTGGAGCCCTTTGAATATTTCCATATCTTTGACACTCTTGACATCCTTTATAATATTCAAAGCAATCTTCCAAAATCGTCGGCCAATAATACCCATTTTTTCTTATCATCCATTTCATCTTGAACGCCGATTGATGAGCCCCGCAAACACCTTCATGAATTTCTCCCATCAAAACCTTGGCTTCTTCAGGTCCGATACATCTCAACAGGACTCCATCAATCGAGCGAAAATAAAGCACTCCCTCAACCAAGACATGTCTGATCGATTTATAGCGTACTTTTCTAGAAGTCTTGACAGAAGGATCCTTCAAATATTCAACGATTTCTTTCCTCCAATCTCCTTCTGGTATCTCCTGTACCATCACATCGGACGTAGGCCGATAGCCAGACGCCTTTTGTGCCAGCCGATTTGCTTCTTCATTATGATGTCTTGGAACATGCTTAAGAGTTACCAAGGCGAACTGACTAATCAAATCTCGGCACTTTTCAAAATAAGATAACAAAGCATCCATCTTGCAATCATATTTGCCGAGTAACTGATTGATAATCAGCAAAGAATCTCCAAACACCTCAACAAACTGAGCGCCGATTTCTTTAAGAATCTGGAGACCTTTCATCAGTGCTTCATATTCCGCCTGATTATTTGTGCATTTCTCAATCGGAAAAGCAAATGAAAACCTTGCCCCCCGAGGCGAAATAATAACCAGACCGATTCCGCAACCATCATTACAAGAAGAACCATCAAAGAATATAGTCCAAGGAACCGCGTCAACCACACCGACCCCTTTCATCGGACCAGATACATCAAGCTCTATAATGTTTCGCTCAACAGTATTAATGTTAGGTCCACAATGAACAGCAACCAAATCAGCCATTATTTGACCTTTCACCGCTTTGGCCGATTCGTATCTGAGATCAAACTCCGTCAGAGCAAAAACCCATTTGCCAATTCTTCCTTTCATGATTGGCATCGATAACATATACTTGATCACATCCTCTCTACAGATCACAGTACACTCGGCCGATAGCAAATAATGCCTTAGTTTTGTACAAGAAAAATACAAACAAAGGCAAAGCTTCTCCACATATGAGTACCGAGTCTCAGGACCTAGTAATCTTCGGCTCAAATAGAATATAACTCGTTCTTTCCCATCAACTTCTTGAATCAAAACAGAACCGATTGCATGATCAAAAGCCGATAAATAAAGTTTGTACGGCTTACCCTTCTGTGGTGGAATAAGAACTGGCGGATATGCTAAATATTGCTTAATTTCATCCAATGCCTTTTGATGCTTAGGCTCCCAAACCAATTCTTCTTCATTTTTCAGCTTCAGCAAAGGAGTAAATGCCTCCAATCGGACCGACAAATTTGATATAAACCTCCTCAGAAAATTAATCTTTCCAATCAAACTCTGCAATTCCTTCTTGTTTGTTGGAGGTTCAATATCATCAATCGCCTTGCGGTTCCGATCATTCACCTCAATTCCTCTCTCATGTACCAAGAAACCGAGAAATTGGCCAGCCGATACGCCAAAAGCACACTTGAGCGGATTCATCTTCAATCCATNAGCTTGAAAGTTCGAAACCTTTCGAAGACTATAGAACGATACACTACTCAAACTTCACAACTCGATCACGCAAACCATGCATACATGATGCATGACGCCACTCACTACTTCCACTAAACAAAGCCACACTCTTTTATTTTCTCAAGTTTTCCAAGGTACAACATTTCGACCTTTTTTTTATACATACACTATACAGTAGCGAAACCACCTACGTACGGGGTATTCACTTGATGAGGTTGGTGATGGCCGTGCAGATGGCGGCGATCTGCACGGAGTAGGAGCTGTGCTGCGCCATCGGCGACGGGACGGCGCCGGCCTTGGCGAGGGCGTCGTCGCACTGGTGCGCGAGGGACGCCGCCTCCGCCGCCTTCCCCTTCCCGCCGGCGTAGCGGCGGTTGTTGATCTCGTCCTCCGCCTCGGCGAACGCGAACCCCATGGAGTCGTACAGCTTCGCGCACTGCTCCAGTGCCGCGCGCTCCGGGCCGGCGGTGGGCTTGGCGAGCAGCGCCTTGGTGTCGTACACAACGCGGATTAGGTACCCTATGGCGTATATACCCATATGGACGGACGGCGAAGATGGAGCGAAGAGATTGGTGAAATAGCCACCGTGGACAAGCAAACAGGCAGCTTATACCCGCGATTTACAGCGTGGCGACGACTAAATGACCAATAGGTCAAACAAAGACCAAACCAGTTTCTGACCTAGATGAGGGACCGGTCGCGATGAGGAAGGTCAGAGTTGCAAGCAACCGAATGACACACGCTATCAAATACCCATGATAGGCCATTCATCCGCCATTCCGCGTACAGATGAAAAGGGGAAAAAGACCAAGGACACTATAACATATTGAGAGAGCTCGGGGTGATGAACTGTAGTGACAAAACGAATGAGGGGATTGCGGCGCAAACGGAAACGCGAAATGGAGCTTTGAGTGATACAGCAGCGGCTGCCACTGAAATTGGAGGTATTGAGATCCAACTCTCCTCGAGCCGCGGCGAAAATCATAAGACTCTGGAGAGGGGAAAGAGGTAACATTCGAATCTCACTGAATATAGCTGATAGTGCTGTTTATAACATGAGACAAAATAAGATGTGATTCTAAATCTGCATAGAATGTGGATTTAAAAAAAAAAGCCTTAAACAGTTAGACGCAACTGTTACTGAATGACAATGCTGTTCATAACTCGAATGAACAAGTTTACCTTATATTAATTCGTTATCCAAAGGCTCAAACTGTAAATAAATTTAACATTTTTTTGGTGTTCATCCAATCCAGTGCAAGAAAAATGGCCAGACAGGGGCCAGATGCGCGATTTGCTCCAAACGAAGAAAGCGCAGTCACAAGAGCAATACGGCAAGCAGCTACCAAATCAGGGGAAAGTATATTTTTCCCCTTCGAAGGAACAACATTCGACAGCTGCACCGAAGCAAGAGAATTCTACAATTTATACTCATGGGAAAAGGGTTTTGGAATCCGATATGGTCGAAGCAGCATCAACAAGAAGGATTACAAGACTAGACAGGACTTAGTTTGCTCATGTGAGGTAAGTAATCCCACTGCAAAAATTAAAGCTAGCGAATTATGCCATCCATACAAATGCAAACCGTAGGCTAATAAGAAGCATAACCTTTTCAGGGCCGGAATAAGGAGACTAATTCAGCATCAATCAGGACTGGATGCAAAGCAATGATACGACTATTGAGAAAGAAAGATCACAGCTGGTATGTAAGCACGGTTGATGACACACACAACCATCTCCTCTCCATAGGCTATGCAGAGAAAAAACAATGGAATTCACACAGCTCGATAGATGCCACAACCAAGGACTTCATAAAGAGACTAAGAGATAACAATGTGAGCATTGGAAGGGTGTGCAGTATTCTTCAAGTTTTTAATTGTAGTACACTCGCTCCAATGAGGAAGGAAACAATTAGATCTGTATGTGCTAAGCTGTCAAGGGAAAACATGAGAGATGACATTGGAAAAACAATACAGTTACTGGACGGTATGAAACAAAAAGATCCAGGAATGGAAGTCAGGTTCAAGGTGGATAATGAAGGCAAGGTGAACTCAATGATATGGGCAACTGGGAAGAACCGTCAAGACTACAGCCACTTTGGAGATGCTATCACATTTGACACAACATACAGAACAAATTTGTATAGCCTGCCTTTTGGCCTGTTCGTGGGAGTGAACTGCCATTTCCAGTCAATTATATTTGCAGGGGTTCTTGTAACAGAGGAGAAGACAGAGGACTTCGAGTGGGCATTCACTAACTTTGTGGAAATGATGGGGGGCAATGCACCAAAAACAATGTTAACAGGTAAAAGCTTGCAAAGTTCTTGATGCAGTCAAATACTATATTGTGGAAATGTTTTGAATTGATGTAATGCTCAACACAAAAAAAAAACACCACACACATATAATTAGGTTTATATAGTAACAAAAATATCATACGGTGCAGATCAGTGTGCTGCAATGGCAAGAGCAATTCGGACGAAGCTACTGAACACAAGGCACCGATGGTGTCGTTGGCATGTGCTGAAGAAGGCAAAAGAAAGGCTAGCAAAGACATACTCCACATACAAAACGTTCAAATTGGACTTCCACGATCTAGTAACATACGAGGTGAGCATAGAGAGCTTCGAAGCAAGGTGGGAATTGCTTGTTAAAAAGTACAAGCTGACGAAGAACAAGTACATGTTAAGACTGTACAAGTTCAGAGCAAAATGGGCAAGGCCATACTTCATGGGGGTTTTTTGTGCTGGAATGACAAGCACACAGCGAAGTGAGAGCGCAAACCACATGCTTAAGCAGCACATCCAAAGAGCAGCACCAATGCACCAATTTGTTAGCAAATTCAACGAGTTTTTATCTGACCGGAACGACAGAGAAGGCCATGAGCAGCATGTAACAAAAATGGTAAGGGAATACCCAAAAAACTGCATTTTATTCTAAATTTTTTACAGATACAATTATGCCTCACTTAATGGACCACATTTTGATAAACAATCAAAAATGTACTTGTCTGATCAGGTGAGTAGGAAGCTGAAGGTGGGAGTGGCCATAGAAGAACATGCCGAGCAAGTGTACACTAGAGCTATGTACGAAAGGTTCTATGACGAGCTATTTGCAGCTGGAAAGTATGTGGTTAAAGAAAGAAGATCCTCTACAAAATTCATTGTCGACCTAAATACAAAACACAAGAGAAGCTACATTAAACCAGTAACTGTAGAGATGAAAAGTGATGAACTCATTGAATGTGAATGTGGACTATTTGAACATATGGGGATGCTGTGCCGCCACTCGCTGAAGGTAACTTGTAATTACTGAATTAGTAGATATCCTCTCTTAAGATAATCTGCTGAAGAAAACTAAATTCTGAGCAAAACATTGCATCTGTACTGGCAGGTTTTGATGCATTTGGACATTGAAGAGATCCCAGAGAGAAATGTACTCAAAAGATGGACAAAAGAGGCTATGAGTGAAGCCAGCGAACTGGACACCCAGAAAGTGATGGATACAAACATCGACACAGCAAGGAAAAAGGCACTACTACTGCGTGCACTCAAGTTAGTCAACATGGCTCAGGAGATTGATTACGAACAGTACAAGAGATCAATGGAAGCATTGGAAGTACCCATTCAATCAGTGAAATCAAGTACATCACAGTGTGAGCCGCGCATTGGCATCTCTTCTAATCTGCTAGACAATGCACCTACAGCATGCCCAGATAGGACTTTAAAAGGGGGACGCCCACCAAACACAGGCCTCAAATCTTGGCTAGCAAAGACAAGTAAGAAGAAGAGGTGCGACGAAACACCAGGAGACTCTGTAATAAAGGAGTGGCCAGAGGAAGAGGAACCTAAAGGAAAGAAGGTGAAGAGGATAAGAGACATCAAGTGACCAGTTGAAAAAGACCAAATGTTGGATATCAAAATTTGCTATTGTGCATTAGCTAAAAACAATTAATGTAGACCATCCTGACGTTTTAATTTAAGAGGGAGAAGCTTGAATGGAAGTGATATTCAATAGTGTTGAAAACATAAGACATAATTTGTAGTGCAAAAAAAATATACTCCCAATCATCACGGTCTGATGGTTTGTACCAATACATAATTGACAATAAGAATCATAAAAAAGAAATACAGTCACTAACAAAGTAACTAGACATATAGATTAACTATGAAAATATAGCACATCTGGCACACAAACATTCATGGAGAATAATCAAATAATGGCATATCAGTTGCTTTCCAAGGAGAAGCAAGAGCACCTGTAAAATGTGTGAAACATCATGAAAACAAAGCAGTGCTTGAAGAGCCAAACAAGGGATGAGGCATCAGTCTAAAGCTAAAGAGATAAAGAGATAACGTCAGTGATGGCTTACTTGTAGGGTTGTCGATGCTGCGCATTGGAGTAACATCAAAATGTATAACGCTACCCAAAATGACTGCCATGACAAGACACAGAAAAACAGGTTGTTAATATAAAATGTAAACTAACCTTGTGATTAGTGATAACCACAATCGATTAATTTAATCAGGTAACTGCAGAAAAGGTGCACATGCGAAAAATGTTACCTTCATCACTCATGCCACTCATTCGATTGACTGAGGAAACCATGCTTGAGGACTGTAATGGAGCTGATGTATCCGACGTATGCGACAATGGTTGACTGTCAACTTCTCCAAGAGACATATTTTGTACTGTTGAGTAAATAACAGACAAGTTTAATTTGCAAATCAGATGTAAAACAGTTGGAGGAGTTCCATTTTATAAAAAAGATGAGTGTAAAGAAACTATGCTACTAGACACCTGCATGCCTAGGAGAAGAATCAAATCTTGACTTTACTGAGATATTAACAGAGTCGTTTGGACTCAACGAAAAAGGGCACTTCTGGCTCATTATGTCAAAAATTATTGACTCCTCAATGTAATTCAGCTCACTAGTCGAAAAAAACCTCATCGCAGGGGAAAGACAACCATCAGACACTTTGAGGCGATGACTACTTGACTTCTGTATGTATAGAATCTGACAAACATGGAAAACATTGTGACATGTGTTAGATTAGCCGAAAGAGGAAACAAAATGAACAAAAGGGGACGCCATACGAACACATACATTTATAAAGTGCAGACATCCAGAGAGCCGAAAGACTTTTTTCGGTCCATCTTGGACCATGTCCCTTTGAAAACTGCAGGCAGCTTGTTTGAGTGCATGGAGGCATACGCTAGCCCAATCAATTTCGCAAACGGCTTTAACGTCAATGAGACATGCAGTGACAAGGTCATCGAAATCCCCAGTAGTTGGGGACGAGAGAGGAGCTATAAATGAAGCAACGGTGAACATAACAAGTGCCACGAGAAAAGCTAGCTCCATCTCTGATGATAGAGTTTCAGCATCGTGGAGTTTGATTAGTGTTGCACGAGCCATGGCCAACGTTACAGGCTTGCTGCACTTCTGGCCTAATAGAATATCAGCCAACTTGCATCTAGTAGCTGATAAGAGACGGCGGGACGGGATTGACGGGCAAACTTTACCCGATGGTATTCCTACTATTTGCTTCATGTCATCAGGTGTGATTTCGATTTCTGGGCCTAATGGAGTACAGATTGAACACTTGTTGGTTTGAAAACAAGAAAATAGCCAAGCAGACAAGATGCGATTAGGACGATATCGAGATGGGATGAAGCGAATAAAACCTAATCCGGCTTGATCGGCAATAGCAAGCTGCTTGGCTTTAAAACGAGGAACAAGGCGAGATATGAGATGCACACGAACCTTGCTATCGACAAACCTGGAGGAAGTTAACCGATAATCCATAGATGATAGCTTACGCACACGTAGCTGCAGAACAAAACCAAAAAGACTGGAAGACTCCAACTAGACACCCTTGGGATTAAACAGATAAACGGCCGCACATGGGTGAGACTATGAGTGTCTTTGCAGGTTGAAGTGGCGTGGAAGACAATATAAAGCCAGTAATATGACCGTTGAACCAATCAAATTCGAAAAGTGTAAGCTTGCGTGCGAAGCTAGACTGAAACAAAACGGCAGTGACAGTGAACGGACAAGGAAAATACGACACAAGTAGGAAAGCAATAAATGGAGCTGAGCATCCGCACACATAAACTTTTGAAAAATAACTGAAAATACTAGAGCTTTCCAACTTAGGAATGCAAATAAAAAGGATAGCCACCAACTCACATCGTTTGAAGTACACCGGGGCAAAAGCAACTGAATATAGTAATCATATGTCGGATTAGGTCTAATACATTAAAGCAAAGATTCATAATACTGTGCCGTTACAGCAAAATATAGACCAGCTAAAACAGTAGACCATAGACCTAAATAAGAAAGTTCATCTAAACAGACATAACTAATGACCTTGAAGATAGCTGCCTTCAGTAATCCACGACATGATAAGTCCCAGACGCGTGGAACTCATACCATGGCTATTCACATAGAAGCCCTGATGTCCTCGAGGGAGACCTGGCATTAATAGTTGAGTTAAAACAAAACAAATACACCTAAATGAAAAACATGTACTAAAATCAGAAGGGTGTGTATAGAATGTTAGTGGTTTTACCATGTAACTGTGTAGTTCAGCAGCTCGAGATTGAACAACGTTTTGAGCAGTGGATATAGATTCCTTCTGCTCAGCAACTTCAGATGCGAGGTGAGCTAGGAGAGGATTAGATTGAACCAAGTCTAGAACAGACTGAATTATCATACATAGTGCATCAAAGAAAGAGTCCACATCTGATTTTATTTGATGCCCCATCTCCCTTATTAAGCTGATGTTAGCATCATAATTTTTTATAGTAGCACTCATAGATAACCACATGTCGTATGTAAGATCATAAATTTCAAAGTCCGAGTTATCATCAACATATGTGAGTCCCTCAATCATAGCAAAAGTGCAACAGACTGAATTATCATACATAGTGCATCAAAGAAAGAGTCCACATCTGATTTTATTTGATGCCCCATCTCCCTTATTAAGCTGATGTTAGCATCATAATTTTTTATAGTAGCACTCATAGATAACCACATGTCATATGTAAGATCATAAATTTCAAAGTCCGAGTTATCATCAACATATGTGAGTCCCTCAATCATAGCAAAAGTGCAAGCGGCAATGTCGGATGATGAAGGCTTCCCCTTAATTTCAGCACCAGAACAGGGGAGAACGAAATGCGCATGGAACATGCCATGTTCATCACAGTAAGTGGCCAGTGCAGGGACAACTGAATATGCACGTTCCATTACACGATTGAAGATATGTTTAATAACATGTGTTGAGCATTCAGCATTGAATGGCTGCAAAAAAAAAAGGCAATAATACCAAAAGGAAAAAATATTAACACACGATTCAAACAACAGAAAAAGAACACACATAAAATGGACACTATTATGAAACTGACAAGCCGAGTATATAAGTAAAACAATGGATTGATGTTCATATGTCAACGAAAAAAAGGACATGGAACTCACTATAGGAGATTGGGTGCCATCCAAAAAACTAGCCACATCAGCTGCTATATTGACGGGTGCAAATATCAAGTCAACAGAATTTTTGGCACCCTTCAACTTGGTTGACAACCCTGGAGCCATCCTAGCAATGTGCCCAGCATGAGGGACAATGGGGTCATACTTGCTGCCTTGGTGACGTAGGAAAATTAATAAGGAGTAGACCGATCGCATGAATACTTTGCTTGCATCAACAACATCAGAAAATAAGGATTGATATTTCCTTAGCTCAGAGTGTGAGGCAGAGAACAGCTTATGGTTCTTCATGATTTTGTTGTAGCTAAAATCACCAATAAATATACCATATGCCTCACGGATAGCAACCAGACTAGAGATGAGCGCACCACGAAAAGCAACTGAGCTGTCCTGGTCATTCTCTCCGAACGCAACAAACCTGTATGTTGACTCTTGTCCAGCATCAGCAGCAGTCTCGTAATGAATCTCAAAACGGCTTCCTACCCCAGGACATGGAACTTGAGCAAATCTAACATTGCCTTTACCAAGACCTCCAAATAAGTAAGCCATCAAATCTAGAGGAATGAAAACCTCGGGGATCCCCATTACTGTCACAAAAGAAACAATGAAACAATGTACCATGAATAACATATGAAATTATAATGCATAGTAGTGCAGCAGGGCGCAAAAATAATTAAATCGCAAACTAAATCTACGCCTATCGCATATCCTGCTGAACTGAAGAAATGTTACTGACGCAACCCAAGAAAACAGGAATCACCTTAAAGAACAACTACATCCACGGGGTAATATATCGGCATCGATCTCATAGCCAAAAAGAGGAAATATGTACGAAAAAGAAAAATTAGCGGGCTGATATAAGCATAGAAAATCGATGAAAAGAAAGTTCGAGAACCTAGGTTAAGAGTAAAAATTAATGCGAAAACATCTGCTAAATAAATCCAGATAAAATCGAGGCCACTACAAAGACAGACAGCATTTTGAAGGGAGAGCGGAGAAAGTAAAGTCTTCACCCAATGATTCGAGATGAACTAGGCGCCGATGACGAGCTTCCAGGCGACGCCGGTGCTGGAATGGATAAGAGAACAACAGTGACGAGTCCTGGCAGGCAGAGTAAATAAGTTAGATAGGTGACTTGTTGGAACACGAAACCTGATGTGACCGTTTGCTGAACTTCGATAAACAGGTGCCCGAATACTACATATGCTCTGTATACCAGCTGGTTGGATTAAGAGAAGCCTAATTTTGAGGTCCGCAGTTCGAATCACAACCAAGCCGTGATATTTTTTTGCAAATAAAACTGTTTTAAATTTATAGTAACATCAATTATAGAAAAGGTCTGCTAAGTGCCGAGCAAAAAAAGCGACAAGTTGAAGTGTATGTACTTAGGGATGGATTCGGATGTTCAGACATCCAAATTATTCGCATTCGTATTCGACTAAAACATCAATATGGATATCCGTATTCATATTCGATTTTAATATGGAAGTTAAATGGAAATATCCGAATTCGCTTTTCATCAATTTTCTCTATCCGAATCCATATTGGTATTGGAATAAAATGTGGAATATCCGGTATTATCCATATCCGTGAAGAATTAACACGTGATGAAGCGAACTATCCGAATGCGAATCCGTATTCGATGTATTCGTTTTGTATTCATATCCGACAAGAATAGACAACATTCGCATCCATATTCGTATCCGACAAGATTCGTATTCGATCCGTATTCGAATTAAAATATGGTAAAAAGTGATATCCGGATTCGATTCCATGCGTATCCGATCCGAATCCATCCCTATTAGGGATGGATTCGGATATTCAAACATCCGAATTATTCGCATTCTTATTCGACTAAAACATCAATATGGATGTCCGTATTCGTATTCGATTTTAATATGGAAGTTAAATGGAAATATCCGAATTCGCTTTTCATCAATTTTCTCTATCCGAATCCATATTCGTATTCGAATAAAATGTGGAATATCCGGTATTATCCGTATCCGTGAAGAATTAACACGTGATGAAGCCAACTATCCGAATGCGAATCCGTATTTTAGATCTTCCCTTTTTCGTTTATACTTGCTTCTCATTTTCTCTTTTTTTTAGTCTCGCTTAGTTATTTGTCTCTTTTTTTTCACTAACGTGTAATTTATTCAATCTTTTGGACCCAATTTACGCATCAATATAGTCTCATCTACTTCAACATAAATCACCGGATACTTGCAAAAAATAACCAAGTGGAAATATAACCAAGTGGAGATATATTTTTTGTACAATTTTATTAATTAATTCCAAAAATGTTCGGCACAATCAGCAAAATAATTAGCAACAGTCATATGCTGTTGCATGAGCATAGGGAGGGCCAGGCCCCTGCGCGCGCCCCACTGGCTCCGCGCGCCTGACTCCAGGCGGGGGGCAAGTGGTCGGGGGAAATTTTGAAAAAAAAAACAAAAAAAACGGGCGTGGGGGAGTAAGCTAGAGTGCGATTCGAACCCGGGTCGGCAGACAGTCGGACGATTCTCGCTAACCAACTCGACACTCAAGAACATATGTGATAGTAGCGCAACTAATTTAATTCTTAGGTTTTAGAATCGCATGGATGCCCCGTGTCAGGGAGGAAGGGACCATGTATATCATCCTCACCGTGGGGGGGTGGGTACCCTATCCTAAAAGCTGTTACTGCTCTCACACATCTCCGGCGGCGGTTCTTGGCTGCTATAGCCGCCGCGGTGAAGTGACGGCCACTATCTCTTTTTTCGCATTGCTTGCAAGCGTGGGGGTACTCGATTTCCCTGTCCCAGAGAACTCCCTCCCCGCCACCCGAACCCGCGCATGTCAATCGTGGATTGCTCGAAAACTGTGATACGCTACTTGTCTCAGCTCTTTTCTGTGGTAGTCGACTTTTTGGGGGTGTGTGTGCAGGGGGTGAATTAGGGGGTGCGTGCGGCGGGGTAGTTGGGGTTGGGGCTTCTTTGGGTTGGGGTAGGCTAGTGGCTGGCGACGTTCATGTCCTTTTTTGTTCCTGACAATGACAAGTTTATTCGAATTAAAATATGGTAAAAAGTGATATCCGGATTCGATTCCATGCGTATCCGATCCGAATCCATCCCATACTGAAATACAAAATTATAAACTTGTAACATAAATGCTGACGCAGTAGGTGTAGATACTTAGAAGTAAAAATGTTTCTGACATTTTGCATATTAGCGACTCAGCCATGAACAAAAAATTACATTGTAGCCTGCGTAATCACTTGGATATGTACTTATTCGGTAGTAAAAGAATAGATTTGCTGAACAAAAAACATGAGGTAAATTACATTACAATGATGGAAAGAGATCCACTCGAATACCACAATAGAAGTACTGATGCAGATAACTCTGTACAATACATGGATTTTCATAAAGGTCATAGCATCTCAAATACATTACAACCCAAGGTCACATAGACAAAGCCATGAATTGTGCATGAATTAACCATCCAAACATAGCACAATATCAAGCACCATGATTGGATCCCATGACAATTCTATGGTTTGAACCATAAACACTACTACACCACAACGGGCACATAACGTTTTGCCATCAAACACTACAAACATAGGACAAATATTAGGGAGTCTAAACCAAGGGCACACAGTGACCCTTTCCATCTTGGCAGTTCAAGCATTTGGCACGCGGTGCACCCTGATCAGGATGCGGCCCCCAACAGAACGGATAATGAACACAAGCACATCACCAGACTGGAAATCGTGGTATCTGACAAAACGACCCCATCCACGCGAAAGCCGAGCCATGCCGTCACGGCCCCTCTTGCGAAGCAGAGCACCAAACAGGTGGTTCTGATAAGCATGGAAGATAGACACCGGCATGGGGAGCACGGGCAGCATGTGAGAGAAAGTCATCCCAAAGTACTGCAAAGGATAAACAGCACAGATGGTGAGAATATGAGAGATCACTAGAGAGTCCAATGTTGTCATTTGACACACAAAAGTAAATCACAGATAAGGTATCAAGAAAGCCAACTTACGAATGAGCCAGAATAAGTGTGACTACGGTTCAACTTTGCAACATAGAGCGGATAGTCAGAGTCATTGTTGAGCCAGGCATCATTCAAACAGAGCATCAAGGGGGCAGACATTCCAACTCTAGGACCAAGCTCGTACTGCATGCCGAGCAAATGCTGGGGAACTGAAATGTACAGAGACGAGAACCCAGGGCGAGCTAAATTTATATGCAAGACAACAATTTTTTTATAGAATATATACAGATCCACCAGCAAAAAAGGTGCTTACTTAGAAACACAGTAAATTAAAGTTGACCATACCTGCATAATTAGGAGGGACGGGATGCTGGACAGGAGCAGAGGATGGTGCAGGATTTTGCTCGCCAATGGCCACAAACAAATTCCAAATTTGAGGCCTAGCACTCATCGGCTTCTCGTTCCCAAGATGATCGAACAGCTTGAGATCAACAAGGCCGGGGCCAGAAAGGATAAAGAGGCCAACATCCCCAGAAACAATCTTCTCTGCCTCCACGAATTTCTCCCACCCACGGCCAAAACGAAAACCAGGATCATTCAGAAACACAGCGACTTCAAAAGGAAGAGCAGATGCGCCTCTGATCCTCACAGAAGGGAGCAGCTCAGCAAGAAATTGTCTACCAAAGGACTTTGGACAGTCCTAACTCGATAAAAAAGGGATTAGTAGGTCAACTTTAAATCAAGATAATGACATGAACACAAACAACTAACCAGATAGTCCAGAAAACATGCATCGAAGACCTTAACAAAAGATCGCCCTGCTCCTATGACATCATATTGCGAGAGAACAGCTGGGTTGGGTGCTCTCACACCAGGGAACTGCTCAGTAATAAGAACAACAAGGTAATATAAATGCACATAAAAATAAAGGCAGTTGAATAAGTGCATTAGGCAATGACAAACCAGATATTCAGGAGCCTGCCCATGACCAAGAGCACTAGCAGAAGCAGAAGCAGAGGCATGCTGACACATCATTGACTCGACCATCTTGGAAAATGCATCTTGGTCAAGTGAGTTCTTTTCAATACCAGCTGGGCCACAGACATCAACAACGCCCTACAAAAACAGTAAAACCAAAAATAAAAAACCCAATCTCCTGACAGATGCTCCCTGTAAATCTAATGGAAAACGAAAAATAAAGAAAAAAGGATTGTGAAAGAACAGCAACAGGAAGAAAAAACAAACCCACATAAACACCTCCATGTTGCAAAACAAACACAATTAAAAACAAAAATTATGGATAACTATAAAGCTTATTGTAGTCTATTGTATGTGGCAACGAACGTAACATTTTTGAGTATTCACACATACCATTACCAACCAAAAAGGTTACAAGAACAGATCTATAAAATATAGCTACTCCAAACAAGGGCCAAAACATTATGATGTTAAACCAGATAAAAATTTAACATACAACCAAATGAAACATTGATGCAATGCGTTCTAATTAAACAATAAAGAAACCCATAAAGTTGCACGATTTCGTTCCGACAACATGTCCATCTTATTCCCGTATCTAATTAAAAGAAAATCAAATCTACTGGATACCCTCACCGTGGTGGTCTTGCTTGGAGCAGAACATGCTGGAGCAGTTGGCGCAGAGGAGGAATGCTTCATCATTGATGCGAAGATTTTTGCCAAGAATGCCTCGTCGCTAGGCTTCACGTCGAAACCAGCAAAAGGGATAACCGGATCTGGGCCATGAATATTATTGCCAGCGCTCTGAGCAGCCTACACAGAAAAAAGGAAAAATCAAAGATTAGTTCGACAAAAATGATGGGGAAACTTGTAAAATGAGAATGTCTGCGTGTGCCTAAACATGTGGGTGCACATGAAAAAGAACATATATACGAAAAGTAGGCATGCATAACCTGAGCTTTAACGCCGACAACCGGCGCTTCAGGGACCTGACCGGGAGAGGGGACGTGAGTGATGGTCCGACGCTCAAGGCGTCCAGCATAAGCAGCTGCAAGAGCGGCGTCGAGATGCTCCTGCCCGATAGGTACGGACCCAGCGGCAAGGGCACAACTGCGACCAAGCCAGCTGACCTCGCCATGGTCCTCGCCGGAGACACCCTTACCCTTGCTGGCGTGACCATCCTTCCCCCCGGACGGGAATCCAGGTGGACCGCCGCCGAAACCACCAGACGCCATGCCTCCAGCGAGGATGTGGACAGGGATCTCGGGTGGATGAGGGTGCTGCCTTGAACTAGCAAGTAGATGATGGAGGCGTTCCGTGTGAACGAGAGCTGCCGAGGGAGCTCAAGGGGGTGCTGGAGCTGGGTAGTACACGATGGGGGCGTATTAATAATAGTTCACTAATGGCAGTGCGGTTGTGTCTGAACGCGGCAACAATAAATGAGCTCGTAGTGAAGAGATTGAGAAAGATGGCTGCCGCGTGCCCGTTCGAGACGGACTACAATATTTCGAGCACCCCAAAGTATGCACAGCAGTCTTGCGCAGGCGAAACCTCAAGGGTTGGCGGCAAACCAAAACCAAAATACAAACACGCCTATAAAAACGAAATGAACCATAGAAGCAAAAAAAAATCATTATTAGCGAAGGGAGATTATAAACTAAAAATGGATAGGATTTGTTGTTGAATATTGTATGATTGAAGATCGTAACAGAGCATTACTAGCAATTAAACTTATATCACATACAGCTAAAAAATAGGTTGGCGCGTAGTTTATAAGAGAATGTGAACATGCGACCAAAAAACTCCAAAACTCAAATTGACCGCGCAAACTTGAAAAGGGAGGTGATGAAAACCACAGCACGGCCACAGCAACTGAATCAACGCCATTAGCAGTGCCCGCCGCACAATGAAGTTACAAAAATAACCCTATGTACACTGTCCTATGTAGACCGGCGCGACAAAGGGCAAAATAGACAATGCATATTGATTGACAGATGGGTGCCCTCTACAAGGAACCAGCATTCATGCCTCGCTGCACATACCTGAGCAAGCTTGCTTCCAAACTCAAGCAAAAAGGTACGTGCTTACAGAGAAAACAAGTCCATCTACAAGCTTCCAGCGAAAGATTTGATGTTTTATTTTTTAAGGTTCGGATGTAACAAAACAGAAAATATTAATTGCTTTGTTAGCTTCCGAGGCAAGATTCGTATCAACCAGTACACACAAAAGATGCGAAAAAGCTAGCACAACTGCAGCATTGAAGGTTGCCCCAGTACAACAAGAAAATGAAATCTTCTGGAGCAAGGCACATCTACGCCTTCCATAATATAAAAAGGACAAACATTCGTCAAAATCACCACAACTGGAGTGCATAAATAGTAGCCATAGATTAGCAGACGAGGTTTGAATAAAAATACAAAGCAAAAGAGTCCAGTGCAACATGAGCAAAAATAAGCATACGGGCTCAAGCAGCAGCACCCGACAAGCAAAAGGCTTGCAAATGAGCAACATTAGCCCAACACTAGGCGTCCACACACAAGAGAACAAGATGCGGGTGACAGTTAAGCAAGTACTCGACTGTCCAGATAACCAGAAGTACCGAGGCAGACTGGTGATCAACAACAGCCAAGTGCATACAGTTAAGTGATGGATACGTATCTTAATAATATATGATGTCTGCAGTGCATCCAAGTTGCTGTAACACTGAGCATTTATAATGACTTCTTTAGGTCCAACTATGCGGGATGATCAAGAACATCGAATGTGAAGAGACCTACACTGACTACACGCTGTATGATGGCACAGGCGAGATCACAGGGAGAGCGTGGTAAGTGAGGCTAAGATATGCAGTAACTTATAGGAACTGCCACTGAATAATTAGGAGACAAATCAATGTTATATAATAATTGATTTTATAATATATCACTGAAAGTAAGGTTCATGTTCTAGTTCATTTCTCCCCCATCCTATTTCCAGGCGGAATATCGAGACAGGGAAGACGTCACTAAGCGGAGCACAGTATGAAAATAAAACTAAACTCAGAAAATTCAACATCATGCCTCCTTATTAGCTATTGCAAATCTATGACAGCAATTGTAACACCTTTAATGCAAAAATATTTGCAGGTTAAACACCTACTACAATGTGCATGCCACATTGACGATGGAAGATACTGGGATAAAATTAAACACACTAAAAGCAGAGTAAGATGTACTTTCTTTAAGTAGCATTCTAATGAAATATGATTTACTTGAGGTATGAAAAAATATGAATAGTATGACTACTAGAGCAAAACCATATAAAGATATTAATATAGGGCACTGTGCTATCAAAATGACAGGCAGGTTACGGACCACAACGAAGTAACATACCACTACCTAGGAGCAATATCAGATCACTTAAACCTTTCAAAAACAAAGGAGAAGCCATCTAAGATCGACTTCGAATCAAATAGAGTGTCCTTGGAGATTGACAAGGAAGGTGTAATATGCTTACTGGCAGATGACTTTGTGAGGTAACTTCAAGAAAAATAACTGTAACAAATATGTCCCACCCGGAAATAAATAAACTTAAGGTATTAACATAACTACACCCATTTTCAGGAGCTCAGAAAGGGGCGCAAGCTTCACATACCTACAGCACATGATGCACCTACCTTCGGAGACAATGAGGTGCCAGGATACAATCAGGCATAACCCACTGAAAAAGCCGCACTAGATAGTCCTACACACTATTTTACCTTCTGCATACATTGTTACGAAACAAAATTACTAATCATAAATTTTGACTGCAGGGATATAATGAATGAATTGATAGACGAAGGAACAATTTACAACACCATCGACGAAGAACACTACAAGCTGGCAGAGAACTAGGAGCTGGAGCAAGCACAAATCTAGAAAGACGAGCTGGCCAGGAGTTAAATTAGGGATCTAGGATAATGAACCTACCGTGAGCTAAAAGGGCTACGGAATTGTGCCACCCAAGTCATGTATGCAGGACCAAAAAGAAAAATCGAATCTAGATGACTAGCCCAGTAATATTGTTGTTTGACATATGCATACTACCATTGTTTACACATGATAAGCTATGATTTGTACACGGCAAGTTGCCATAGATCCACAAAAAACGAAAAAATTTCAAGCACAATGTCATGTAGACCACCCATCACAACAAACTAAACAACAAAGGAGATTTCATGGGTGCGAGATTTATAATATAATAATAAAAATCCATAAAAAAAAGTGGGCTTCATTAGAAATGACAGTAATAAAATCCTTCCTTCCAAATATTTTGCAAAAAATCATGGAAAAAAGAAAAAGTTATAGTAACGTACACATATTAACATCGAATATTGCTACAGTTATGTGATGGACAAAAAAAGCAATAAAGAACTAATTATTTGCAGTACACACACGCGATACGACACATACAATTCCTAATACAACAGCGACATGTCAAAGTGAAAAGTACATCCCAACAGCCATGTGGGAAGGGAGAATCCGAAATTTCGAAGAACGAAACTGTAGCAGCACAATTATAAATTGCTACTAATTTGTAGATCTATTCAATGTACAAATAAATCATTCGGGACAAACCCATGATTCATTTGAAGTTTAATAGAATCCAACAAAATGATCTCAGCATCAGTACGGCTCCAAATCTGCAAATGACATGAGGTGAACAGAGATCAGCTCCAACCTGCCGTCAATAAGACAAACATGAACGAGGACAGATTTGGCTCTTATATATAACAATGTACAAATTAATATAGAAAATCTACCTCACAATAAATTATGGTGACACCACAAATCTAAACAAGTAAAAATAATTGATAGTACAGATGAAAGACCTAATAGTGGTTAATATGAACATACATTAATATCCTGTATAGAACGTCCATAACCATCAAAGCTGTAGCAGAAATTAGCACAGGCAACACCTGAACAGTTCAACCTATAAAAATGCATGAGACGATATACATTAGATAAAAACATACAACGAATCAAAAATCACAATTGAATAGGATGAGCAGATCAATCTAAAGAAAAAAAAATACTAGAAACACACCTAACAGGTGCACCAACTGCCAGTCTAATAACTGACATTGTAGCGGCTGTCCAGTCAATGTTCCAATCACTGAAGAACTTGGCCAATATGACTGCCATACTCTTCTTTAACAACTGGACCACGTGCAAATGTACTTCATCATACTCATCAGACTGCTCGAGAAGTAACGACGGGTCAAATACAGCTATATCGTTTGCTTCAACATTCCATGCATAGCATACCCAACGGTGCTTAAACAACCCAGGGAAGAATAGCTGCATTAGAAAAAAACACATCATATGAGAAGTGAAAAAAAGTTGTCTGAAAAAAAAGGCTGCACAACTAAATAAACTAAAATATACCGAACAACAAAAAATGAACCGCCATGTACGAATAAACATTATATACTAATGATAGACGAGACTTAAAGGTACCCCCCAAAATATAGCCACTCACCATCTTGCAGGCGGATATATCATAATTAGCTGAGTTGTTGACAAAGTGCTGGGAGAAAACATGATCACTTGGATCAAAGTATCCTGCCAGAATTGAGAGCTGGTGAAAAAAAAAAACATTTAGCTAGCTTATACTAGGCACACATAACATCAGTAACAACAATGGACCAACCAGACAAAAAATGACAACCCAACAATAAAACAATAGACCACATAAATTTACCAGTACTTCAGTTTCAAAAAAATGCCTCCACCGTGCACACTGCTTTCCCTTGTACAGCATGTCATCCCTTTGCCTAAATCGACGTATGATAGCATCAAACATGTCCATAGTAACTTCAGACTTTCCCATAAATTGCAACTTGAAAGAGGCATTCGAAACAACGATGACCCTTGGGGTATAATGAAGAATGATTGGCCTACCATCAACAAAAATTTAAAAGAAATTGGCTAAGGACAAATCTGCATAAACCATGTCTCAAAACGTATAAGTGTATTTATGTTCAATACCAAAAAAATACAAACCTGTGATCAGCATGAATTACATCAAGTTTGCATGGATGACCATCGGGAAAATCCATTTCAATGTCCTTGATGCCACGTCTAGCACCAAGCTTCCAGGGGGGGAGCGACTCAATCATCAGAGAGGGCTGGTTGCGATTTAATAAAACGTATTTACCATTGCCATTGCTAGAACCAAACACGTTGTACCGAATGCAAGCGGCTCTGGTGCATCTGAATGATAAGTAGTAGCGAGCCATAGCACGAACAACCAGCAGCTGCTTGAACAATGTAATCGAAGAGTAAATATCTTCCCTTACTATCAAAGAAGAGTACTGTTTCTGGGCAGAATCCTGATGAGCCACAGAATAGAAACACCCAAGCACAGGGTAGCAGGACGCCATCACACAGTGAGAGCTGGTACACATGCTGCCGATAGAGCAAATATTTTTATCCTCACAAAACGACGTAACATCAACGGGGCTTTTGCAAAACTGACATGACACAACGCTAGGGGACGCAGGACACATAGGTTCGCCTGAATGCGCAGATATACCAGTACCCAATCGCTTCACATGGCATCCTGCCAAGTCAAATGTGGAAAATATATCAATGTTTGAAAAAAAATATATTACCAGTGTTTTAATATACTACAAAATAAAAAGAGAACTAATAAATCACCGTTTGCAAAAAATACCAAACCTGAAGTATTTTGACAAGTGGCATGGCAAGCCTTGTAACTAAACCCAACAGTAAAAGGCTCGGCAACCGAGGTGATAACAGCTATCATGCGGGTGGCAGCACCACTAATCATCCGGTGCATCGCATCATCAAACCCGGTGAGCGCTATAATAACAGGTCCAACAGCCTAAAATAATTAAAATAATTCCACCCAATAAATAAATGAAATAAATAATCATTACATAGTCAACGCACAACTACGAATGGGAAAGAACAAGAAAAATAAAATAATTATGAATAACAATGCATAATTTACCTCTAAAGAAGCACCAATCATACGGGTAAAATAAAAAGCATAATCCCATGACACCGATGGATCAGGTTGGAGAGTGACATTAAGTGAGACATCTGATGAACTAGCCCACGAGTAACAAACATCACCTGGTCCACGTAACTAAAACAGGTGTAATACAGTTATTCAATTAGTACACAGCAAGACATGTGAGAGAAGTACATAAAATTGACAAAAGGAAAAAAAAAACTAGTAACTTGTCAAATAGAATAACATGCCTTGCACTTGCCATACTCAGACAATATACCATCATCTGGTGCAGAAACTATATCCGCCAAGATCATAGACTTCATAATATCAGGAGTAAAATGCCTAATCCTGGGGAAAATATTATGCTTCATATTGAGAACACCAAGATCGATGCTATCAAGATATAGAACCTGGCACACAAAAATTGTTTCAAATCTGAATTTACAACTAGTTAAGTTACATAGTGCAAACCTAGAAATGTACAACACAAGATAAATACGAAACATACCTGCAGAAACATAGAGCACCCAGTAATGTTAGCAACCTTGTTCGTGCTACCAAGTTCATGCTTAACTTTTAAAACAGCATCAAACAGCCTCTTGACTACAAAGTCAGACCAATCAAACTTGCTGATTTCAGAAGGAACAAGCAAAGCATTCCAGTAATCAACAGAGGCATAGTCATGCTTAGCACCAGGAGCCAGCAAAGTCGACATAACATAGACAACAAAGGCAACTTTAAATGCATTTTCATCACATTCTGACATTTGCCCGGAATAATTACGCTCAATAACTTCTTGTGCTGCCTTGATACTACGATTATCTTTGTGGCCACCACCTAGATAAGAACACATAACCTGGGTTAAAGCCTCTTTTGTTGGAGCACCAAGCTCTGAAACATTACGACCTTGAGAGGGAATTCCAAAAACAAGTTCAACATCAGACTTGCTGAACCTGATTCTACGAGCCTCATCAATTACAATTGTCTGTGTTAAATGGTCAACCCTGCTCATCAACCAAACTGCAAAACGCCTGTTAATCTGACGCAAAGGTGGAAAATGAAGCAATCCACCGAACCCGATGGACCTGACAAGGCATTTCTTGTCCTCACCAAACCGCGAAATCACATCGTATAACTGTTTGATAGAAGATCTTGAAGAAGAAACACTGAAATCACAAGAGGCTTTCCTTTTGGAACCTTGACTCGAGCTGGGAGCTTCTTTAACCTCACCAGTAAACAACTGCACGAATGAACATAAAAACAACAAGTGAATCGCCGGGAGCGAATATAAAGAAAAGACTACTGTCAAAACTAGTAACTAATATAAACTCATATAAATTTGTAAAAAAAAGGTGTTGTATGAATCTAACCTCTAGACAATGACCACTATCTCTGCCGGATCCAGCAGCAGAGCAACTTCCAGAAAATCTAGCCCGAAGAGGCCTCTTCCCCATAACACCTAGAACGAAAATGAGTTAAGGCGGACTAGATCTGAACATCGAAAGAGCCGAAAACCATATAAATCCGGACTCAATCGAAGCAGTATCCCTCAATTTAAGCAGGTCGCCTGCGTATTGAAGAAAAGAAAAATATATATGAGCGGGGAATGGAGACATCGAAATCCTACATATCGCACCAGACAACAAACTAATTGATGTGAACCCTGAATGATAGCGGCGGCTGGAACGCAGATTTACCCGCTGGAGTACGCAAGGGTCTGGAACAGCCGCACAAAAGAAGATGAACAGTAGCTAAAGGTTCCCGATATGTAGGTGACCCATCCCCTTCCGTACTACCACTGGTTATATCGAACGGGAGTAGGTGTGGACAGGAGCCAGCGATAGACGGTACACAACTCAGTTAATGCTACGATTGCTTTAATTACGATCCACGTGGCCTCCACGTCGACACGAAACCGCGAATCTCCAAGCTACAACCAACGGGTAGATTGGATATGGGTACGTACGCCATAGGGTAAGAGAGCAAAAGCGCTCGAGCGCATCGAGGAGGAGAACGTCAGCGGCGCGCCCGTCGAGGGCCTCGGGCCTGCTTCTCCGACGACCAAGGACACCGCCACCGCCACGCCCGGCGCCGACCGCGAGCGCACCGCGACCGCGACCGGCGACTCCATCGCCGCGCCCGGCCCCGCGAAGCCCAAGCCGGAAGAGCTCCGCGCAGACCTCGACGCGCCGCTTGACGAGTCCCCGCGCGTCTCGGAAGAGGAAGAGCGCCGTGAGAAGGGCAGCGACGACAGCGCTGCATCGAGCGCGGGCGACCCCGGGAATCCATCGGCGGCGGCGCAAGGTCGCGGCCAATCGTCTTCGGCAAGGACCCCGCCGGTCTTGCGCGAGCGCGCCGAGGGGGAGAGCGCGCCGAGCACCGGCGACGGCGACAACTTCTTCGGCTCCGTGAAGGACACCAGCGGCACACCCGACGAGGGCCTCGGGCCTGCTTCTCCGACGACCAAGGAAACCGCCGTGGAGGGCGATGAGCACGGCAAGGGGAACGACGACGCCACCACCACGCCCGGTGACAACGAGCGCACCGCGACAGGTGACACCAGCGCCGCGCTCGGCCCCGCGAAGCCCGACGAGTCCCACGCCGTGCCCGTCCAGCCCGACGTCGCAGCTTCAGCAGGGCAACGGAGCAACAACACCGGCGAGTCCACATCCCATGCTCGCCGTCGCAAACCTGTATCGAGGAAGAAACCGAAGCCCGCTGCAGCTCTTGAAACGGATCCCCTTCTTGATCAGGTTTCAATATGAATCCTCCCATCTTTGCCTTCCAATTCAGCTGACACTTCAAATTTGCAATCCTTGAAATGTAATTTGAATCAAGTGGTTGGCATGGATTTGGGTATTTTGCATCAATTCCTGTTTTGGAGGAAGAATTTGGTAGAAAACCGTGCAAACAATGTAGTACTAGATTTCCATCCTGTTAGCTGACAGCCTGACAAATAAGATACGACCATATATAAAAATTCCCCTTTTTGGATACAGGCGGCAATTTTCTTAGAATGTAATGTGTGTAGTCCTTGTAGTAGGTACAGAATGAGTAATCACATAAGGATTCATAGTGCAGCGCTAGTATACCAAATGGAAATACGTCACAAATGAATAATCACATAAGAATTCATTGCAAATTTGTTGGTATGCAATGTGTTAAAATGTTTCATGGTCTGACAAACATGTCTGTTGCTTTGTTATGTCCACACTTTTTTACCCCATATGCTACATTGCATACAAGAATGTCTCTCAGGTTTGATTTGATCCAACCTTCTCATATAGTGTATAAGTCAATTGGAGCAGATTATTATAATGATTGGTTTGTTAATTTGCATTCTTTTTCTGTCTCCATTAGGCGGGAGAGAATGAGGCTACCGAGCAAGATCTGGACGCTGAAATGCAAATGCATGAAAGCTATAGGGTCAAGGCTACTCTTTGCCGAAAGAACTATATGTATTGCCTAATGTGTCACATGAAAGGCAAAGAGAAGGAGTTACTAGAGGATCACAAAAAGGTAATATCTCCAATTGAAATAATTAGATAATCAATGCAGCACTCCCCGTTTAAAATTATTTTCTCATGTGCATTTCTCCTTTTCCTAAAAAAATTCAGATAACCCATCATTGTAAGAAAGCGCATCAATGCAAAGCTGGTGGGATCTTGTGCCAAGAGAGTGGATGTTTTGTTAGGACCAAACACTCCCGTGACATAGGTCTGCATCAGTATGTGTGCCACAAGATTTGATAGAGGTAATTCGTGTCAAAATAAAAATCATTATGTATCACTTCAAATTACAAGCCTAAAATGCATATGTGATGCAAATGTTTTTGCAGATTGGATTTGCTTTGCTAGTGACCCAAGGATGACAGGCACTAGTGATGAGAGTCAATGGTTGAGGCTTTTTTGTTTCTGTCCTACGATATTATTGTTAGCTTTTTTGTTTCTGTAGTGTTCAAGAATCCTTAAATTTCAGGTTCCAAATTTTGAATCATTGGTTAGGACTTGCAATTCTAAAAGTAGACTTTGTGTATTGTCCACAATGGCATTTCTGTTGTGCCTAACACCCAGGTTTTGAGTCCTTGGTTAGGACTATGTATCCAACCTTGTCTGCGGTACCATTTCTGTTGCGAGTTGTGACTGATACACTTGGTTGTCCAACCAATGTACTAATTTGCTTCATATATCTCTTCTTAATGCTGCTATGCCCTATGATCTTTTGGGGGGGGGGGGTTACTAAAAAGCTTTCCAAGTTCATTATAATGCAAAGGTTTTAGGTGCCCCTTAGCATAAGCATGCATGATACAAATGTTTTTTATTTGAGAACAATGGATCTGCAGCTTAGGGTCACAAGATCTAAGTGCAGGTCACAACAAGCATTCAACATCCTTTTCATGTTTTCTGATTAGGCTTATCTGTTCATCAGTCACCCACCAAACATTATTTACAAACATGACAGATAAGATAAGTGTATACTTCAATCAATTCAGTACACAGTCGTTAAATAGGGACATCAATTCCAAATAGTACATCCTAGAAAAAAGCTCCTATTCATCTAATTTTGAGCTCATCTTTGAAATGTTTGGTGTTATCCATATGGGAGCTGGCCAGCTGCACCAACATTGAGGAGGCAAAATTTCTTCGACGTTGTTACTTTCCAAGTTAAAAACACAAATATCACGGCGCTCCCTCTTCCAAGATGCGATATGTCTTTCAGCGTCAGTCAAGTAGACTTGATTTGCCTTCAGTGATGGATATTTTTCAGCACCTAGACAACATGACTGGCTATACCCAAGGAAAAATACATGGTCATGCGACCTATTAATTTCCATGAGCTCTTTTGCTTCCATGTCAATTTTATATAAGGTGATTTTCTTAGTTTCCTCTATGAACTCTGAATTTTCAGCCTCTGGATCATCCTTGCCCACACCATCCTGCTCTTTGAGGTGCTGTTCCGTCCAAACTTGCAGCAAATCTCCTGATGGTGTCTGAGTAATATGTATGTGTTCAGAAATATAGTTCTTTTTGCCTTCCATAATCACCTTCCTTAAGCTAGTAGGGCCAGTGAGATCAAAAGTATGGATTGCACAAGTTGCTGTCACGGCATACAGTACGCCATCCACAAAGATGCAGTCTTCATAGGCCTCACTTGCCTGCAGCAGTGTCCATTTAGAATCTCCTGCTCTTGCAAATGAAAGCTCATATGGTCTGTGGATCAAGACCACAATGTAGCTTCCTGTCGAGGTATCAGGGAACACAAATGCCTTGAAATAGAGGTGGTCACGCAGCTCATGGACAGCATGCATTGTTGGGTCACGCAAAACCTCTCCTCCGCTGCATTGCAAAAACTCAAATTTCTGGATTGCGCCGGCATCATCCAAGATGGGCTTCACCTGCTCGATGGTGGTCACCGGCGGGAGGGCGAACTGCTCACCGGTGATCGGATTGACAATGTGCAGCTCAGACCTCTCGTCGGCGGTGACCAACCAGCCATTGGAGGAGCCGACCAGGTACCGGCTTCGGATCGGTGGCTCCGGGAGAGTGAACCTGTAGACCCTGTCCTCGGCGAGGTTGTAGAGGCAGGCAACGTTGTCGGCGTCGGAGTCGGAGGTGTAGAGCAAGCATGGCGTCTGATGGCGCTGGTAACATCCAAGGCTGCGCAGGCTCGTGTACGCAGTGTGCCACGTGGAGCACACGCAGCCGGCGCGCAAGAGGTCAGGGATCTCCAGCAGAGCAAAGATGTCCATCAGGATGTCCACCGGCAGTTCCGGCGACTCGATGGCCGCCTCCTCCATGAGTGGTGGACGAACATGCTCAAAACTCTTAAGTGCCTTGAGTAAACTGATCAGGGAGAAGGCCGGGATCTTGGGGAGAGCTCGCAAGAACAGATGGCAGAGACGGGGCAGGCTCGTCGCCGTGGCTCTGCTGCACATCTCCATTGAAGCAAGCCGAATCAAGTGGATCCCTCGCTTTGCTCGCCGAAGACGAAGGGGTTGCTTGGACACACGCTTGCAATCTTTGTGGATGCAGACTGCAGACCGAGGGCAAGCTCCTCCTGCCTATATACCTGTACAGTTCTGCAACCGAGGAAACGGAGTCCGAATCCGAGTTCGTGAGCACAGGCAAAATCCGAGTCAAAGAACGCTGCAAATTGTTTGGACTTTGGAGCACGGACTTACCTGGGGCACAGGCAACGGATCGGAGTCGGAATCCGGAATTTGTTTGGAGCACGGACTTTCCGCCAAGGCACGCATCCCCTCTCACACGCCGCACCCAGCGGCCGGCGCGACGCGATATCCCCATTCCCACGGCCACGGGCCACGGCACGAAGGCGACCGGCCGGCGGCGGAGGCCCGTGGCGCACCACCACCTGCCCGCCCGGTCGACCTGACGACGAACCGTGCGCGCGTGTGCCTTTCGACCTAGCTTTCCTTTGCACGGCGCCCGCTGCGTTGGCGCGCCCTCCTGCCGCGGCCGTCTCGGTGCTGCTCCCGGCCGCCGACGCCGTCGCCGTTGCCGCTCTCACTCCTGACGCCTACGGTTGCTTTCGTCCTGCCCTGCCGCGGTTGCCGGGCCGCTGCCTCTGGACGAAGAAGCAGCCCCGAGGGCGACGAGCTCGTCGAACGCGTTGACGCACGGAGCCACACAAAGGCTTCTCCGGGCACAAATCTCCAACGTCGACCTGGCAACCGCTTCGTTCCTGTCGGCGACGAAGGTGTGTGCGCGGCCAAGCACCGCACCGCGACATGAGCGCCACTGTGACGCCAATTGCTTCCTGCCGGCTCCTTGGCGCGGCGCACGGGCAGGCACGCCGCACCGGGACATGAGCGCGGCGCAAGTTCCTCGGCTGCAGACTCGGATTTGAACACAGGCATGGAGTTCACCCCATGTCCGCCAGTTCACTCACGCTCTCGGGCATTTGAACACAGTTCGCGCGGGACCGAGCCACGAAATTGCATTGCGTGATCTGAAAAGCTGCCAGTTGCAGTGCCAAAATCTCCTAATACCAGCGTCCGTACGTGTTCATCGGATCGGAGTTGAAC
>CM014270.1:49336460-49374100 GCA_004135705.1 Alloteropsis semialata | reverse complement strand
AAAAATTACTCATTTTCATAGCTGTCCATGGAATACACCCACAAAGATAACTTTTCGTGCGAGGTTCTTCTTCTTGCCACCTTCACAAAAGTAAATTTTTCATGACGGTTGTTTAATTCCTCCCATGAAAGTAGAAGGGCCTTGCGAAATTCCATTTTGTTGTGATGTCACGTGGTCTCTCCATTTGTTGTTTGCGCCAAACGTGAATGTGCAGTGCAGGAGGAGTGGAGCCGTGGAGGACCGCCAGCTGCCGTGTCTTGCTGTAGACTGTAGTACCGGCAGCGGCAGGGGCGCGGCCCCGCCTGGACGCGGCGCCGGCACATGCTAGCCTCATGGAAGGTGACAAGTGGCCGGAGGGCGCGGCCCTGGGGTACCCTGCGCGCCGCTACGTGGCTTGCTCTGGCCGAACCCGGTCCCCATCGACGGGACCCCTCGCCGTGCGCAGAGCTGAGCGGGCCGGGCCCGCTCTGCAAGCACTTGCGAGAAGCGTCGTGACTGGATCGTCAGTTTCCGTGGGGCAAGTTCGTTGAACACAAGTAGAGGCAGGGTGCAGGCTTGGCTTTGTGATTCGTTCTCAAACTGAAAGATGGCCTCGCCGTCGATTTCCTGCCGTATCCGGAAACGGACAATGCAAGACGAGGAGTACCGTCGAAACAGACAGCCCCGGGAAACCGGAAGTCTAGGCCAGAGAAGAAACCACAGTGCACCAGTTCATAGTCCATCAAAGCAAGAGACGAACAGTAGTAACGGCACACATGAAACGCTATTATTCCATCACATTTTGATTTTCTAAAGACAAACCCCAGGTGGCCAGGTAAGAAAAGGTAACTCCCATCTCGACCGCGGTTTCTCGGCGGTGTAGTCAGCGCATCGGGACACGACGGCGGCGTGGCGACGGAGCCAACCAGCAATCAATCAATGCGTCACCTGGCGGCAGCGCCCGTCCGTCACTCGAGGAGGCTGGTGACGGCCGTGCAGACGACCGAGATCTTGGCGGACTCCTCGCCCCACCGCGCGACCTGCGGCGGCGGCGGGACGCCGGCCCTCGCGAAGGCCTCGCCGGCGCAGCGGCGCGCCAGGGCCGCCGCCTCCGTGGCCTCCGCCTTCCCGGCCTCGTAGTCCCGCCGGTTGATGCCGTCGTAGGCCTCCGCGAATGCCATCTCCGCCGCGTCGTACAGCCGCACGCACTGCTCCAGCGCCGCCCGTGCCCCGCCGTCCCCGCCGCCGCCCGGCTTGGCGAGTAGGGCCTTGATGTCGTAGACGGCGTCCTCCGCGGTGGCCACGCCCACGTCGGCGGCCACCTTCGCCAGGCCCCAGGTGTCCGCGTCGGGGTTGTCGTGGTGGTGGCTCAGGCGCGCCACGCAGAAGCTGTAGTCCACGCGGTGGTCGCGGGCCGCCGCCGCCGCGCACGTCGTCTCCGGGGTGGCGCCCACGCTGGAGAGGACACTCAGTGCGAGCGCCGCGACGAGTGCCGCGGCGGTGGCGGCGGACAGCACGCGCTTCGTGGAAGTCCTCATCGATCTACCACTAGCTCGCCGGGCGGTAGAGCTCGGTGGTGTGCTGGCTTTGAGCTCAATGCAATGGAGTGTGGCGACTGTTCTGCTCGGTTGTTACGAGCTAGGACAAATATGGATGCGGGGTTTTGTCCATCTGTTTGGTACCAGCAGAATTGTCTAGATCTCCTGTGGGCCCGTGCTGTTAGTTTGGGCCGGCTAAACAAATGGCGGTCATCTTCTTGTCCGTGCATCTGGGCACAGGAAAGTTTGGTTGGCCCAGAATGATAACAGACCGGATCCAGCCCAGATATGATAACAGACCGGATCCAGCCTAGGTACTATGGAAGTCCCATTCATCCTGCAGCAGTGGAAGCGGAAGGGATCCAGCAGCCATCCAGGCCTGACACGACGAGGGGACCACGCCTCGGCTTCCTCGTCCTTGGCAACTCAATTTTTTTTTATTTTTATTTTCATGTTTTGCAAAAATAAATATCATAGAAAAAATTAAATAATTATACTATAGCCATTTCAAATGGCTACAGCCATTTGAATCGGCGGAAAGGAGTTTACCGCCGTTTCATCCGGCGATATGCTCCTCCACATCAGAACGTACATTCAAGAAAATCATAACTTTTTCACATGAGCTCGGATGGAGATGAAATTTATATAAAAATTGTAAAGCTTGAAAAGATGTCCAACTTTGTAGTTCATAACCTTTTCATTTGAGACCATCTTGGTATCAAAATAATCGATACAATGTTCAGACCTATATATTCGGCATCAAAATGACTTCAAATGAAAAACTTGTAATTTACAAATTTGTAGATATCATCGAGATATATAAGTGTATAAATTGTATCTCCATCAGAGATCATGAAAATGTTATCATACTTTTTGAAATATGTTACACTAGTAAGTGAATAAATAAAGGGCTAGCTAGGACAACATAACTTAAAAACCATAGCATTTTCATTTTAACTTGTATGGAGATATAATTTATATGAAAATTGTAGGTCTCTACTGGATATACAATTTTGTAGTAAATAGTTTTTCATTTGAAACCATCTTAGTGCCGAAAAATTTGAAATAATTTTAAGACATAGAAATATAGATCTGAACATTGTATCTATTATTTCAGTACCAAGATGGGCTCAAATGAAAAATCTATAAACTACACAGTTCTAGACCGTTTGTAGCTCTATAATTTTCATATAAATCTTATCTCCATCTAAGCTCATATAAAAAAGTTATGATTTTTAAGGTGAGCTATGCACTGAAAAAGCATACTGCCGGATAAAACGGCGGTAAGGTCCTTCTGCCAATTAAAATGGTTATAGCCATTTGTATTGGTGTACTTTTGCAATTTTTTTGTTAGGACATTTATTTTTGCAAGATACAAAAATGAAAAAAATTCTGGCAACTCCTCCCTCACGCTGCAAGCCTCGTGGCGATTCACGGCCGCCTGGGCCGTGGGAGCACAACGCCGCCCACCCCGCTTGGTTTGATGGGCATGCAAGTTTTTACAGCTACAGCTATCTAGGCCCATCGACCAGCGGACAAACGCTCCATTTACATACGCGAATGAGCGAATTTTTTTTATTTTTTTATGATTTTACAAAAACAATACTTGGGTGACAGATTTTTGAAATCTGTCACCCAACCGCCGTTTCATACGGCGAATCGCCATTTGAAACGGCGGTTAGACTTAGCCACCACATAAACCGGCGGTTAAATCTAACCGCCAGTTCATTTGGTGGTTTAATAAAACCGCCATTTAAACCGGTCGTTCAGGATCCGCCGGCCTGCATTTGGCGGTTTTTGGAACCGCCAAATGAAACGGCGGTTTCTAAAATCGCCAAATGAAATGGCGGTATTTGTATTTTTAAATTTTAATATTATTTTTGCATTGAAAAAGTGTTGTAATTTGTATTTTGAACTGTTCTTTTTTTTAATGACTGTGAATGAAGGGAAATTATAACATCAAATGGCAAAATATCACAAACAACAAACAAGTCAACATGAAAAGTATAATACAACATCCAGTACGATACATAATGACTCGAGCGTAGAAAGTAAAAAACTAAATGCGGCCTCGCTTGGCTGCCACCTTAGCCCTGCCCTCCTGGCCGCCTGCTGCGCGGCCCTCGTGTGGTGCGCAGAGTACATAAGGGGGTCAAGTGGCGGCGCCTGCCGACTCGGGCGCGCTGCATCCGCAGGAGGCGGTGTCGCGAACGGTGGCTGCGAGAACTGTATAGCAGGTACGGGGGCGCTAGCTAACTGCGAACCACCAATCTCGTCCTGCGACCCCTGCCCTTGTCGATACCACCGGTCAATGTCGGAGGGGACCGTCCACTGGGTCGGTGCTGGGTGCTGCTCCTCGACTATGTCGTCGGGTGTCCCGCCTGAAGCGTACGCTACATTATACACAATCAAGTTAGTACGCAAGTAAAAGTACGTAGTCATATGGCTTGGTCAATTATGGACGTACCTAAGCCGTGGATGGTGTGTCCTGCCGACGTGGATCCGCTGCCTGTGGTCATCGCTGGTTGCTCTGTCATATAAAACGTTAGTCGAGAACGTAATTACATAATGCTAGGATGTTACGAACAAAACGTGGATACTATGGTGCACCACATGCACATGACGTCGGGCCAACGTGGTAATGTCTGTCGCTCGGTGCTGCCATTCTTTATTTCTTCAAATGCCTGCAGAATACCTTTGTGTCTATCATGTATGATACACACGTTTGGCACATCCCCCACAACAATACTCTTCAACCTCTCCAGACACCAATACCAGGTGTCTCCGCTCTCTTTCTCCACAAAAGTAAAGGCCAAAGGCACTAATTGATTGTTACCATCGCCAGCAACGGCGGTGAGGATTGTGCCTTTGTACCTTCCTGTCAGGAAGGTCCCATCAATGCATATGACTGGCCTACAGTGTTGGAAAGTCTTAATGCATGGCCCCAATGCCAGGAATGCCTGCTGCATCACTTGTTTCCCTGGCCTTAAGACAGAAGGAAAACTCTTAAGGTCATAGAAGCTCCCTTCATTTCGCTGGCATATGGCGTGGAGCAAAGCAGGAATGTTGTCATATGATGCTTCATAAGTCCCCCACTTCATTTCAAATTCTTTCTGTCTCACTCTATATGACTTGCCATAACTAATTTTGTACTTGAATTTCTCCTCGATGGCACATATTATAGACTTGGGCTCGTAGCTTGGATTATCAATGATCTGTGCATACATGAAGTTAGCCACAAAACCGGATGTGAGGTTCCGGTGGTCTGTGTCTAACTGCTCAAGCACACATGTGTGATTCTCGATTCTGCTCACTTCTCAGTAAGTCTTCCTCTTCCCACAGAATGCGTGAACCTTAAAAGGACACCCTTCTGTGACGCAGCACATGTCATAGACTTCTTTGCTGCTCCTAACAACCCTGAATTCTCTTTGCAAACACAAAGAGGACCACTGTTTTATTGCATCCTTCATTTCTTCTGCAGTCTTGTAGCATGAACCGAGGCAAACCTCGTTGCACCTGTACTCCCAGGGGACTTGTTGGCCTTCATTTATCCTAAGCTGTGAAAAATCATAGTTCTCCCAGTTCCTTGGCACTTGCACCTCCTCATCGTCGTTATCATCCGATGAGTCCTCGTCAATGTACTGCTCATGCTCTGTGCCCTCCCTCTCTGCCTCCAAAACCATCTCAGGAAAATTTTCTGCTTCATCAAGCTCCGCCGATGGTTCAGGGGGTGCGTAATAATCTTGACCAGCTGCCCCTTCTTTCACTTCTTCACCTTCCTCCCCAGTACCATCTTTAAGGTTTTCCCGTGCAGCATCTTCAACTTCTTCGTGCACTTCACTACTGGACCCAGCCTTGTGGAAGGCTCGCACAAGCAACACCAGCGGCATACCATGCTGCGTACAAAGTGTCACAAATGACCTCCAGTTCTGGGTTCCTTCAAGCGCAACAAGTTCCCAATACGTAGTTAAACTTCTGTTCATCACTGCCATCAATGACAGGTCATGTTGTGCCTCATCAAGTCCAAATGAATGATAAAGCCATTTTCTTATTGAAATCCAATTTCTCTCTGCTGCTCTACCTATTTTTTTTCATGATGGAACTAAATTCTGACAGATCTACCCCTTCAGGACCATATCTAACTTCCCCTGATCCATAGTACAATTGGAACCATAAGGGTTCAGACATGCCTAAAACCAAACCAGGACAATAAAAAGAATTAATACGAGTTTGTACTTGTAAAAAGATTTATGCATAAAACTCTAATATAAACTATAATATAAACTCTTATATAAAATCTAATATGCATAAAACTCTACTATAAACTCTAATATAAAATCTAATATAAAGTCATTACCCCAATATCAAAACATATAAACTCTAATATAAACTCTTAAATAAAATCTAATATGCATAAAACTCTAACAGAAACTCTAATATAAAAAGATATAAACTCTAATATAAACTCTAATATGCATAATTACAGTTTATATAAAATTCTAATGTAAACTCTAATATCAGTAGATCTAATATAATAAGATATATTAATAAAAATCTAATATCACTAAAAGTAATGACTATAACTATCTCTAATGTCACTAAATCTAAGGTCACTCAAACTAATATCACTAAATCTAATATCAGTAACTACCTCTAATACTAATTTCAGTAACTAAGTCTAATATCAGTAACTGAAAAATAATACTACAATTTCATAATGTCTAAACTAAATACTAAAATAACTATAAAGTCATACATCTATGAAATTGAAGTTACAACTACGAGTTCGGATTTTACCTGAAACCGACGCGCAGAACCGGCAGGGCTTCGCCGCTGATTCTCCCTCTCCCTCACCCTCCTCTCTAACCCTAGTTTTTCTTTTCTGATTTAGAATGAAATTTCCAACTGATTTTGGGCTTATATAGGCGACAACGACCTAACCGCTGTATGAAACGGCGGTAGGGGGCTGCCGCCGTTGATCCGACGGCGGGTAGCCTTCTCGCCGGATCAAACGGCGCGGGAAGGCCCTGCCTCCCCCTACCGCCAAATGATCTGGCGGTTAGGTGGGCCGGGCCCAGGTTCCGATACCTACCGGCATATCATTTGGCGGTTAGGTTGGCTATACGACGCAGAAATATATTTTTAAATTATACAGCTAATTCATATGGTGGTCTATGTAACCGCCGTATGATTTGGCGGTTACAAGACGTTGCCGCCGTTTCATACAGCGACGGCCGTATGAAACGGCGGTTGGGTGACAGATTTCAAAAATCTGTCACCCAAGCATTGTTTTTGTAAAATCACAAAAAAATTAAAAAAAAATCCGAATGAGCCAACACCACCACTATCACATGTATTGTTTTTCTGGCTTTCGTTTATTTGGTTAGCTTCAGTGGGCTCGTAGTTGTTTTCTTGTTTGATTGTGATTACTGCTACTTATTTTGACTCAAGAGTTGACTGAGAAATGGGACAAACAAGACATGCAAACAAAATTTAAAAGCAAGTTTTATTCCACGTGAAACTATTTAAAAGTATAACATGGAACGCTTTTAAGTATGCATGTGCTATATTAGAACAATAAAATTTATCACAATAACAGTACAATACACCATTAAACATCTCATTAATTATTCAAGTGGAGCAAAATATTGTTACCATTAAACATCTCATTAATTATTCAAGTGGAGCAAAATATTGTTTGAGTGGAACAAAAGTTGAACAAATCATGCAAACTCGTGGAATCAAAGGTTTTATATCTAGAAAGAATCATGCAAATTTATGGAATTGAATTTTGTTATATACACGGAACAAATCATGCAAACCCGTGGAACAAAAGTTTTATACATGGAACAAATAATGCAAGCTAGTGGAATAAAAGTCATATACATGAAACAAAACATGGATGAATAGAAAACACATAATATATCATAGTTACTTATAGTTTATACTCACGGAACAAAAGATTGTATATCAGGAACAATAGTATACAAACTTGTCAGGAAAAAAATATACCTGGAACATATCATCATCAGTTGTGGAACAAAATTACATATGCATGGAATAAAACTTTGTATATCAGGAACAATTAGTATACAAACTCGTGAGAAAAGTACACATGGAACGAAATATTGTTTAAGTGGAACAAAAGGTTATATACCTGGAACAAATAATTAAAACTTGCAGAACAAAATATTATTCAACTGGAATAAAAGTTATATGCATGGAACAAATTATGGGTGAAAAACACAGAGTATATCATAATATGGAACAAAATATTGTATATTAGGAATAATTGATATACAAACTCATGAAGGAAAAATTATACATGAAATATATGCATAATCACTTGCGGAACAAAACTCTGTATATTGGGAACAATTAGTAGACAAACTCGTGGAAAACTACACATGGAACAATCATAAACACACGTGGAACAAAACATTGTATAAGAAGAATAAGTAGTATGCAAACTCGTGAAAAAAATGTACACTTGGAATAAATTATGAACACTCATGAAACAATAATTTAACAAATAATCTAAATATACCATAAAATATCTTGTAGATAGTATGTGAACAAATCTAGAATACACCATAAGACATTTTATGGATGCTACAGGAATAAATACACTATGTAACATCATAAGATGTTATTATAACAAATAAGAAATAACATATAGGCGTATGAAAAGAAAACTTCTGTGCAATATGAAGAAATAAATTTAAGAAGAAATAAAACAGCATGCCCAAAAACTAGTATATGAAACAACATACCGTGAGGTTGAAGAAAAAACTCCAGAAAAGGAAAACTGCACAAAAGGAAGCGCAGAACCTAAAACTAGAAAAAGACACTAACGCCATGGGCCTTAAACCAGCAGAAAAAACATAAAAGGAAGAAAAACGGTGTCACATAATGGTGGTGGGTCTGGCCCAAAAAGATGAAGCGGTGCGCAGCATGAGGAGCGAGGAGGCGTGGAGGGGGGTGGACAACACCATGTAGGCGCGCGTATAAGATTTGCGTCCACACGCAGGCGGTCAATTCCGTGGCTTTGCAACCATAGACCTCTGCGCCCAAATCACCTTACGTTCTTGTGCGCGTCGATTGTCCGCAATCACAGTTGGATACCGGACGGCGCAGCCAATGGGAATTCATCTACATGGATTCATGGACGCTTATGATATCTCCTTGAGAACAAGATGAAAATCATCATATGGACAAGCTTGTTATTGGCTGATCCAATGATCATCCAGCTCCAAGTTAGCAACGACACTTCAAGTGAATTCTAGATGGCACTGCATGTCCCATTGCACGGCTTGACATACATCTCAATCCCATTGTTCTACAATCTTATTTCTTTTCTTCTTTCTTCTTCCTCAAAATCATAGAGGCACTAAGGGGGGCCATCGTCAGAAGCGGTAGGGTGGGTGAACAAGCCCCATCTGCCCCACCGCTAGATCCACCCCTGCTTGGCAATTCCATGGTGATGACGCGATTTGCGTCCCTCTTGGTGTCACAGTACAACTTCTTGCACCACTCCTCGTCACCGGAAATTAGCTCGGGGCAGAATGCCACATTGGCGCAGTATCACAAGAGGCGGCATCAACAACCTTATTGTTAGAGTGCTCCTCTGGCTCCGGGTGCCTGACCTCATACAAGGTTCTGGTTGGTGTCACGCCAACACTGCATAGGCTCACCGTCAGTGCTGATGCTACTACTGCCATCGATGGGAGACACTAAATATGAGACGATCGATTGGTGGACCAAGATTAGGCACTACCCCATCATGTCAGAGGCGAATCTACCAGGGGGCCTCCAACCCCCCAACATACAAGATCCATTGGAGCTAGAGGTAGTGGAAGAGGAGAAGGGAGGAGAAAGAAGAAGGAAGAGAGGGGAAAATGAGGAAGAAGAGGAGAGCCCCCCACCCCCCCAATATAGTCTAAGCTTGGATCTGCCCCTGCATCCTATTGTGCTAGGTGAGGAACTAGATAGATCTGTTGAGTCCCAGGTACCTCTATCCGGACACAACCTCGCCATTTAGCTGCACACGAGGACAACCTTCATCCAATTTGAGCACATGTAAGACAAAATCTGACTAGTCTAGACATCACCAACATGTTTACATCAAGAACACTGGTGTGGCATCCACTGATCTTATTGCACTGCTAATTTGCCTGTCGTAGTATTGACCGAAAATTATGATCCAGCATTCCCGGACTCTTCTGAGCTGATGGCTCCTGTAAGAAGCAACTTTTATGAGCACAATGAGGTACACACCGTACTTGATGGTGCAGAGGGAAAGCACCAATCTCGTGGTAGTCAGGTAATGGGAGTAGGATTGGAAGATACAAGAAGTAGTAACTGTGTCAGAATGACAACTCATTCCTAATGAGCCCAAACACCACCGAGTGGTGATACCCATTAAATGTATGTCTGATGCAAGAACATGTGCACCTTGGTGACACCAGAGTCAGATCAGAGTAGCTTGCGAACCGACATTGAAGCAGCTTGAAGAATTCGAAGGAAACACACATGTCCTTCTGTTGTTGTGATATTCATTGGGTTGTCATCAAACCGCAGGCAGATGCAGTCGATGTGGACTTGGGAGGTGTACTACTGCTGTAACCAATTGCCGTCTCCAACTTCCGACAAGGCAGAGCCAAAAAGTTGAATCAAGGAGGGGCTAGAGTTCCCCTTCTTCCTCCTCTCTTCTCTCTTTCTTTTCTTCTTCCTCCTCTTCATCATTGGCTAAATTTTGTTGGGGGTCGAGGGGCTTTGTGGGAGGCTTCGTAGGATCCATGTGGGGTAGGGGGCTCTTGCCCCCATGCTGGATCCACTCCTCTCTCTAGGATTCATATTTCATCCTCTCCCATGACCAGAAGAGGGAAAAGGGTGCTCAACATGTGAGCAATGACAAACCTCGGGCTACATATATATATATATATATAGTGTTTTGCTATAATGCACCTGGGTGCATTTTATATAGCAAATGCACAGACCCCAGCGAGCGCATATGCATGCATGCAAACTAATGATCCAGACCAAACGCGTGATGCCAGCTCATTTGCTTCACGTCTCTACTCACCCACCAGATACATGCATGTGGAGAATCTTTCCTTGATTCGAATTGAAAAAATGTGATATCTTTTAAACCGTAAGTCAAATCTACGAACCGTTTGTTGCATCTTACTCGAAAAAATGTGCTTAACAAAACAAGATCCAACATGAATATATTTCGTGTTATTTTAGTGAATTGCAACTCTGTGTGCTTTCCATTTGCAACTCTATACATGTTATATTTGCACCATATCCAGTTGCAACTCAGTTGCGCCCAGAGTTGCAACTGGATTTTCAGCTGTATGCAATTCGATTGCAATTGCAACAAATGTCTTTCTGTTTAATAAATGCAACAAATGTTTGACTTTTTGAAAAAAGAAAAAACAAATGTTTGACTTTCAGTTGCGCCCAGAGTTGCAACTGGATTTGCAGCTGTATGCAATTCGATTGCAATTGCAACAAATGTTTGACTTTTTTTGGAAAAAGAAAAAAACAAATGTTTGACTTTTTCAGAAAAAGAAAAAATCAAATGTTTGACTTTTTTTCAAAAAAAGAAAAAAACAAATGTTTGACTTTCAGTTGCACCCAGAGTTGCAACTGGATTTGCAGCTGTATGCAATCCGATTGCAATTGCAACAAATGTTTGACTTTTTTCGGAAAAAGAAAAAACAAATGTTTGACTTTTTCAAAAAAAGAAAAAAACAAATGTTTGACTTTCAGTTGCGCCCAGAGTTGCAACTGGATTTGCAGCTGGATGCTATTCGATTGCAATTGCTACAAATGTTTGACTTTCACCTATTATCTAAGCATTTTGTTGCATTTGTCTGTTGTGTTATATTTTTGAATGTTTCTGTCCCTTAGTCACAAAAATAAATATTTGTTGCATTTGTCTAAACATTTGTTGCGTTGTATTTTTGAATGTCTTTGTCTTTGTGTCACGAAACTAAACATTTATTGCATTTGTACAAATATTTGTTGCATTTGTATAAACATTTGTTGCATTTGCATAAACATTTGTTGCGTACAGAGTTGCAACTCGAGTTGCAATTGTATATGCTTCCAAGTTGCAATTGTATATGCTTCCGAGTTGCAACTAACAAAAAATGCACGAAATATATCCATGTTGGATCTTGTTTTGTTAAGCACATTTTTTCGAGTAAGATGCAACAAACGGTTCATCGATTCGACTTACGGTTTAGAAGAAAAAGTGAATTGAAGTTTTGAACACAAAAAGATTCTATGCATGCAACATGCATGCAGGCAGTGGGTGGACGGGAGCGCGAGACGCGGGAGTGCGAGAGCGCTGGTTTTTTTCTTTTTCGGTAGTCTTGCTAGGGTCTGTGTGTTTCCTATACAAAATGCACCTTGTTGCATTTTAGCCTCGCCCTATTAGGGACTTGAAACTAGGTAGACATGTTCCACTGCATGGAACCTAACCAAGTTATGCTTAGTTAGCTTGGACCAAATGTACTTGGTGCATGTCAGAGTCACATGAATGGAGATGTTGGACGCAAGCATCGGAGACCATTCAGGAGGTCCACCCTTGTCTCTTGTGATGCTCTAGGTGGTGGCAGCAACAGCTGCACCAACTGACCAATGTTATTAAAAAAACAACCAGGCAGGAACACTCACTCAACACAAAAAAAAACAAATGATGAATGGGACAAGATGGATATGGAGATGCAGCTCTGCTGGCAGCAAATTATAATATACACTCACCTTATTATAGTGACATGCAGTGGCGAATCTAAGGGAGGGGGCTGGGGGTGCTCTAGCCCCCCTCCCCCCTCCCCTACTCCAATGGAGTCCATTGATACCCCCTAAGCCCCCCCTAAGAAATTTTAGCCATGGGTGTGAAGAGAAGGAAGAAGAAGAAGAAGAGGAAGAAGAAGAGAAATAGAGAAGAGAGGAGGAAGAAGGGAAAAATGAGCCCCTACCCCCCCCCCCGACCAGTGGCTGCGCCTCCTTGCACATGTAGCACCTCCAGGGTGTGGGTGCGAGTTTGATGACACGTGATGTCCCATCCCCTGACCCAATGATTAGGATGATGTCTATAGGATCAAATGAGCTGCCAGCTAAGATAAAAAAATGATTTGGCAAGTGAGTAAATAAATAAAGAGAAGAAAACGTGGTCTTGAATAAGACATAGTTTCGACACAATATCCAAGCAAAGGCCCTATTTGCTTTCCATCTAGATTATACAATCAAGCTTAAATTGCAAGGACATTATGATAGAGGGGTATCATGGACTACCAAATAATATGAAATAAGCTAACATGTGTAGCTTATTTGGGATAATTTTAGGGGTCCATGATGGTTTTTTACCATGCTATCATTGATTCATAAGGTAGATTATATAATATATGAGGAAACAAACAACTCATAATGAGATATGAGTGGTATCAAATTTTGTTGACGCGGAAAATCGGCGGTCGTATCCTCAGGGAGCAACACAACAAGGCCAGGGAGATCTGCTTCACTCGGTGCTGGTCCTGCACTTTGTCCAGGTTCGCGGCGTGCCAGTCAATTTGACCTGAAATTGACAAGGGAATAAACAGTTAAATTACTCTTTGATTGTGCCGGCTCTATTCCAGACGGCAGATGCACGTTGGATTTTAGCCAAGACCCAATCAGACTTGTATCGGCCGATGCCAATCGGACCTCAAAATCGGACTTCATAGATGGCATCAATCGGACCAATGTAATCGGACCTCAGTCAGACATCGAATCGGACCTCAGAATCGGACTAATCAGGATCGGACCTTGATTAATGTAACAGATCAGCCTTTGAATAATAAAATAAAGCATAAAAAATGGCCGATATGCAAGTAACGGATCAGCTATGCCTTTGAGCAAGATATTAAATAATCAAAGTGTGAGCCGATACGTCGTCCATCCTGCCTAGCTGCCGGTTTGATTCATCTTATCGGACCATCTAGCTAACCAATCGGACCAGAACTGTTTCGACACGGTTTCACAGACGGATGCAGCGCACATACTCCAGCTATGATCAGACCAGATAGCTAAACAATCAAACTCGACTCACCAACCCAACAACTAAACAAGATGCTCGCACAGGTAATTAGTCAGATTAAGCAAATAAACAATAAAACAGTAACAAGATCGTTCCGATATTCAAAGCTGTCTTTGAATAGTCAAGAGGAATCTAGCTCCGATGCAGGGAATCTAAATCAATCTTGACGATCAAAGATCAATCTTTAGTATGTTGCGAGAATCTAGCTCCGACGCAGGGAATCTAAATCAAACCCAACACCCAAAGAACAACCAGATAAAGCTGTGAAGATGAATCGGACCTAGAACGATATTGTAAGATAAGTATTGCTCAAATCGGACTAAACCAATGCTCATAGCTGTTGAAGAATCTGATTAATTCACATGGCGCAGATCTAAATCAATCTAGCAACTCCAAACAACCGCATAAGCTGCCTTCTAATAAACAAGATGAATCTAGCTCCGACGCAGGGAATCTAGATCAAGCCCGAAAACTAAAAGAACAACTCGATAAACGATTAACTACTGAATAATCAATAGAGATCTAGCTCCGACGCAGGGAATCTAGACCAATCTTGATGATCCAAAGATAAATCGGTTGAACAGCATAAACGAGAAAGGGCGATGCGCCTCAATTCAAAGCTTACACTAGTTCGATAAGTTGACAATCTTACTGGTAAGCCGGAGATCAGGAACTGATGCAGCCCGTCCACCAATGAGTTCGTCGATCTACTCTAACCTACTCCTAGGGTTTTGGCGTGAAGCCGGGTTGTATTGATTGTGAGAATAGTTCTTTACAATGGACGAGGGTTTATATTTATACCCTGGTCATGAAGAGTCCTGATCGGACTTGACTAACTTGCAAATAAAGTAAACTAAAAATGGGACTCTCAATACGCCCTCTGAAAAGGAAATAGTCCCCGCTCATGCTACGCTTCCTTCTTAGCCAATGCGCCTTCCTTCATTCATCATCAGATCGGACTTTTCCTGCTTATCAGACCTTCTCTGGCACCATCTGTTTGACCATTCAACGGGCCCACCGCGCAGTACCAGCCTCACCACGTCACCATCTGACTCAGCATATCCGGTGCGAAAATCTGGTGTCAACACATGCCCCCTAATTTTGGGATAAAATATGTTTTATTCCAAAATTCGTATCTATCATCATAACTCCTTCATCGATTTTTGTGCCAAGACTTCCCATCCCTGCACTGTGCGGTTCCTCGATTTTCAGGCCACAGCCGTTTTCTCCTTAAAAACCCGCCAGCGGCCACGCTGTCCACTTCTCTTTCTTCGCCAAGAACCCGCACTGCTCATCTTCTTCCTCCTCTCTCCCGAGCGACCACTCGCATTCATTCAAACTCAAATCAAAATCTGCTCAAATGGCCGAATCATCCTCCATGGGCGTCCTCCAGTCTTCCGCATCCGCTTCCCTCTCAGCATCTGCTCCTGCAAGTTCATCAGCGGCAGCGCTCTCCACCATGGCAGCAGCTATGACCTCGACAATGGCGGCGGCCACGACCTCGACAATGACGGCAGCAGCAAACTCTTCAGCCTCCTCTTCATCGACCCTCTTCGCCTCAGGTTCTTCCTCGACGCCCACAGGATCATCAGTAGGAGAAGCACGCCATCCAATCCCGGAGGTATTTTACCGAATCCGAACTCATTTTCCGTATTTCTGAGATTCGGCTTTTCAAACTTGTCCTCATTTCGCATTCTTCTTCTAGGCCATTTGTGCACAAACCCTAATCCCCGTAGGCGATGTCCGAGGGGCTTATTTTCTTGGTCCAATGGGAGATCCGGACCCCACAGAGTTTATCAATCTGGAGACCTTGCGCATCCCATTCAAGACCTCTGGATTTGACGTTGAGGACTGGAAGAATGCATTCCGCTCTTGGCCGACAGTTCTCCCCGGATGGAAGGACTGGTATCTGAGAGTATCGGCCTCCAAATCTGCACTCTGGGATAGATTAGACATCGCCCAGTGTATCGGCCTCAGCATCGGACCCATCNCCCTGGTCATGAAGAGTCCTGATCGGACTTGACTAACTTGCAAATAAAGTAAACTAAAAATGGGACTCTCAATACGCCCTCTGAAAAGGAAATAGTCCCCGCTCATGCTACGCTTCCTTCTTAGCCAATGCGCCTTCCTTCATTCATCATCAGATCGGACTTTTCCTGCTTATCAGACCTTCTCTGGCACCATCTGTTTGACCATTCAACGGGCCCACCGCGCAGTACCAGCCTCACCACGTCACCATCTGACTCAGCATATCCGGTGCGAAAATCTGGTGTCAACACATGCCCCCTAATTTTGGGATAAAATATGTTTTATTCCAAAATTCGTATCTATCATCATAACTCCTTCATCGATTTTTGTGCCAAGACTTCCCATCCCTGCACTGTGCGGTTCCTCGATTTTCAGGCCACAGCCGTTTTCTCCTTAAAAACCCGCCAGCGGCCACGCTGTCCACTTCTCTTTCTTCGCCAAGAACCCGCACTGCTCATCTTCTTCCTCCTCTCTCCCGAGCGACCACTCGCATTCATTCAAACTCAAATCAAAATCTGCTCAAATGGCCGAATCATCCTCCATGGGCGTCCTCCAGTCTTCCGCATCCGCTTTCCTCTCAGCATCTGCTCCTGCAAGTTCATCAGCGGCAGCGCTCTCCACCATGGCAGCAGCTATGACCTCGACAATGGCGGCGGCCACGACCTCGACAATGACGGCAGCAGCAAACTCTTCAGCCTCCTCTTCATCGACCCTCTTCGCCTCAGGTTCTTCCTCGACGCCCACAGGATCATCAGTAGGAGAAGCACGCCATCCAATCCCGGAGGTATTTTACCGAATCCGAACTCATTTTCCGTATTTCTGAGATTCGGCTTTTCAAACTTGTCCTCATTTCGCATTCTTCTTCTAGGCCATTTGTGCACAAACCCTAATCCCCGTAGGCGATGTCCGAGGGGCTTATTTTCTTGGTCCAATGGGAGATCCGGACCCCACAGAGTTTATCAATCTGGAGACCTTGCGCATCCCATTCAAGACCTCTGGATTTGACGTTGAGGACTGGAAGAATGCATTCCGCTCTTGGCCGACAGTTCTCCCCGGATGGAAGGACTGGTATCTGAGAGTATCGGCCTCCAAATCTGCACTCTGGGATAGATTAGACATCGCCCAGTGTATCGGCCTCAGCATCGGACCCATCGCCAAGAATGAGAACCTCCTAATCGCCGCATCACATTTTTGGTCCGATGCAACGAACGCCTTCCTCTTTGGTCATGGTTCGATGACCCCAACATTGCTCGATGTGGTCATGCTCCTTGGCCTCAACGTCACCAGTAACAAGCGTCCTCTCAGGCTCAATGTCAAACTCACTCATCATTTCAAGACCAAAAACTCTGGCGGCTGGAAAGGATACATGGAGAGCAATCATCGGATCGGACCCATGACTGATCGTGAGCATGCGGCCTTTCTGAATATGTGGTTGGACAGATTCTTCTTCTGTGGCACCACTCTTGGTCCGACAGCCAACTTTCAACACTTGGCTGAATCGCTGGCAAGTGACCATGTCATCAACCTCGGCCAGTATCTCCTGGGAGCAGTATACAATCTGCTTCATCAAGTCGCCAAGCGCCTGAGGACCGGATCGCCTATCACCAATCTCGGCGGGCCATGGTGGTTCATCCAGATGTGGTTGATGCTTCATTTGAGCAAGGCTCTCAAAGTAAACATCCGGAAACACCAATTCCCAACGAACAAGCCTGAATCGGAAGAGATCACCTGGCGCCGATGTACTTCGCTTGGTGAAGCTGCCATGGGTTTTCCCGCTGATAAATTATCGGCCAAGGAATCGTCCAAGTACTTTGCACTTCTTTATAGAGGTATTACTGATGACAAGGTGCTCTGGTTCTTGTATGACAACGCTGACGAATACGAGTTGCCCTACAAATTCAAATTCGGCATGATCGTGGAGACAGATACAGAAGCCCTTGCCATCTTCCGGACTTGTATCAATGCTCAATTCCTCCCAATCGGCCTCAGTCTGAGCAAGCCAGGACAATCAACTTATGAGTATTACCATCCAAATCTGGCCGCCCGTCAGTTTGGTATTGGACAGCTTCCGCCCCATCTAGTTTTGACCGATCGAGTCTACCCAAGGGGAAAGGTTGACACTGGCGTAGAATGGGATCGCCTCTTGGAGCTCGAGCCTCCCCTTGATCAAACCAATCTAGACACTTGGGCAATCGGCCTCATAGCTCATCGGACCTTCAACACGTGGTGGGCCGAATGGCGCCAACATCTATTCTGCATCGCCTGCAAGACTTATGTCCGGAAGCTGCACCCTACTTTTAAGGGTACACCAGAGGTAACATCTGCGAACTTGTCCCTTTTCTTTGTATCATTTCAATTGGTTAAATTTCTTCCCCTTTGTTAGGACGTTGATCGCTCTCCTCCGACGGTGACTCAATCTGGGAAGCAAGTCGTCTACAGCAACATCTCGCCAGATCCGTGGATCGGCTGCGATTCCCCAACTATCGGCAAACTCCTGTCGGTTCTCAGTGACAGCAGGAAAAGGAAGAAACCGACGTCCTCCAAAACTGTCAAGCGCCCGAAGACCACTCTTGTAAGTTTAAAAATTCATCAAATTCGATTACTCTCTTCATCGAAACTAATTTTCTTGCAAAATCAGACCATCGGACAATCTTCTGCAAATCAGCCCAGTCCGACCAAGTCTTCAAGCTTGTTGGCCGACGAAGCCCCAGAATCGGACCCACAAAAATCGTCAAGCCCCATTCAGATGCAATCGAGCCCGGTCCAGGCACACTCGGGTCACTCGTCTTCATCTAAGAGGACTATAACTGGCTCGCCTCGTCAATCAAGCCCGCCACTTCAAGAAGAACAAGCACAATTAGGTCAGGGCCTTCAAGAAAATCATCCAGCAACTCCCCCACAGGTCCGGTCACCTAATTCTACAGAAGCAATGGTAATCATTGACTGACTTCTTCAATAATTGATAACCAACTTGTTCTTACTCTTTCTTTTCTAGCAAATCATTCAGAATGTTTTGACGGATCTCGAGATTGCTCAAATAAACATTCAGGGCGGTAATATCAACCCCCAAATCGGACCAGAGCAGGAATTGGCCTGGAAACAAGTAAGCACTCTAGCCTGACATGATCATATCGGCTTCTTTTGATGTTGTATCTGATCATTTTTTGTTCACAAGCTCAAGATACTCCTCAACTCAGCCAGACCATATCAGTCGATTTTGATCGGCTGCAAACTAAAGAGGAGGAAATCAGCTCCGGGCAAGGCTTGTTGTCTGATGAGGTGAAGGCGAAGCTGCTTGACATATCCGCACTACTTCACCAAAATATCATCGATCTCGTCCAGGATGCAGAGCCGATTCGTCAGATTGTCAAGACTTTGCGAGGTCAGCTTCCATCGGACTTGGAGGAGGCATTGATACCGGCGGCCTATATAGAAGGTCATTCCTTCCCAGTGATACAAGCCAACCGCCGGATCGCGAATCGGAACTCCCAGCAGGACTTGACCAAGGCTAGGGATGAAAAACGTGCCCAAGCTGATGAGTCAACAAAACTGATCGAAGATTTATCAGCGCTTCCTGCCTCCATCCAATCAGAGCTCGAGAATCTGCGAGCCAGAGAACAACAACTAGAGCAGGAACTCATCCAAGTCCGATCAAGCATCCAGGCTAAGGTAAAAGAACTTGATGACATCCCAGCTCTGAAGGCGAAGGCCGAAGAAGATTACAAGATTCATATCAAGGCCGCTAAAGAGATCCACAAATTGATCAAGCCTGTAGAAGGGAATGCTGAAGCTGACGCCAAGATCATCGCCGATGTCGACAAGATCCGTCAAACTGCCCTTGATTTGATAGTTAGCTATCTGCAGCCTTGAACACTGAAACTTGTCTGTCCCGCCCATCAAGCGGTTTGATACATTGGTAGCCTGCTCCGCCATCGAGCGGCTTGATGATGTAATACACTTTTCTTTTGTTGTATATAGCCCTTAAGGCGATGCATGTCGCATCGGCTTTCATTTTTTTGTTCTTGAGACGATTTTCCATCGGCTTCCAAGCCTGACGCGCCGCATCGGCTTTTACGAATTTACCCAAATGCTAGGGTAGTATTTCTTCTAATTCATCAGCCGACGTAATTCTGAACCCTAACTTACCGAATTCATTTCGGTCTTCAAAATCATCTATACAATCGGCCATTTAAAATAAAGTCTCAGAGCCGACTGCTTGGATCGACTGTAATCCTTGATCGGACACCTTGAGGAAATCTCCATCCCATGTTTTCCCTGACAGGCATTCAATCCCTTCAAACTCTCAAATTGTTGACTCGGCTGTTGCAATGCTAACCGAATCATCAGCTGGGACGATCTCCACATTGTTGCCTTGCCACTGAATCAAGCATTGGTGCATCGTGGATGGGATGCAGCAGTTGGCATGAATCCAATCTCGCCCGAGAAGGATGCTGTAGGAACCCTGTCCATCAATCACAAAGAAAGTGGTCGGCAATGTCTTGCTGCCGATGGTCAACTCTACATGAATTGCCCCCCGAGGCTCTAAAATGTTGCCACCGAAATCCTTGAGCGTCATGTTGGTCTTAATCAGATCATCAATTCCCTTGCCCAGCTTGCGGAATGTAGAATAGGGCATGAGATTGACGGCAGCTCCTCCATCAACCAGCATTTTGGTCATCGGCTTCCCATCAACATATCCCTTGATGTACAGAGGCTTCAGGTGCCGATAGCCATTCGCATTTGGCTTCTCAAAGATCGCCTTTTCTGAATCAAGGGCCAAGCATGCAGCGGCTTCTTCTAATTCATAATCAGCCTCATCATCATCCTGTTCATCAGGAGCAGCAAAATCATAAGGCAACATTAAAACCATGTTTATCGGGGCCGATGCGCTTGCTTTATCGTCATTGGCCATCTTAGCGCGCCAAGTTTTCTTCTCTTTGGCTAATTCTTGCTCCTGAATCTGTTCATGGTAGCGCAACCGCTGAACACGTCTCTTTTTGGTCCTAGAAATCCCTGATGGGCACCACTGTCCAGGCTTCATTTGAGGTTCTCTAACCCATTCCTGAACTGGAGCCTTTTCTTCTATTTTTTCAGGGCCACGAGTATCATCCTGGCCTTCATTATTTTTACGGCCATGAGTATCAACCCGGCCTTCATCTCCTTGATGATGATCATCAATCTTGACGCTGATCCATTCATGAACCGATCATCGACTCCTCTTAAAAGCCCTGTATTCTTCATACTGGAAGCTGCATTCAGGACAATCTGCTTTGGACGGCAATCTGAGCTTCTCGTTCCAGCAGAACACGAAGAAAGGACATATCCAGTGACCATCATCTTGATCGTACTGCTCATAAGTTTGACGCCTGTCCATATGCCAATCGGACCTATAGCCATACCGACGACGATCGTCGGACCTGTCATCAAACCAGCGTCGACCATCGGACTTGTCATCAAACCAGCGTCGGCCATCGGACCTGTCATCACGACGGCGTCGATCATCAAACCCCTGATCAAACCGCCTTGCCTAATATTCGCGCCTCTGACGCCGTCGTTCCTCACGCTCTTCCCACGCTCGGGCTGCTGCCTGCTGCCTTTTGTACTTGTTAATCAGCATCTGGGAAGTCACACGTGGCCGATATCCACCAGGAGCATTAGATTCACGCCCAAATGCCTGATGATTCCTTCGCAGCTCTTCAACAGTGACCTGAACTGCAGGGTCAACGGCACCAGAACTCTTGGCGTGGTCTGATGTGAGCACCTTGAACTTCCCTTTTCATCAATATCAACCATATTAATAGAAAAGGAGAAATCAGCAAAGTTATTAGGAAAGGGATGACCGTCGATCTTCATGGCTTTCTTGTTATCTTCGAACTTGATCTTGCCAGATTCAATAGCCAATTGGATCTCCCTCCTGAACACCTTGCATTCATTCGTTTCATGAGAAGTTGAGTTATGCCATTTGCAGTACTTGCGCTTCTTTAACTCCTCGGCCGACGGGATAGAGTGATTTGCAGAGAGTTGAATAAGCTTTTCACTGAGCAGCATGTCAAAAATCTTGTCGGCCTTCGTTACATCAAACCCAAATTTTTCAGGACTCTGCTTGACCCATGGGCACGAAACCGGCTTTTTGGATTTGGACCATTCAGCTATGTTGATATCAGCCTCTTCTTCAGAATCAGAAAGATAAGACACTGGCTTGGAAAACTTTGTGCGCCTCGCCTCCTGGTATCGGACCTCATGGGCTGACACCTTTTGCACCAGCTGTCCCAATGTTTCAAACTCCTAAGCAGAAAACCTATCCTTGATCGGCGCGAGCAAACCCTGGAATGCAAGCTCAGCCAATTGCATGTCAGATAGCTTCAAACTGTAGCATCGATTCCTGATTTCATGGAACCGTTGAACATACTCCTTAATGGACTCATCGTTCCTCTGCCTGATAGCAATCAAATCAGAAATCTTCATTTCATTGAGACCAGAAAAGAAGTACTTATGGAACTGCTTCTCCATATCGGACTAGCCTGTGACCGATCCTGCTGGCAACGACGTAAACCAAGTAAACGCCGGCCCTGATAGTGACAGAGGGAAGAATCTGAGCCTGAGTCCCTCCTCAGAAGCAGCCTCACCACATTGAGCCAAGAATCGGCTCACATGCTCGATGGTGGTCATATCATCTTGTCCAGAGAATTTTGAAAAATCTAGCACTCTGTAGCGCGGAGGAAGTGGCACTGCATCAAAGTAGGATGGGTACGGGTGCCGATACAACCTCGCTTCATCTTTAGGCTTCAAACCGAACTGATTCTGGATCACCTCGGCTATTTTCTGTGACCAATCGGACTGGTGACCTCCGAGTGGCATCCCATCAGCTTGATGCATATCCATCATGTAATTATTGTAATCACCAACCATACGCTGATGTGCAGGAATCTCTGAACGTATCTTTGCAGCTGCAGGTTGCTTCTCCTCTTCATTCAGAGTCCTAGCATATTTCTCACCATGCGGGCCGACAATCGATCCATCGGCCATCAACAGAAAACCATTGGCCAGCTGAATAGGTGGTGGAATCGTCGGATTTTGCGGAGCAACGGTCATGGCGTTATCTTCAGTACTTTTGTCTTTTCCTGATCCTGATGCCCCTGCAGAATCTGACATAAAGACTGGGCCCTTTAAGCAAATAGAATCATCCACCGCCTTCTTGATGAGATTATCCAAAGAATTCACCAAAGTGCCCGACTGGTTAATCAATGCATGGTGGACCGCTTGATGGATCATCTCTGTCATGTTGACATGGTACTCCCGAGCATCAGTTGTCTTTTTGATCAACTCTGGGTCCGGAAGAGCACCTTTGAGCACAGGGCCTGAACGATTACGCCCGAATTGATCAAGGCAGAGCTTCTCAAATGCGTCAATCTGGGCCTGAACTGCATCTAACTGGGCTTTAGATAGATCGGCCTTCGTGACTGGGATGGTTGGATCGGAAACCTTGTTCTTGTCAGCCTTGGCTTTCTCAGCCATCAACTTCTCGGCCGCCAGCTTCTCAGCAGTGAGCTTAGCAGCAGCAGCTTCCTTTTCAGCATCAGACGACATCTTGGAAATTGTCTTACGGGTCCCACCGGGCATGCCAAAAATGTGTTGACGTGAAAAATCGGCGGTCGTATCCTCAGGGAGCAACACAACAAGGCCAGGGAGATCTGCTTCACTCTGGTGCTGGTCCTGCACTTTGTCCAGATTCGCGGCGTGCCAGTCAATTTGACCTGAAATTGACAAGGGAATAAACAGTTAAATTACTCTTTGATTGTGCCGGCTCTATTCCAGACGGCAGATGCACGTTGGATTTTAGCCAAGACCCAATCAGACTTGTATCGGCCGATGCCAATCGGACCTCAAAATCGGACTTCATAGATGGCATCAATCGGACCAATGTAATCGGACCTCAGTCAGACATCGAATCGGACCTCAGAATCGGACTAATCAGGATCGAACCTTGATTAATGTAACAGATCAGCCTTTGAATAATAAAATAAAGCATAAAATATGGCCGATATGCAAGTAACGGATCAGCTATGCCTTTGAGCAAGATATTAAATAATCAAAGTGTGAGCCGATACGTCGTCCATCCTGCCTAGCTGCCGGTTTGATTCATCTTATCGGACCATCTAGCTAACCAATCGGACCAGAACTGTTTCGACACGGTTTCACAGACGGATGCAGCGCACATACTCCAGCTATGATCAGACCAGATAGCTAAACAATCAAACTCGACTCACCAACCCAACAACTAAACAAGATGCTCGCACAGGTAATTAGTCAGATTAAGCAAATAAACAATAAAACAGTAACAAGATCGTTCCGATATTCAAAGCTGTCTTTGAATAGTCAAGAGGAATCTAGATCAAGCCCGAAAACTAAAAGAAAAACTCGGTAAACGATTAACTACTGAATAATCAATAGAGATCTAGCTCTGACGCAGGGAATCTAGACCAATCTTGATGATCCAAAGATAAATCGGTTGAACAGCATAAACGAGAAAGGGCGATGCGCCTCAATTCAAAGCTTACACTAGTTCGATAAGTTGACAATCTTACTGGTAAGCCGGAGATCAGGAACTGATGCAGCCCATCCACCAATGAGTTCGTCGATCTACTCTAACCAACTCCTAGGGTTTTGGCGTGAAGCCGGGTTGTATTGATTGTGAGAATAGTTCTTTACAATGGACGAGGTTTATATTTATACCCTGGTCATGAAGAGTCCTGATCGGACTTGACTGTTTATATTTATACCCTGGTCATGAAGAGTCCTGATCGGACTTGACTAACTTGCAAATAAAGTAAACTAAAAATGGGACTCTCAATACGCCCTCTGAAAAGGAAATAGTCCCCGCTCATGCTACGCTTCCTTCTTAGCCAATGTGCCTTCCTTCATTCATCATCAGATCGGACTTTTCCTGCTTATCAGACCTTCTCTGGCACCATCTGTTTGACCATTCAACGGGCCCACCACGCAGTTCCAGCCTCATCACGTCACCATCTGACTCAGCATATCCGGTGCGAAAATCTGGTGTCAACAAATTTATATATAAAATAATAGTGTTTGTATTGGAGAGATAGTGTCCAGTATTAAAGAAACTATGCCTAATTGGGTTGATATGGCCTTATGGCCTCATATGCTACCTAGTGAAATGATGATGTTGATAACTTGTTGGCTACCATTTTGCGGCCAGTTTAATGGATGCATTTTTTTAAAAAAAGAAGAAGTCACGAGTATATATTTGAGTAACAACCACCACTATTGCATCCACCTATTACGTTCGTGTCCAAGCCTTGCCCTAGATTCATGCCCGCGTGTTGTTGATCCAAACTAGGCAACGGGTCGGGCAAATTGCAGGTAAGGTATTTGATCGTCCACGAGCATGCCCGCCACACCTAGTTTTGCTCGTCCGCTGGCATGCCCACGAGTAATATCCTTTGCCCATGCCCACGCCCGTGGACATCCGCCGGGTATCGGGCACCCGACGAGCATGAGGTAAAGTCATCTTTATGGAGTTGGAGCTCTAGAAGCATGAGCTCTTGATGATGGATTTGGAGCCCTGGAAGAATGAGCACCAAGACCACTGTCTCCAGGAGGAGCCAGGTTCGGCATGCAACCACAAAATCCGGATAATGTTTTTAGTGGGCCTTGACAGTTGGGTTGTGCTGTGCAGATACATCTTCTTACTAGACTGGGTAACCCTATTGCAGAATGCAGAGCATGCGCACAATTGTTTTAGTGCAGAGAGTGATTGTGTTGCACACTTGCATTAAACTTACTATGAAAGACAACAAAAACGAGGATACCACTACTTCTAAAAATGATACTTTTTCTACTCTTTCTGTCCCAAAAAGAATGTAACTATAGGTCATGTGCCAGTTAAAGTGGATGACGTTTGACCAAATTTCTAATAAATTGTATTTATATTTATGGCTCAAAATAAATTTATTATAAAAATACATTTTGTAACTAACCTAACGATACTTATTTGATATCATAAATCTTGATACTTTTTAATGTATAGTCGGTCAAACTTAAGATACGGAAACATGACACTGTGCTATAATTGCATTCTTGTTGGGACAGAGGGAGTACATGCTTATCCATTGTATGTCACCCCATTGTTCCCCACCCCTCTAGACTTCTCGCCCACTTGCCACCCAAGTTCGAACCACCGCACCCTAAGTGATCTCATCAAAATAAAACAAAATAAAATACATATGGATTTCTAAAAATCTTGAAATATTTAAATAGTATATTAATAATGACCCATTTTTCATGGATCTGGAACCATATCCTTTGTAGATTTGTCTCTCGCAAAAAAATATCCTTTGCAGATTTGAAATAAATCTTTTTCCCCCAAAAAACTGTATTTGAGTTATCATCTAAGATGTTTAGACTTATGGTGAATTTTTTAAAGTTTGGAACCTTTTTAATAGATGATATTAATCGGTAGCAATCTATTTACAATAGGTTTTAACAAAAATTCTTAATATTGTACTTAAGTTTTCACTAATTATTTGTTCACAAGGGTGTTTTGTGGTGGTAGATGAACTTCTTCTAGGCTCCGGCACCTTAAAATGGCCGAATGGAAGTGCTATATATCGCCAAAACATTGCACTAGGCATTGCTCAAAAGGCACGCATAATCTGTGTATGTCGAATGATCCACCTTGTGCCAAACTCCTAGCACCGGAACATGCACCATGTAGTTTTTCCAATGGTCATTCCACTTTCCAACAGGCGGATGACAAAATCCAAAACTCCGTCGCCTAGCGCTAGATCATCCGCCATGTAGAACTCTCAACATCCAAGCTGACATGCTCTATGTATGAAGCAGCAACGCAAACTCCGCCGACCTATGCCAGTTTTTCCATCGTGTAGAAAAAACCATCTTCATTCTTCAGTTCGTGCCACGGCTTCGTCCAAATGTTCGCCGTGTATGTCCTCATCCAACTTGTAGATCACCGTGCCTCACCATGCACGCAATACCTTTCTCCAAATGTCCGTTGTGCACGGCCGGAACATCCGCTGTGTAGAAGATTGCTTTGCTCGATTCAACTCTACACGTTGTTGCTTTTGGAAATACTCTGCCGAAGAATATTCCCTCATCAGATCGTCCATCGTGTGGAACCGCGGGTTTTCTTCAATTCAATCAACTTAATCCCTTTCTTTGCTTGGATCATCCTGCTTCTGGTTTTTGGCTGTGATTAATATACCATTACTTGGACGACATGACTTATATGTCATAATTTGGACTTCACCTTGGGATCTAAGATCCTCTAATTTCACTTGACAAGCTTGTTAGTTTAAATGACTATATTTTCAGTCAATCCACAATTACAGAATTGATTTTTCTAGTCACTATTTTCACAGCCGGTTTTCAAAAAGTGGCATTGTTGATGGTCCTTATAACGAAAATCTTACCGTCAATAGGCTCAGAAAACCAATAAATATCAAGGCATAACTTAGACATTTGTATTCAAATAATACTGTACCATGCATATCTAGAATATATTTAAGTATAGGGACTACGGTGCAAAAGATGGACGAAACTGGACACAGACCCAGGTCGGCCGACCTGGCTAGGTTGGGCGACCGGGCCTGGACCCCAATCGAGCCTATCATCCACACAGGTCAAGAAGCACACTAGGAGATGATCATGGATGTTGGAACATGGTCGGTTTAAGTCAAGGGTGATGATGAGCCACGTGTCACTCCCATGGATTAAAGGGCCCACACCTCAACTCAATTGCACCCAAACAAAGTATACCCATCTGGAACCGTCATAAGGACCCACATGGCAGTCTACCAGAGAAGAGTGGGGCCGAAAGGCGGTGGAACCAGGTCGGCCGACCTGGCTAGGTCGGCCGACTTGGCCCTGCGGCCGTTTCGCTTCCCCCTTGACCCGTACCTGTAAATCGCCAGTAGGGGTCCATCTGAGCCGTGCAACACTGAAGATGGTGGATCCAAGGGTCGGCCGACCTGGGCCCACCTCCAAACTGCCACAACCGCCTCTGGCCGGCTCCAACCGCCTATGTGATGCTATAAATACCTGCAAAGGGTGCCGTACTCAAATACACACCAGAAGAAGAGCTCTCCTTTGCTTCAAGCTTAGTGTTAGTCTTAGTAGTGATAGTCATAGTATTAGATCTTCTGAAGGGCTTCCGAAGGAGTCTTGGTAAGTTCTAGAGTTCAGTTCTTGTATTCTCTTACTTACTTGTAATACTCTGAGCTTAATGGAAATACTTTCATACTTATGTTGTATGCCTCAGTTATACCTTATCCACTTAGTATATACTACTTATGTCTTGCACCTTATTCAAGTGAATGTATGCTATGACATTGGCTCAATGTGCCTCTTGGTTGCTCTATTTATTAACGTGATAGATAGAGTTGTATCTCATATTGCAAGCATGGTGTTTGGAATATAGAATACTGTTGAGGGTACCGCTGCCCCACGGATTAGAAGAGGTAGGCGGTAGGTGGTGACAGCCCTGTCCGTCCTTTGTAATCCTCCACGTTCGGGAGTGGGTATTAGGCCTTTATGATAAGACGTCCTACTGTCGTCCCTTGATGAGGGAATCACTGGATACCTGGATATGTCCTCTTGCATATAATCATTGAATGAGCTTGTATAGGGTATTGTAGTATAACTAAGTCACATTTGTATGATGCTAATGAAACCTTGGTAATCTTCACTAATGTATTATTACTAACTAAGACTACCATAATGATGAGCAATGAACTTCTGTGTGTCACATTACACATTCACTTCTATATCATTTACCCCTGTTTAGATTATGGTATATTAATGTTGTTGTAAGTAAATGTATTGGATGACACATCTCTTTAACTAAACGCTTTCCCTGCGGATAAACAAATAACGATACTCTGGAATACTTCCGGGTGAAATGCTACAACGTACTTCTATGCGCTTGCAGAATATCTGTAACGTCTAGATTTACGATAAAGTATCTCTAGTACTATCACTACTCTAAGTGGTGATGCTAAGAAATACCAACAAGCATTTCTGGCGTGTTGACGCTCCTTAGCGACACACTTTTACCCTTGTTTATCTTCAATAATGGCATGAATTTGATATCTAAACTAACGATCATACTCTATAACCGGGACGTTTTCGCATATGCATGTGTTTTTGGAGGAGTTGTGTTTACGCAGGTTTTTGGGCTTAAAAGGAGCACATATGGACAAGGCTTGAGACCAAGGACCAAGTTGATCATTGTAAAGACACGAGTAGAGCCAAGCGTTGTTCTTAATTCTTTAAATTCTTTGACGCATGCTAGGCTCACGCAACCTTAGTAATTTTCAGCTTTGTTTCCCTAGGATTAGGATTTTTCTAAGCCCCTTTTATTTTAATTTCTTTCAAAATATCTCCCTCATTTTAGCCAAAATTTAGAACCCAAACCTATGACCCACGGTTGAACTCAGGAAAGTTTACTATCAATTCATGAAAGTGAGCAATACCGGTGCAACCAAAATTAATGTAGTCAAAAAATATTTCTCGACTTATAAATGTTTATGATGCCTAAATTCCCCTCTAATTATTCATTCAAACTCATTGCTTGCTTTGAGTTGGTTTTACTTGTCATGATTAGAGGAGGATGTAAGCATGTAAACATACTTTGGAAGGGTTTATGATGATGATTATCACTAAATGACCAAGATTGAGTTCACGGAAAGAAATATTGTGCTCTCCACCTAACTCCACATGCAAGAGGAGGCAGCCATGCATGGTGGTACACTTATTTTGCAGGATTGAAAGCAACATTTGGAGTGGAGTTGAAGCAAAGGACAAAGGCATTAATCAGTGGAGAAAACAATGTGCAAGTGGACAACTTTGCTACAGAATGAATGGTTCACAACATTTGGACGGTGAAAATCATATGGAGTTGCTGGACATTGATTGGAAATCCACTCAGGAAGATGTGGGAGCAAGGGCACGTGAAGCAGGCCAAGGAGCACCCTAGGCCGGCCGGCCCCAAGCACCCCAGGCCGGCCGGCCTGGCCTCCATAAATGCCCCCTGGTGCTCGTCTTTCACAGCAAGGCACCATGAGGAGGGGCGTCGTCAATTTCCTCACCGGAAAGAGGATAAGGTCGTCGGCGTCCGATGCGCCATCGGCGAGCTCTTCGCGGAGGCACTCCGTTGCGGAGTCACCGCGAAGCATGGAGGAAGACAACCCCGTACAAAGGAGCGACATGCTGCTCCTTGGGGGGATGCAAGACCCACGAAGTTCCTCCATGTGGTTCACCGAACCACATGGACGTACCGGCGCACCACCACCTCCTCCAACTAGACGTTCCACAAGATCAACCGCACCACCGACATACAAGCCAAAAATTTCAGAATATGGGTTTGTGATTTTGTTGGAGGAAGAAGAAGAAAGGCTCAAGAATTTGAAGGGAAGAGTGAAGGCAAAAACTGACTTTGATGATGATGCACTCCATAGGTTGGGATTCTATGGTGATATTTATGGGCTATTGGACAACCTCGGATGGAGACAATTTTTCGATGGTGTTCCGGTGGATGTGCATGCAGAAATTGCTTTGGAGATCATGATGACCATGAGAGTTGTGACAAGAAAAATTGGTGAGCAAGAAGTGTCATGCCTTGAATTTAGGTTGAAGAATGAAGAAAAGTCCATCACCTTTGAAGGAATTGGAAGCTTACTTGGTTTCAATGGTGATGCACCGGAAAGAGCCGAAGTCGAAGAAGGAGGGATGGATAAATTTTGGAAGAAAATTGCAAGAGATGACAACCACCAAAGAAAAAACATAAGCAATGTCATACTTCAAATATTTCATTCTTGGATGAGCAGGAGAATTTTCGGACAGATGAGAGAGTCCAAAGTAACCGATATGGAGTTAAATTATTTATACTCCGCATTGGTGAAAAAGCAAGCAATTGATCCTACCTACATCATGATTGATAGTTGGGTATGTGAAGCAACATCCGGCTCCAGAGAGATTGGCTCGGGTTGTTATCTCTCCATGATGGCAATTGCATTGAACCCAAGATTGGAGACAAACTCGGCATTCTTCATGAAAGGGACCGATTTTGGAATTGAAGCTATGAGGCAATGACACTACATTGGAGGAGATGAGAAGTATGGCTACAAAATTGCAAATACAAGTATTTATCTCCCCGATGCAAGATTGAAGTTATTTGGAAGAGGAAGAGTTGATTGGAGGGATGAAAAGATATTGGTTAATGCCAAAAAAATAAAAGAGGAAAGCATGTTGGAGAGTCATCGGCTCCGGTTGTAGAAGAAGTGGGAGAGGAATTGCCACTGGCTAGTTCCTCTTATTGGACTACGGAATTTCAAAATGCACCAAGTGGAGAAGGACCTCCGGAAGGATGGGGGCAACGATGGGGACATGCACCAGCTCAAGCATGGGGGTATGGAGCGTCGGTGCCACCACCGATGTATCCATCGCCGCCTACATATAGCAGTTATGGCTACCCACCGCCGCCACATCAAGGAGTGTTCCCGGATCCATCCTTCGGAGCTCAATTTGCACATCTCCAACAACTGGAAAGAAGCACAAGGACAATTGGAGCTTATGCCGATAGGAGCTTGGAGGACATTAATGCCTATTGACGCTCGTTAGCGACACACTTTTAGTGCTATTTAAGTGGTGTTTTGGGACTAATTCATATACTAACCCGCCACTTGGCACTTGAAATAACCCCATTTTTGCATATGCATGTATTTTTGGAGGATTTTGGTTTACGCAGGTTTTTGAGCTATAAATGAGCACTTTTGGACAAAGACCGAGATCATGCGTAGCGCGGAGGAATGAAGGCCATGTGACCCGGATTTCATTCGCTCTCATATATGGTGAACCAACCTCCAAGAATGAGGAAGGGCAAAAACTTGAAGAGAAGGTCGGATGACTTCGGGATCAAGGCGAATCAGGCAGACATATGGAAAGACATCAAGACCTGATCTTATCCCGAAGCAACCGACGTCAAATACCCACATGCATTGGCAAATCAACTCCTGGAGGATCTAGAAGCTTGCACGCGAAAGATGGGGCCGAGGGGCCACAAAAAAGCCCTGGGCCGGCTGGCCCAAAGGGGCCTAGGCCGGCCGGCCTGGGTTGTTTCTGCGCCGCCTCGACCTTCCCTTTGAGCTAGAGTTTCCTCGGACTATTTATAGCCCCGATGACAGGAGCCACGCGGATCCATCTACCAGAAGTCGACGCAAAGAGGGACACACACCGAAGGAAGCCGACGGCCACCGCAAGTCCTCGAGGTTGCCTAGGAGATGGCTTAGGCCATGCCCTAGCCGCCATGGTTGGCCCTGCGTGGTGAAGCCATGGCGGAGTTCTGGAGCCATGCCTTGAACTCATCAAGGCATATGTACATTTGATGGTGATATCAATCTACTTGTCTCGTTTACTTTAATCTTCTAAGATGCATGCTTTCTCTCATATGTCTAGCTAGCATATGTTCTTAGTAGGAATAGATCTAATCGTGGTGATTCGTCTATGCCCTGTGGATACATCTTAGTAGTGCACGGGAAGTCGGCGTGATTATCCTTGTGTGGTGACAGCATGCGGGAGGGAAAAGGCCGAACAAACGTGTAATGATTGTAGACGACTCTTGGTTATCGTTTTGGCCAGAGTTGCAACTAGAAGACGGTATGCTTGTGCTACCTTTGGTCGTGTTACCTCGTGTCGTGGGGTTGTGATCCATTCATTACATTCATCAACTTCACACACATGTTTAACCTCATAGCAATCTATGGCTAATGCTAGGATTAGATCCGTTAGATTAGATGAAAAACCCTAGGTAGTTCTTTGTCGATCCACGGATTGATAAACCTTGGGGAGTACTCTAAGGGAAAAGTTACCAACGATCCGTGCACTTGCGGTTAACAATTGGCGCGTTTAAGGACCGTCAACAAGCTTTTCTGGCGCCGTTGCCGGGGATCAGCAACTCGAACCCTAGGGAGATCTATCTAATTTTTCGGACTAACCCTAATTTTTATTGTTGCATATATCCTACGTTTTTGTTTGTGTCCATGAATGTAGGTAAAACCTTAGACACATGATGATTGAGAAGTTCTCCACATCCGGACTTTGGCAAGTCCAAACTCGCTCCCACAAGATTGATGGCTATATCAAGGTCCGCTTTTTAGTGGTAGGTGCTAACTTTTGTTAGTGGCCCATCATCCGCTATCGAGCCTGCACCCAAAACAAATGAAGATGAATAAGGTATGCCACTGTGTCAATTAATTTTTAAGACTAATGTTTCTTGGATATTTGTTTGTCCAAGCTATAGATGATGAATCATGCCCCGAAAAAGTCATGAGATCCGATCGTCAACATCTCCAGAAGGTTGCTGTTGAGACCAGTTTTTCGCCCTTGATCAAAGAGGTACCATTGAGGAAAGTTATACAATATAAAGCTCCAGCAAGTCTTCTTTCCAACGCATCAAGAATCATAATTTTTGGAGATCGGTGCAAGGAGTTATGGTAAAATCTTTCAACACTACTCGCTCTGAAATCTGTTCGGGATAGAACGTAGTGCCGGAGTAAAATAAGCATAACTCTTTCATCTGGAGTCCATTTGAAGTGAATGAGTACTTGTTGGAAAGAAAATTTGGTGCATATTGCAATGGAGTAGAAGTTTGGTACATTTCTGCATTGGGTGAAGAGGAATTCAGTGAAGAAGGGGCAGCAGCAAACAACCGAGAAAGTGATGATGATGTCAAGGGAAGATTGGAGGGCCTTGAGCATAAAAGATGATGATTTGAAGTTGATCAAGACTGGAGGAAACAAGATTAGAAGCAGCATGACACCATCAATCTTCTCCAATAGGATGGTCAAGAAGCTTCTAATTGAGTGATGCTACCAATGAAGGAAACCGCTCAGATCATCAACACAAAGCATGAGAGCCCCCTACGATCCCGGCACCTTGGGTAAAGCAAGAATTATGGAGAAGACACATCCTTAGAGTGCTACTTACTGGTGAATCAATGGTGATGACCTTGAAGCCTAAGGATGCATAACACGACGCTCCAAAGACCATAAGATCAAGATCATCAACATCTCCGGATCAATTTGCAAGAAGGCACTGTTTGCATCAAGATTCTGCACAGTCTCTGAAGAAACCAACAGAATATTATTGGATATTTAAAAGCTCCATGAAGTTCCGGATCCAACGAAATAAGAATCAAGTCAATCGGAGATTCCTACAAGAGGTTATGATCAAAAAATCGAAGGTCGTACATTCTGAAATTTTCTGGACAGCACGCAGCGCTGAAATAAAATGTGCATAACTCTCTTATCTGAACTCCGTTTAAGATGAACGACCACTCTTTGGAAAGTTAATTTCATGAACGTTTCAATAGATCTATACTTTGGTATATTTTCTGTTCAGAACACAGGGAAAAATCCACGAAGAAGAGGCAGGAGCAACGTGATGAGAACAAGATAGAGGAGATAATGATGACAACAATGAAGAGAAGCTTGGACAATGCTTTCATCGAGCGTGCATGATCAATTTCAGAAGCTAAGAGCAAATGAAGACCACCAAGAATACTGGCATATGAAGACACGAGCCGGCGACATTCAATTCATGAAGATGTTTTGAGCAAATCACGATGAATTACACCAAGTGACATCAAGCTGCATGGATACTTCGGATTCTCGCACGAAAGACTATGGCTTCGCATAAACATAATCAAGGTGAGAAGTCTAGCTCTATGACTTTAAATGAAGCACTTTGCGGGAGGCAACCCGATCTTTTGTTTATTATCTATATAATATGATGGTCTATATTGTGCTCTTTAATCGAATAATCAAGTAAAATTGTACCATTGCTCTAATAAATGCCACAACTTTATGTTGTATGATCTAAATGTTATTGAGGGAGCACTTTGTTACTTTATCTTGGAAAACTTGTAGACCCTTTTGTGTGCCTATTAGTGTTTAGAGTCTTTTTCTTTTGTGTCTTTTTAGAGAGAAATATGAGGTATGACACCACCCTTTGATTCTAAACTTGTGGCTAGTTGACTTAGGCTAACTTTTGTTTTGTTTTTAGACCACCACATCATGTCATGTCATTTTGTTCATCCACCTCATGTTCCACTTCACGCCATGTTGTTCTCACCCTTGCATTGCATTGCATGTTTTCTTTTGACCTAACTTTTTGTTAAACCCACCTAAGCCTTCCTATCACCCCCGCCATAAACCGGAACCAACAAGGATAGGATCGACTTGTGTTGATTTGCTTGTCTCGCCATTCGAATTAGCCAAGTTTATCTCTATTCCTTGTTCTAACTGAAAACTTTGACTAGCCTACCTATGAGATCCTAAACCCTTAGGAAAAACTCTCATACCTATAGCCATCCTAAAACCATAGGTTTTGTTTTCCACCAAATGAAACAACCTTTGTTTTTCTTTTTGTTTTCAACCACCTTAGGTAGATTTTCTAAACTTGACTTCTCTCTTCAAAATTCTTGTTTTAAGCCAAAAATATAGGATACCCATGAACCTTCCCCTAAACCTCGTTAGCTAGGTTGTTTGGTTCTTTTTGATGACAACATTGAAAGACCTTTCAAACCTTGCTAATCCTTGTTTTTGCTAACTCTTTGCATTTGCATTTTGCATCCATTCTATTGTTCCATCATGCATTTGTTAGCTTAGCTCTTTCACAAAACTTCATGATGAATGCTTTTATATCCATATTAATGCTTGTATACGGCATTCCCCTTTGCAATATTGTTTAAGCGTGGTGTTTAGACATGATCGCGGACCATCACCATGTAGTTTTGTAAGCCTTGTTAGCATTTACATTGCATTGGTCGGTTTATAAGCTTTGCAATGCGCCTTATTTTTCTTGTGCTATGAGGAATTATTGACCTTGGGGTAGACATATGTTTTAACCTTGGTTAATAGATCTTTATGACTATGGAGAGATTCGGCAACCTAGTTGTAAACATGGTGTTTAGAACTAGGTGTAAACATTGTCTTTGTTTATATGCTTTCCTCTCATTTGCACGCCCACTTTGCATCCACTCAACACCCACACTTTCGTTGGCATAATTAGGTTTTCTAAACTTTTTCGAGCGCTTGAATTCTTCGGCTTTAACTGGTGTTTAATCCAAGAGTTTCGGCAACATAGTAGTAAACATGGTGTTTAAAACTTTGTTTGATCTCTATCAAGTTTGGTCCCCGCCTTTGATGTTACTAACTTCATGCATTCACTTTGCACACACGTACACCCATTAGGATTTTATTTTTCTCTTTTACTAGGTTAATTATGCCACAAGTTAAGGTCTTAGGGATGTCATTGGTTGTTGGCATTTGCTTATACTCCCAACCGTCACCCCAGGGGTACACTACTACAGCAGGAGCATCACAGGCGGTTCGGTTGCCCACATCACAGGCGGTTTTCAAAAGTGGCGCTGGTTAAGTGGCGCTGATAATCGCATTTTCACAGTCGGTTTTTAATCGGCTGTGAAAACTGATTTTCACAGCCGGTTTTTCTCTTGAACCGGCTGTGAAAATAGTTTCACAGCCGGTTTTAGACCTTCAAAACCCGCTTCGTCAGGCGCTATCACAGCCGGTTTTTTGTCAAAAAACCGGCTGTGAAAGTGCATTTTCACAGCCGGTTTTTTCCAACCAAAACCGGCTGTGAAAGGGCATTTTCACAGCCGGTTTTCTGCAAATAAAAACCGGCTGTGAAAGGGCATTTTCACAGCCGGTTTGAACCGGCTGTGATATGTTTTTTCAGAATAAAAAAAAATAATTAGAATGTCTCAATTTTCACAGCACAATAATTCACAAATATATAATGCATTCACAATTCATCACCAACATAGTACATTTGCAATCCATATATCAACTTTATTACATGAAGTCTAATACAAGTTTGTAGTCCAACATTACTACTACTACTACTAAGTGCTCACAAGTATACTAATTTATTACTAATAAAGAGACTTGCGCTCATCAGTACCTGCCTCATCACGTCCTTCAAGATTCTCTCTCTCTGCTCCTTCAGGAGCCAATCCATTGATCTCACTAGTAGCACTAATTCCACGGGTCAATACAGGCTTCCTTACTGTATTAGGCATGCCTATGTTATTCAGACTAAGATGAGAAGGGCGTGGCACAGATCTGAAGTCCCAGATTCTCACTGTAGCTCCACATAACATATCGTGGTGCGATGCATCGAGTTGCTCAGCAAAAGCTTCCCCCGCATTTGCAACTACAACATAACATAAAGGTCCCAACAAGGAAGTCAGGTCTCACAGGATAAACATGTTTCATTTTGTGAGGAGATACTAGTAATATATGTCTAGCTTAACTAAGTAGCCAAAAAAAAAAGCATAAACAACACCAGACAGAAATTTAGATTTGTGACTTATGATAAGAAGTTCATTAGCTCTGGGAACCTAAACTAAGTTCTATAACTTCCAATGAAACAGATCGACAATAAAAGGAAACATTAAAAATACCCAGGGTAACATAGAAGAAACAGGTAAATGCTGGGGATTCCTGCTTTACATGCAAAACAGATTGAACCATAAACTGCAAACAGGTTAGATCACTTTAATTTGCAATTAGGATAAGCAAAACTTGCACCTAATGTCACACACAAAGGTTAGACTAAAATACACAATATAATCTCTCTTCCTCTACTGAATTGGTAGAAATAAATGGTAAATTCAGGAAATGGTTTCTGCTTTTTTTAAGCAAAAAAAATCCCAACAGTTAACAAAAGAAGCAGGGAGCTTGTGATATGCAACAGATCATACAATAAAAGGAAACATTAGAAATAAAACTAGTTCCCTTATTTGCAATATTCACAGGCTCTGATTAGTCTCTGCGGTTAATAACAACACTTTTGCACCAAAAATGGTAAGAAAACCATATAACCAACTTGAAAAAGCACACGGGAAATTTTGCTGACTAAGAGCATACCTTCAGCAGGGGACC
>CM014270.1:49294049-49327240 GCA_004135705.1 Alloteropsis semialata | reverse complement strand
GTTGCCTAGGAGATGGCTTAGGCCATGCCCTAGCCGCCATGGTTGGCCCTGCGTGGTGAAGCCATGGCGGAGTTCCGGAGCCATGCCTTGAACTCATCAAGGCATATGTACATTCGATGGTGATATCAATCTACTTGTCTTGTTTACTTTGATCTTCTAAGATGCATGATTTCTCTCATATGTCTAGCTAGCATATGTTCTTAGTAGGAATAGATCTAATGGGTGATTAGTCTATGCCCTGCGGATACATCTTAGTAGTGCATGGGAAGTCGGCGTGATTATCCTCATGTGGTGACAGCATGCGGGAGGAAAAAGGCCGAACAAACGTGTAATGATTGTAGACGACTCTTTATCATGGTACGAGATTAGATTGGTTATCGTTTTGGCCAGAGTTGCAACTAGAAGATGGTATGCTTGTGCTACCTTTGGTCGTGTTACCTCGTGTCGTGGAGTTGTGATCCATTCATTACATTCATCAACTTCACACACATGTTTAACCTCATATGCAATCTATGCCTAATGCTAGGATTAGATCCGTTAGATTAGATGGAAAACCCTAGGTAGTTCTTTGTCGATCCACGGATTGATAAACCTTGGGGGAGTACTCTAAGGGAAAAGCTACCAATGATCCGTGCGCTTGCGGTTAACAATTGGCGCGTTTAAGGACCGTCAACAATGCCATCCGGAGGCATACGGACCGACTAGAAGATGGAACCGAGGGGATTGCATGCCAAATGAGACTTCTAGGATTGGCGCCGCCGAAACATTTTGATGGAGGAGCTTCCCAAGTGTATTAAGACCAAGGGTATAACGCAAGACAGCCGCCAAGACAAGAGGAGTGACTGACAAGGACCAAGAATAAATTGCTCGCACGTGTGGTTTGAGTTTTTCCCCTTTCTTTTATTTATTTTCAGCGTGTGTGCAAGGACCAAGAATAAATTGCTCGCACGTGTGGTTTGAGTTTTTCCCCTTTCTTTTATTTATTTTCAACGTGTGTGCAAGCTTGTGTGCGTAGCAATTTTCTGTTTTTATTTTCAGCATGTGTGTTAGTGTGTCGTTTTGTTTATCATCGCCATGATCACTATATATATCACCAATGCTTTCATGATATGATTACTAGTGATGATAGAAAATTTGTACCATGTCAAAATATGATGATCGTTGCCGCTTTGTCTATTTTTGCGCTTGGCTTATGCATGATTGAACTAATGCTCTCCCTAACACGATCTGAAATTTATCTAAATACCGGTTCAATCTTTTGTGGAGGTTATGATAATTTTAGACCCATCTTTATTATTCTTGCTCTCTCTTTTAAACTTGTCAAGGGATGTTTAATTGCTGAATTTAATTAAAGCTAGCCTTGTCATTAATACCTTTTGCAATTGCTCTACCTATCCAAAGCCTAAATGACATATCATGTTGAACCATAGTTTAAGAATTATTTTCAAGTGAATTGATTCAGGATTTATCTTCTCTGGTACGAGACTAAGAAGCTCCGTTTTGCATACCTTCTTTTTGCTAGCCTATCTATCCATGCATTGTGAGTTTCTACACCGGAAACTTCACAGACTTCGCTGGATATCCACCCTAAACCCAAATTATCTTCTTGTGAAATATCTCCTTGACCACAACCCAATTTGAGTATGGATCATTATCTTAAGGAAATTCCAAAGAATCAAGAGCTTGATACAAGGAACATCTATTTGGGAGGCATCCAAGAGCGCGTACAAGAAAAATTAGAAGAAATGGAGGACCACAACTAGTGGGCCGGCCGGTCTCATCACCATGAGCTGACTGACCTCCCCCCTTTTTCCTCCGATGGCTTCATTATTCGACGAGAAGATACTCCCTGAAGATTCCGACCATTTTCCAAAAGATTGAGATGGATACTTACTCTAGCATTAGCCGCCAATTCTATGCTCGAGGACGAGCAATCGTTTAAGCATGGGGGGAGAGGCTGAGTAAGTATTAATGTTGCTAAGAAGTTCTAAGGAGCATAAGAAAAAAATGAAAGAAAAGAAAAAGAATATGTGTTCAAAAAGGAAGAAAGAAAAGAAAAGAAGAAAGTGTGAAAATAAATGCTCCTTAGTCTTTTTTGCTTCATTAAATTCCATAGTGCATTAAAGATTATTCCATACTCAAATATTCCAACCATGTGCAATCCAATAACGAGGACTTCATTTGTGCCTCGGGATCAACCTTTGCCATTTGCACATGTCCACTATCTAAAAGCGTGTGTTCCATTTTCCCCCTCTCCACAAAATCGATTATTTTTCAATGGTCTTTTTGACGAGTCTCGGTAAATCCATGAGAAGTATTTCTTGTTTTGATAATATCTTTTGTTAGGACTAACCTCTCCCATAGCTCCGGATAAAGCCCTACACATACATGAGAGAATGGAAGGTAAAGAGAGTTCTAGCAAAGTTCGAGAGGCAAGATGAGCTGAGAGTTTTCATGAGCAATTGCAATGAGGTTTAAATTATTGACTTTGGCTTAGCAATACTTTTGAAACTTACTTCTTAATTCCCGAGACTTGTTTAAATTAGACAGCATATGTTTAAATTCTTTGTGGGAAACACTTAATTCATATCTACCCCCCATACTAGAAAGAGTTGGTTACAACTTGAAGAGTTAAATACAAAACATTTTGAGGGCATTATGTTTTCTCGTGTGTGATCAAGTGCAGTGATTGGACACCGAAAGGCAACGCTGTTTTTTTATTGAAGACTTGTTCGAGTTCTTATTGAAGACTTACTCGAGGACGAGCAAGGTTTAAGCTTGGGGGGATTGTTGACGCTCCTTAGCGACACACTTTTACCCTTGTTTATCTTCAATAATGGCATGAATTTGATATCTAAACTAACGATCATACTCTATAACCGGGATGTTTTCGCATATGCATGTGTTTTTGGAGGAATCGTGTTTATGCTGATTTTTGGGCTTAAAAGGAGCACATATGGACAAGGCTTGAGACCAAGGACGACACGGTGAAAGATGAAGGCCAGAGGCCCGAAGAGCAGGCCAGGCCGGCCAGCCCCACATGGCCTAGGCCGGCCGGCCTAGGTGATTTCAAGCCCCGTTCGTGCTCAACTTTGGTGAACCGACCTCCAAGAGTATTTGAAAGGTAAGAGCTTCAAGATAAAGTCAAGAGACTTTGGGGTCAAGGCAACTCAATTGGAGAATTTGGAAGTTTATCACTTCCCATTCTTATCTCGAAGATATCTCGAAGTAAACGACGTCCAAAGGCCCACATGCATAGGTGGAACATCTACTGAAGCTTCCAGAAGACTTGAGGAGAAAGCAGAGGACGAGGCGGCCAGGGAAGGCCCCAGGCCGGCCGGCCTGAACCCCCCTGGGCTGGCCTGCCCAGGCCTTTCCTGTGGCGGTTCGCCCCCCCTCCCCTTCGACCTAGGGTTTTCTCAGGGTATAAATAGCCCCTGTGCCTTTGTGCCACGAATCAATCAATTCGTCATTCGCTGCCGAGGAGCAGAGAAGTTAGAGGGACACCTTTCGGAGAGCTGAAGGTCATGCTAGTTGTCTAGGGTTCATCCCTAGCCGACGTGGGAACCCTACGAGGAAAACCACGTCGGAGTTCTGGAGCTAGGATCATCAAGATCAAGGTAGGATCCCGGTGGTGATCTTGTGATGTACTTACATTCATGGTGAAGTTATATGTGTTTCCGAATTTCTAGCGATCAAGTGCCTCTTCTATGATTTCGTTCTTGCTTGGGTTTGCTTCTTCTTCAATATATTCTCGAGATAGATTGCTCGGAGTGTTATTGTAACCATGGTGGCTAGGGGTTCATACCGGATCTACCAAGTGGTTCGACCCGTTCACTTGTGAACGTGCCCTTAAGTTACCTACGCCGAAAGGGAGCATCGTGATAGGGTGTGATCCCGTGTAAGATGGGGCTTTCGGGAGTTTGATCGAAGGTCATGATTTAAAGATGCTTTTTATTGGGATTCACATCTATCTTACTTCACTCTATTTGGCTCAGAGCTACAACATATACATGATCTAGGCGATCTAGATTGGTTATCTCTAACTTTTTCTTGCTACCTCCGGTGTTTGGGATTTAGTAGATTAGATCTATTTGGTTTTACAACCCCTCTTCAAGACAAAAGGCTTTCAATGCTAGTTAGATTGTTTCTTATGTCTTTAGTTCCATGGATTGATAAACCTTGGGGGAGTACTCTAAGGTAAGAGCTACAACTGATCCGTGCGCTTGCGGTTCACGATTGACGCGTCTAAGGGCCGTCAACATGGCGTCGTTGCCGGGGAAAGCAATGGTTAAAGAGATTTGATCATCCATGCATTTAATGCAACATGATTAATTGCCAGTAATCTAGCAGGTTTACCCTTTTGCTCTGTTTCTCTGTGATGTGAAACAGGGTAGTGCATGACTGGTTTCCAATTACCATCCAACTACGTCGAGAACTCAAATACCATAGGAAGGAGGGTACATTCTCGTGTCGTAATCCCTCAGGTGTTCTTGTCAGAGACCGAACCAGTCATCGAAGAATTCTCCAACCAAGGAGAACAACCCGTTCCCGTAGCACCCCAACTGGAAGAAGCCATGGCCGACAGGACCATCCGTGACTATTCCGCCCCGTCCGCTGCCCGGATCCCTGTGGGTCCGGAGGTGGAAATGGGGGATCATGCTTTAAGCTGAAGGCCCCGCTAATCAACATGGTGCGGGCTAGCCCCTTCTGTGGGAAAGCCAATGAGGACGCCAGTGCTCACCTGCAGCATTTCCAGAGGTGTGCAGCACCATCACCATCCGAGGAGTGGATCAAGAGGCCATCAGGCTCCGCCTGTTTCCGTTCTCACTATTGGGAAGAGCCAAACAATGGTTCTATTCCAACCGTGATGCGGTGAACACGTGGACCAAGTGCTCCAACGCCTTCTTGGCGAAGTTCTTCCCCGTTGGGAAAACCAATGCCCTTCGGGAAAAATTTTCAGCTTCCAGCAAGAGTCCGGGGAGATAGTTCCGGAAGTATGGGATCGCTTCCAGGACTACATTCTGGCATGCCCCCACCATGGTATGCAAGAGTGACTCCTGCTCCAGAACTTCTATCAAGGGCTGTCCCAGACAGCCCGTGAACACATGGACGCTGCTGCTGGAGGGGCATTCCTCTCTTTGACCGTGGCCGCCGCTAAGCTGCTCATTGAAAAAATGGTGTAAAACCAATCTTGGAATGACGACCGTCTTCAGGGGCGCAAACGCGGTATGCACACCATGAAGGAGGTGGATATGCTGGCCGCCAAGATGGACCTTATCATGAAGCGCCTTGATGACCGTACCAAGGATGGGGGCACCGACAACGAAGGGTCACTGGACTCACATATGACGTGTGAAGTCTGTGGAGAAATTGGCCACTCGGGGAACAACTGCCCCAAGACACAAGAGGAGGTACAGTTCGTGAACGGCAACAACGGGTACCGGCCTCAAGGGAACTGGAACCAGCAACGCCCATTCTACCAGGGAGATAACAATAATAACTCTTTCTCTAACCAACCTTCCCTTAAAGATCTTGTCCTTGGTCAGGCCAAGATTAATGAATCTATCTCTAAGAGGCTAGCTGCTAACGATGAGGCTCTGGAGGGTATAAATTCTAAAATAGAAAGTTTGTCCTCCACCTTCCAGAGACAGCTGAGCTTTAACAAAATGCTAGAAACCCAGTTAGCTCAGCTTGCCGCCGCTGTTCCTTCTGCTGATAAGGGGAAAATTCCCGGGCAGTCGGATTCCTCCTTTAAAAATGTAAAGGCTGTGTCCACGAGGAGCGGTAAGGCTACTCGGGATCCAGTCCCTCCTAACCCTGCAGGGAAGGCAGCAGCACCAAGGAAGGAGAACCCAGAAGAAGAAGAAGAGCCTGAAGCTGAGCTGGCACCAGCTGGACAGACTGCACCACATGAGTTCTACGACAGCAACGTCTTGCCGTTCCCCCAACATCAAAAGAAACTATCCGCGGACGAGCAATTTGCCAGGTTCGTAGAGGTTATACAAAAGTTAAATATACATGTGCCATTGCTGGATGCTATGCAGGTACCGACCTACGTGAAGTACTTAAAGGACATACTCAACAATAAATGTCCACTCGCAAGTACCGAGGTCGTAAAGTTGACTGAGGTGTGCAGTGCAGCCATCCTGAACAAGGTCTCGAAAAAGAAGAAAGACCCAGGGTGTCCCACCATCACGTTACAATCGGGACACAGCATTTTGAGCACGCACTTTGTGATCTGGAGGCAAGTGTCAGTGTCATGCCAAGGTAGTATTTGACCGCCTTAATTATACTACCTTGTCCCCTACTCCCATGAGACTGCAGCTGGCTGACTCCACGGTCCGCTACCCGGAGGGGATAGCCGAGGACATTCCGGTACGCATCCGGGATTGCTTCGTCTCTGTCGACTTCGTGGTGCTGGACATGGACGTGAGCAATGACTCGTCGCTCATCCTAGGACGACCCTTCTTGAGCACAGCAGACGCACACATTAATGTGGGTGCTGGAGAGATCCAGCTCCACATTAATGGTAAGAAGGAGAAGTTTGAGTTCAGGCCAAAGGTGGAGCAGTACTCCATGATCAAGATCAAATATGGGAGAAACAGTCAGAACGTCAAAGAGGTAGAGGTGACACCTCCAGAAAAAGACAGCTTGATAAAGTTCATGGAGAAGTTTTGGGAGAAGGAATTCCCCATCCGGTATTATGCAAAGAACAACAAGAAGCCTATACGAGGTGCGAAGGCACAGGCGAAGAAAACACCGGAACAAGCTGTCGACCGCCAGAAAAAGGTAAAACAGGTATGGCGGGTTAAATCATCTGTAGGGTCAGATGCTGCTTCATCAAGTTGAAATCCTACATCGAAGATGTCTTCGCTCGACGACGTAAAACACGAGTCCTGCGCCGACAGGCTCATCGGTGTCAACAAACTAGCTTGGGGGAGAACCCCCAACTCAGGTAAGTTCAGGTAAGTATTATTGAATAAAATTTTCTTTCGAATAAAGTTAGTAAATGAGAGCTATCCAGGCCAGTCCCTTAATGTTTTGAGTCTATGCTTAAATCGTTATTTTGGACATGATGAATAGTTGCTCTTATTTCTCTCTTGTACCTATGTTTCAACCTGCTATTCTCCTAAGCTTTGGGTTTGCTGGTCGAGCATGATCTTTTCTGTTATCTGGTCTATCTGTGGGTAGCACATGCAAGCTCTAGTCTAGGTTGTTGTTGGCTACGATATGATAAGACCTGAGTTACCTTAAGATCTTACTAAGCTAGACTTGATAACCGGAAGTTTCTCTTTTAAAAATAAAATAAAGAGTTCCTTATGGTGATTTAATTCCCTACCAGAGCCCATATTGTTTTAAACACCTACACGAGCAACTTACTTTCGCATTGAGTTTTGTCAAGGTCATTGTGATTTTTAGAGATTTACTTCATGCTTTTAAAGCCAAGATCACGCACACGCCACCTTATACATGTTACACTTCTACTCTGGAAGTGAACATGACACCTATCAATCCACCAAATAAAAGCTCTACATAAAGTATGGTACTCTTCCCTAACTTTATTGCAAAAAGAGACATGGGCTGATGAAAAAAAATTTGGACACATGAAGGTCCAAGTATGTAAAAAAAAGAGCACATGAAGGCTCTTGGTTCAAATAATATAGCCATGTCTCCAAAAGCAACCTCTACTAGGGGAAGAGGAACATGTAAAAAGGAGCTATCATTTACCATACCACCTACACACGTGCACATCTTGGTTTGAGAGTATGACTTATTTCTCTTTGAATCCTGGTTTTGACTTTACAATATGTGCACTACAAGTATGCTATAAAGCTCTCCTGGTACAAACTCCACTCCAATGAGTGACATGAGAGTTGAGAGAGGAACTTGGTAAGGAAATACACCTTGAGTGACTTGAGAGTGTCACCTAAGGAACTCTGCCTTTTTGAAAAAAAAATCCCAAAACCTCCGGTTTGATTGTCAAGCAAGGTAAGAAGGCAAGGTGCTTGGTCTAAGTCATTCTGGCCACCAACCTCCCAAGACAAGGAGAAGCTACAAGCCCCATAAAAGGCCAAGGTAATAAGAAAAGTTTATTTTACCGGCTTATTCAATTCTTGGTAGAATATCTTGCTGAACCACTGGTACTTTTGAGGAGTAATGAGGAAGCAACTCCTGATCCACTGAGCCTAAAAGTTCTAGTCTTTGCTCGGGACGAGCAAAAGGCTAAGCTTGGGGGAGTTGTTGACAGTTCTTATAACGAAAATCTGACCGTCAATAGGCTCAGAAACCCAATAAAGATCAAGGCATAACTTAGACATTTGTATTCAAATAATACTGTACCATGCATATCTAGAATATATTTGAGTATAGGGACTACGGTGCAAAAGATGGACGAAACTGGGCACAGACCCAGGTCGGCTGACCTGGCTAGGTCAGGCGACCGGGCCTGGACCCCAATCGAGCCCATCCTCCACACAGGTCAAGAAGTACACTAGGAGATGATTATGGACATTGGAACATGGTAGGTTAAAGTCAAGGGTGAGGATGAGCCACGTGTCACTCCCACGGATTGAAGGGCCCACACCTCAACTCAATTGCACCCAAATGAAGTATACCCACCTGGAACCGTCATAAGGACCCACATGGCAGTCTACCAGAGAAGAGTGGGGCCCAAAGGCGGCGAAACCAGGTCGGCCGACCTAGCTAGGTTGGCCGACTTGGCTCTGCGGCCGTTTCGCTTCCCCCTTGACCCGTATCTGTAAATCGCCATCAGGAGTCCATCTGAGCCGTGCAACGCTGAAGACGGTGGATCCAAGGGTCGGCCGACCTAGGGACTTCGGCCGACCTGGGCCCACCTCCAAACTGCCACAACCGCCGCTGGCCGGCTCCAACCGTCTATGTGATGCTATAAATACCTGCAAAGGGTCTCAAATATACACCAGAAGAAGAGCTCTCCTTTGCTTCAAGCTTAGTCTTAGTCTTAGTAGTGATAGTCATAGTATTAGATCTTCTGAAGGGCTTCCGAAGGAGTCTTGGTAAGTTCTAGAGTTCAGTTCTTGTATTCTCTTACTTACTTGTAATACTCTGAGCTTAATGAAAATACCTTCATACTTATGTTGTATGCCTCAGTCATACCTTATCCACTTAGTATATACTACTTATGTCTTGCACCTTATTCAAGTGAATGTATGCTATGACATTGGCTCAATGTGCCTCTTGGTTGCTCTATTTATTAACGTGATAGATAGAGTTGTATCTCATATTGCAAGCATGGTGTTTGGAATATGGAATACTGTTGAGGGTACCGCTGCCCCATGGATTAGAAGAGGTAGGCGGCAGGTGGTGATAGCCCTGTCCGTCCTTTGTAATCCTCCACGTTCGGAAGTGGGTATTAGGCCTTTATGATAAGACGTCCTACTGTCGTCCGTTGATAAGGGAACCATTGGATACCTCGATATGTCCTCTTGCATATAATCATTGAATGAGCTTGTATAGGCTATTGTAGTATATCCAAGTCCCATATGTATGATGCTAATGTACCCTTTGTACTCTTTACTAATGTACTATTACTAACTAAGACTACCATAATGATGAGCAATGAACTTCTGTGCGTCACATTACCCATTCACTTCTATATCATTTACCCATGTTAGATTATGGTATATTAATGTTGTTGTAAGTAAATGCATTGGATGACACCTCTCTTTAACTAAACGCTTTCCCTGCGGATAAACAAATAATGATACTCTGGAATACTCCCGGGTGAAATGCTACAACGTACTTCTGTGCGCTTGCAGAATATCTGTAACGTCTAGATTTACGATGAAGTATCTCTAGTACCATCACTACTCTAAGTGGTGATGCTAAGAAATACCAACATGCACTAATACATTTTCACAGCCGGTTAGTAAGTAGACCGGCTGTGAAAATAATTTTCACAGCCGGTTTGTGGCTTGAACCGGCTGTGAAAATCAAATCCATTTTCACAGCCGGTTCTAAGCTACAGTACACAAATTTTTTTTTATTTTATTTTATTTTTTTGATATTTGTTTTGGTCTAGGAGCACACAAGGAACAACCAAAAAAATTCAGGTCTCTAGAAAATCATAAAGATTCGTAGCGTTTAATATTAAGTGCAACATCGCTTATTTTGCACTCCTTAAAATGTTATTTTTGCTCATATTACAAGGACACAATTTTTATATGTCATATACAACCTATATGTTGCTTTGCAGCAGTTTTGGATTTTTTTGAAATGATTTTCTGTTTTCTAACTATTAAATGAATTTTTAGGTACTTATTCTTAGTATTTCTAATTTGAACTACATGTCTCTTAAATAGCTCTGACCAAATATTAGAAAAATAGTATCTAGGGACATATGCTCTAGTTTAGATCAAATCCTGAAATATATATAAAAAGTCAATAGGTTTGTTATGTATAATTCACACTTTAATTTACTCCTTCGCTTGTAAAAATAATAACAATATCAAAAACTTGTCTAAAAATTATAAAAGTTGTCATGGAGTCCTTTTATAGGTGTATAACCTTCTCATAAAAAATTCAATGCATTTCAAGAAAATTAGATTATACATTATTCATAAACAATACATCTCTCATACTTCATATACATCTTAAGGCAAACTTTGATATTTGTACATCATAAAACTTATTTTTTCTCATATGATATATAAATATGTTTTACAAGTTTTATATTGTATATAAGTTTCCATGGAGGAGTTTAGGAATTTTTTGAAATGATTTGCTATTTTCTATGAATTAAATGAATTTTCATACAACTATTTATTATTTTTTTGATATTTTTTCCTGAAAACTAGTGAATGTAAGGAACTACCACAACAATTTTCATCCTAATTAGATCAAAGGTGTGGTCTATAGAATTTTTTGAACATCTGGCACGATTAATATAAGAGGAGGGCATCAGTTATTTGAGCACAAGTAGTAGTGTGGTGCAGTGGTAAGGGGAGCTACACACGAAGCCAGAGGTCACGGGTTCGAATCATGAAAAATGCAACAAGTGCAAAAAATTGTGTAGTTGGAGATGATGGCGCTTTATTAGCGCCACTTTTGAAAACCGGCTGTGATAAGCCCTGTGTAGTAGTGATCGTTAAAATCATAATAATGGCCGTGGGGCCATTTACTTACGCACGAACCATTTTATTTTGCGGAAGAAGATCTTTTACATATATCTGACGCCGGATCATCAATTATTGATCATCCTTAATTAGTAACCACTGAAACTTGTTGCGTTTCACTCTATTAGCCAGATTAACCTAGGACCAAAAATATCATCAAAGGAGGCGCAATGACCTAAGCGAACCGAACTACGCGGATTCAACCAAAAGGAAGGCAACAACCAAATATGTGTACGCATTTTTGGGAAATGTGGTATTCAAAACCCAGACAGGCCCAAACACGATCACATGCATTGTGATCCAGTTTGTTGTAGCTACCATCCAATATTTGTGTAACCCTATGTAACTCAAGTGGGAATTGGACTAGCTCCTTTCCAAAATATAGAACGTCTATTTCCAGTAGTAATATTATTCTCTTGGTTTCCACTTTCCAACATACTCCTACTTAATTCTCTTGCCAATTCTTAGAAAAAGAAATAGATAAAGCCTACTTGTGGTATGTCTCGATGAAAATGGATTTCTGTAAACCCTAAGCAAGCTTTAATCCTACTTTCTTCTGTGCTCATGGGTTAAGGTGTAGTACTGTACTGGGTGGTGAAATGACCCTAGTGTGCCTTGTATACATGATCCATCAATTATATCACGTTACGGCGGTTGTCATGTGTATGATGTTAGTCAGATATGGGTAGATTTTTTTCTAGGGTAAATTGCACCCACAGTACAATAACTTGACAGATGGGTGTAAATTGGTCCAACAACTTATAAAATGCTCAATGTCGTCTAACAACTTGACAGGTGGGTGCAGATTAGTACACCAAGTTGTAAAATGTTCAGTTTAGTATGAGAACTTGACAAATTGGTGTTTCACAGTCTAAATAATATGACGATGATGTATTTGGCTCCGCACAAATTGGATGGGGAGGGTACAGAGCTCGTATTGTGCTATTCGAGGATTTTGTTTCTCAATACCATGACCAAATAATATCTAGTTTCTACCAACTCTTTTAAGTTGATGCTTCAATATTCTTTTGTAATTTTTCCACACTTTCTTTTCCATCTTAACGTTGCAGAATTTTTTTAAAAGATTAAGAAAAACCCTAAATAGGTTGAAACAAATAATAATTGTTCTAGTACAACATTCTACTTATAACTGATTATATAAATGGTATAGATATAGGCTCAATGAATTAAGTAACATCTTTTTACTACCGTTGCAACACAAATATCAATGGCCATATAACGCTCAATTATTTATTCTGACCCCCAACCATTTCTTTGCTACACGGTGTGACCAAATACATTATCTTGTAACGTTTTGCATTGTTTATGCACCACTTTACCGAGTTGTTGTACTAAGTTGAGCCTTTTACAAGTTGTTGGACTAATCCGCACCCACCTACCAAGTTGTTGCACTAAATAGAGCATTTTGCAAGTTGTTGGACCAATCTGCATCCACCCGTCAAGTTATCGTATGGTGGTGGATGCAATTTACTCTTTTTTCTAATAAAAAAGGTAAAACAAGTTTATAGAAGTGAGAAAGGTTATATACGTGGAATTTTATCTTTCGAACCGAGCGAGCGAGAGAGAGAGAGAGAGGTGTTGTGTGAATCATTTGAACTTTTTTTTTGCTAAATTGCGCATGTCTCAAGACAATTTAAAGCTTGAAACCATGCATTTGACAACTACGCAGTTAAAAATTCAAGCCACTCACTCCCCCATCAGCAAAGCAACTCAAAATTCAAGAACAACACCACATTCTCTTTTTTATTTTCTCAAATTCTCCGATGTGCAATCTTGAAGTACTGTCAATCCGGTTCACCACGTTTTGGATGCAGGCGAGCGCGTCGTCGCACTGGTGCGCGAGGGGCACCGCCTCGGCCACCTTCCCCTTCGCGGCGGCGTAGCGGCGGTTGTTGACGTCGTCCCCCGCCTCGGCGAACGCGAGCCTCACGGAGCCGTACAGCTTCACGCACTGCTCCAGCGCCTCGCGACTCGGGCCCTGCGTGCCCTCTGCGATCAGGGCCTCGGCGTCGTTGACGGCGTTGTCGGTGTTGTTGACGCCCCTCAGGGCGGCCACCTTGGCGAGGCCCCAGGCGTCGGCGTCGGGGTTGTCGCCGTTCTTGCCCGCAGCTCCGCTACGCAGAACCCGTAGTCCACGCGCGCGTCACTGTCGGCCGCCGCCCGGCACGTCGTCGCCACCGTCGCGCCGGCGCCGCCGGCGAGGCAGCCGAGCGCGACGGCCAGGGCAACGGCGGCGAGGAGGCGGGCGCTTCGCGGCGCTGGCCTCATCGTCGTCGATCTGTAGTGGTGCTCTGTGTCGTGGTCTCGGGGAGTCTAACGAACAAGCTGTGCGGGAGCGGGAGTGACCACATCAGGGTTTGTGTCCTCTTTATATAGCCAAAGCCCAAGGGTGGCCGAAGCCAGTGGTTGCTCCGTGGGCCATAGTTTGAGGCCGTTGACGGGATGGCCTGTTTGGATCGTTCGATTAAGCCCACCGTGCTTAGTGGACCCAATGTTCTTAGTGGACCCAATGTTCTTAGTGGACCCAATGTTCGTTTAGATGATTTTCGATTTGATCTAAAAAAAGATGATTTTGGATTGTTATCGTTTACATTTATTTTATCGGGTAGTTTCGTTTTAAATATATCGTGGAATTCTAATCGTTTCAGATAGCATTGTATCATTTGGTTTCGGAAAAAATTGTCAAAATGTAAGTAATTTGAGCTTCTGTCGATCATTTTATCCCTAGGCAGATTCCGCCTGCATGCAATCAACGGTCACAAGACTAGCAGATAATTGGAATTCCGAGCGAAAAGAGGAAAGAAACGTGCCTCCCGCATGTACTCCTATGAGACATGGGTGTTGCTTGGTGAGAAAAAAGACGGGAAACTTGTGGAAAACATTTTAGAACAGGTGTTTCGTCACGAAAAGAAGCAAAATTGTCTAGAACTCCTGTGAGCCCGTGCTTTTAGTTTGGACTCGATAAACACATAGCGGACATCTTCTTGTGGCCCATGAAGTATTAGTTGGGCCAGAATGGTTGGCAGACGGACGATCCAGCCCAGGTGACGGAACCCCAGAGGCCCAGACACCCCCTCCTCGTCCTCGTGCTCACTCCTCTTCGGCTGTTCGTGGACGCTTCGAGGAGAAGACAAGCCACTTCAGGTCTGCTGCAGCCGCGGAACTGCGGAAGCGGATGCGATCGAGCTCTCGCCCCTGATTCCGATCCCGGAGAGGAGGCGCGAGTACGGGTGAGTAGCCACCACTCTGTCCCATCCATCTGGGTCCGCGTCCAGGTCCAAACCTTGCCCTAGATTCATGCCCGCATCGTCTTGATCTAGACGCGGCACGAGGTGCGCCTTTTCGTTTTCCCTTTTTCGAGTTTCCCGGCGAGAATCTGTGTGCTTGCGGGGGCTTGCTCCATTCCCATGGGTACTCCAGCTTTGGTCTTGTTTGCTGTGTTAAATCCTAGATAGAGCCCTAATTTCTTGGGGGGCGATTTAAACTCTCGGTGGAACCCTAGTTAGAACTCAGCCCATTTTGCAGTCTAGTTGTCGTAATCTTTTTTTTTTTTTGCGATATGGGTTCTCGATTGAACTCCATTTCCATGTGGTTTTTTTTCCAGTTATGCCTTTCTGGATTTGGGTCTATGCATATCGGGGTTCATACTCTGCATTGGCTTCTTTAGTTAACTCACTCATAAGTTGACCTTGACCCCTGATTTCTTTGCAGGTTCAAGTTTTACTAATTCACTTGGTGACCACAAACAAGGTACATGTTTCTCACCTTGAGGTTCTTTTATGTGAATAATGTTCCACCACCTTCCAATTTCATGCATACCTGGTTCTTTAATATGTCTCTGCTCTTAGCATATTCTTCATGGTTGTGAAATTTGTAATGCTGCATTGATGTGCTATCTTTATTGTCCTTTAGATTAGCAATGTTTGTTGTTTTGCGCTGTACCGGTGCTGCGACGGTGTCCTTTAACAGTTGGTTTCCATAAAAAGTCTGAAATATAGTATTTTGTTTGTAACTTGTACTGTTCTAGGTTGCAGTTACGTGAGGGTGATTGGTTAAGACGTTAGTTCTAACTGTGTGATGTTCCATGCAATGTTTGGAGTTCAATTTGCTTTTCTTTGCTCTCTTAAGAGGACAGCCAGGTTTTCTGGTTCCATCCTGAGATGTAACTCTCTTGACCGTGTGTTTTGTAACTTCTTTTGCTTAGTATCTGCAACCTGCAACTGCAGTAATGAATGTTTACATGCAAGCTGTTACAGAGCTATCTCTACTATGGTAAATAAAATAACATATACATAGCTGTCAGAACAGTGTACTTGGTACTAGCAAATATGTTTCAACATTGCTTTCTTATGTCACTACAAACCTATCTGTTACTATTTGGTATTGAATTGGTCGAATTTTTATTCATGAAACCGGATTGTTTGGAAACTTAAACATGATTTATTCCAGTTTACATGGCACTAGCTGCAGAGACATATGTTGAACCTTAATGCACTTTGTTCAGTAAACCAATATGTGCCCTTTACTTAAGTATATGCAGAGTAGGGATGCAAAAAGGGCCTCAGGGGTGCTCTTGAACAAATCCAGATATTACCATCCACAAATCGATCCATCCACGATATTCAATAGCTAAAATTCAAAAAAATTATTCCATAGTCCCTACAACTAAGAAAACTATGTTCCATTACTTGTGGTTAAAGCTATTAGCCTATTACATACTGGTTGAGTTGAGTGATACTGTTGATTTGTATACATCCTATATACTTATGGTTACGTGGACACATAGGGATATGTGATGTTTTTTGTTTTGATTGGAGGCGTAAGAGCTATGTGATATCATGTTCTGTGTGAACCATACATGCAAGCATGGGTCAACTCAAGGTCAACTAGAACGGTTTTACTGATTGCATTGTCACTACTCACTAGTAAGAGGGTGAAGTAGGAACTCCTCATTAGCATTATTAATTTATAATGATCCATGCATCACTTTGAATCCACAAAAATGACTAAAAATACACTTGAAGTTGGACCATCTTATTAGTGTTGGTTTTGCAATAGAAGTAGTTAACAAACCAATGGAGTTTAGTTTTGTTAAGTACCTGGGATGGCTATACATTTATTTTGCATGATTGCATGAGTAGTTATAAGAATTTATTTAACGATGCTATTATCTTGCTTTCTTTTTTGCTTTTTATTGAATTGCTGAGTGGGATTCTCAAGGAACATTTTGCTGTTATAGATGTCATTGCATATTGGGCGGCTTTCCCAAGATGTGCGGCAAAGTTATCTGCAACATCTTTTCCAGAGGTTTGGCCGTTGCACTGTGAACCTGAAAGATGGATACGGGTTTGCAGTGTATGATTCTGATGATGATGCAACTCGAGCCTTACGGGTTCTGCATGGGAAATATGTTTGTGGGGAGCGCATTACTGTTAACTGGTCAAAACAACAGCCCAGATTTTCTCAGGCTTACAGAAGAAGTTCAAGATTTGTTGAGTCATCCCATGGAAGGAGCTTCAGAGATGCTCGGGACAATAGTAGGTTCAGGGATTCTGAAGCTAGGAAGAATCATCCAGCAAAAAACGATCAGAATCAAAGTCCTGATGTTGTGCCAGAAAAGGAATCTGATAAATTTGAGGAAGTAGTCAATGATGCTGGAGAAAACATTGGTGATGATCTAGGGGAGGTCAAGAGAGATCAAGGTAGTACAATTGATGAAGCTCCACGGGTGGTGAAGACAGACGATGGTGGAACAATTGATGCAAGTGCAATTGAACATGATAGATGGGCAGAGACTGGAAAAGGTACCCCTGGTCGAGACAGTGATGGTCTTGACCGCTATGAGCCTTACCATGGATATGATAGGCAAGAAGAAACAGAAAATGTGGTTAAAGCAAGCTCTTATGATTCTTGTGAACACAGACGTTCTTCAGAGAAGTGGCAAGAGCACTATGATAAGCGTGTTGACAGAGGCCGTGATAGATCAAGATCTCCTCCAATTTGTTACAGTTGTGGCGTTGCTGGCCATTTTGCACGTAATTGCCCTCAGGGAATAGATGTTAACTTCAGAGCAAGGAGAGATGGATTGAACTTTAGAGAAAAATGGCAGCTGAGGCAGAGAAGATTTGGGTCTCCCTCAAGGAGGCGACCAGAATTTCATGGTCATCCATTGGATCAAACGAATCATAGAGTTCAAGATGGTAGGAAACCATTTTCTGAGAGGAATATGAGAGTGCCTAGGTTGAGCAATGTGCCCGGAGAGAGCAGAAGGCATGACCACTACAGTGAAAACACGCCACAAATAAATAAGGAAGTTCGCAAGAGAAGCAGATCTGAAAGGTCACGTGGATCATCCCCCTCTCCTGAACCTTCAAGGCACTCTCACCATGATAATGTTAAAGGATCTCATTCCAACAGGACTTCCTCAGATTCAAGATCTAGATCTCCCCGATCCCGGTCTCGATTTAGAGCACATTCTCCATCTTGTTCTGCACATTCTAGTTCAAAGTCATATCAACCAACTCAGCATGAGGGATCAAGATCAAATACCAATTATCCTGTTCCATTTTCAGTATCTGGTTCACCCCAGCACAAGTCATCACCTGATATAGAGAACCAAAATCCAGATGGTCTGATGAATTCTCCCTTGGAGGACAATTTGGAGTTCAGGACAAGATCTGAAGTCAAAAACAGGGATGATAACATGCAAGAAGGGAAGGGTTCAGTATTGAACAAGGTCCAGAATGGGGAAGCGCTTGTTCCTGATAAGGATGCTAGTGATGCTGGTTACACAGGGGTTAACTTTGATAAGAACATGGCTGATAATGCTGCCAATAGAGCGCAAAGACGGAATGGCACCTTTGAGGACTCTTCATCAGTGAGGTCAAAGCAGGACATTCTGGCCAAAAATGAGAGAAACAGGTCTTTGAAGCTAACAACTAATGAAGTGGCTGCGGCTCTGAAGCACTATGGGATGAAGGCACAAGAGGTAGATTCATTGGATCAATCTGTGGAGAAGTACTTTGGTGCTGCACGCCTGTGGCCTTGGGAAATTATTTACTATCGCAGGCGGAAGAAAGGTCCAATATCTACAGAGAATTATGCTAAGCGACTTGAGCAGAACAAGGAATTTGGTATTGTGGATCAGTATGTCAGAAGCAGCAGTGGTTGGTGGGAGTGCCATTGAAGTATCAGAAGGTGTCTAGTTGCTTCCGAGGCTTTACATTAATATGCTCTTTGCACTTGAGAGTGCATTTTGATGATGACAAGGTTTGTGTGCTCTTGCTAGGTTTTATTCTGGCTCGTGCTAGGGTGTGTTTTGGATGTGATGTTAGACCCAATCCATTCAGAGTGGGAGGGAAAATAAACTAATTTCCCTGCCAGCCTGAGGGTATTGAGTGTAAAACCTACCTATCCAAACAAACATGCTATTTTGATTCCCAGTATTAGTGTTATATGAACCACAAGTAATAGGCACTTCCGTAGCCAATATGAATAGAGCCCTTAACACAAGAACCAAAAGTAATAGGTGTTTTTTTTTAGAATTCCAGGGCAAAAGACCTGCCCCGTAATGCATCGCAACATGCCCTCATGGTCAGTGTTTTAGCACAGATAGAGTCCCAGGTTTCTCTCAGGTTTAAGTTATTACAAAAGTAAAAGGTTCCCTTGCTATGATTCTCATGGGTAAAAGTTTATGCATAAAGGCTCCATTTTGGAAAATGTTAATGCACCGTGTTTGTCTGTTAAACAATCGTCATGCCACATGTGGATGTCGGTACCATTTGTCCATCTCATGTCTCTTTTGAGTCCCAGTAGGTTCATTTTGGTGGTCAATAGACATCAACAGCCTCATGTTTAGCAAACCCACGATATGTAAGGATGTTATTCCATCAGAAAGTAATATTTGTAAGCAGCTACTTCTATGTATGACATTAGGGCAACATATTCATATTTGTCATCAAGAACACATTGGTGAGAGATAATACTGCTCATTCTTGACGCTTTCTGCTTCATGTTGCTTCCCAACTTCTGAATGTTAGCTGGGATTGAGCTGTTAGTGTGAAAATGTCGATGTTTGGTACATCCTGGGTCAAGAACGATCATTGTTTTGGTACATCTGCACCACTAAGGAACTCCACCTATGGTATTCTCCGTATAATCAGCTACTTGTGTTCTAGCTTGTTGCTGCACTACTACAGTGGGTGCTACTCAGGGCGTTGCATTTCATTGATCTGCCAGGTGTTCCTCCCTAAGTCTCGTAACATTCAGATGGTGTGACTATAAATTGCCAGCCGGCATTCAAGAGCTGTCATTTCCTTGTTCCTTTTTGGAGTTGAGAAGATCATTTCTTGTTCCATTTTGGAGTTGAGAAGGTCATTTCTTGTTCGTTTCTGGAGTTGTGAAGGTCAATGGGATTCTGTTACAAGGTACGCAGAGAAGTTCGCATCTTATTTGTTATCTGGATTGCTTTCCCTTTTGCCATTATTGTTCTCTGCCTTCTGCCATCTAAATTTTTGTTCTGCCCCTTCTGTTAACCCCTGTTACTGTGAAGATTGTGCAAAAATCACCTGAGCCTTTTAAAAAAAAAAGAAAATAGTGTGTGCGTGTGGAGAATGATGAAAGAACTCATCAGCTATTGCTACCTTATTTGCGTCCTGCCATGGGTGACGCTGACGCTGCTATCTTCTGGTCGATTGACTGACGATGTCTTTGGCTGTATGTGTAAACGGTGTCCCCGGTGATCGAGCCACGGCGGCGCAGGTGAAAAAGCACGAGGAGGATTTTGTATCCCACGTTTGAGAAATCAGCCACGTATGCGTCATCAATGGCAGGTGGCATCAGGTTTGGTAAATGTTTGCATCAGATTTCTTGCTTCAGGTTGACAGCTCGGCATGGCTGCTGAAGGTTCCAATTCCTCTAGCTCGCTCCCGCCCTCTCGTCTCGTGTCCATGACCCTGCTGCCTTCTTTCGCCCCTGTTGCGTTGCCATACCCCTTGCTTTTGGCGTTTGACAGCCGCTACTACAGTCTACAGATTATCACAACTAGAAGCACCAAATCAACGCCTGGCACTAGCACAATCTGTGAGGCCGATTAGTATTTCGTTTTGTGATACAAGATTATATATAATCAAAAGCGAGTAGTATTCTTGGATACGAACCTAATGGCAACGATTTTCCATCACGAAAACTACGTATTGTTTGATTATTTCATTTCCTCCAGCGACCTAGGAGGAGTAGTATACTAAGTTCTTTGCTACGTTAAAGACGGGTGACGTGATTAGTCATGGCGACGAGAGGACGGACGGATGCACAATCGGAGACGTGAGGCGCTCTCATCGCATCTTTTAATTGTCTGTGACGGGGCGGCGGTGGTGGTGGTGGTGGCAAAGTTGACCAAGGGCGCCCCGGCAATTAAGGTCGCCGCGTCGCGATGCAACTCAGGAAGAGGGAGGGGTTCAGATGGAAGCGTGTTGGTTCATGGAGCGTGACGACGCAGGGAATTAATTGCCTCTATTCATTGCGTCGCGTCATGCAATGGCAAATGCCCCTTCATTAGCGGCGCTAGTTGAATCTTCCATCCTTCCATCCATCCATCCTTCCTTCCTTCTCCCCGATTGATCCTCTCAACTGCTCCCCTTCACCGTCGTTTCTTTAATCTGATGTGAAAACTCGAACGACGCTTTGGATTGCAGGGTTGTGTAGCGCTGAAGTGCCAACGGCTGCAGCGCTACTGTTCGTGGCCGTTTTTCTAGTTCTTCTAGACAAGTATGTGTCACGATCGAGTAGTTTGGAGCTCGAATGACTAGAGTTTATCGCATCGATCGCCATGGAAAAAGCTTCACGTTCTTTCTTGATGTTTTATGGTGTCCCGCCGGGTGGGGGGAAAGGAAAGAAAAGCAAACAAGAGCATGACTACGACGGCTCTGGCCCTGCATCTCCTGAGCAGGGGTCTCATGTTCCATTCCTCTCCAGTGTATCCGTGATATACCACGGTTACAGTGCTTCACCGTCGTCGCCGCCGCCGGCGCAGATGATTATATATCATGGTTACACTGGAAGTTTCTTTTCTTGTGAACGGCAGATTCTACTGGAACTAATACTAATTGGGTTGGGGGAAAACTTCTGGGTTCTTGATGCGGCTCTGCGAATGGATGATCACGCCATCCTGTTCCTCCTACCGCCACCGCCGTCGCGGGTGCTTCTGTTGCGGCCGTTCTCCTCCCGGCCGGCGCCGTCGACGTTGGCGCGGGTGTTGCCGGCGGCGTGGTGCAGGAAGTCGAGGAGGACGGGGCTGCGGCAGCGCGGGCAGCGCGGGTCGGCCTCGGAGAGCATCACGTACATGAGGCAGCGCGGGCAGGCCGCGAGCACCATGGACGTCGCCTCCGGGCTGTCCGACCACTGCGGCAGCCCGTGGTGCGGCTCCCGCTCGCCCTCCGACGACAGGCACGAGCTCGGCGACGATGACGACCACTCCTCGTCCGACGACGCCGACGCCGCTCCTCCTCCTCCTCCTCCTCCTCCTCCCCGCCGCGCCGGCGCCGGCGGCGACAGCTGCAGCTTCAGGTCCAGCCCGCCCCGGCTCATCCTCCTCCGCCTGCTCCGCCGCCTGCGTATCCACGAAGCAAGGTTAATCACTGATGATACAACGATAACAGCTGCTAATGATGGTACTAAGCGAGGAGCTTACTGGCTCGTGGCGGTCTGCAGCTGCAGCTCTGCTCTGCTGCTCCGAGGACGCTTCCTTGCTTCCTCTGAGGAGCTGGCTCCTGGTGCTCTCTGGTGGGGAAGAAGAGGAGTCGATGGCAGCAAGTATTTATAGGGGGGGAGATGGAGCCATGGAGGTCAATTGGTTTTCTTAAATGCTGCACTATTGAGGAGAGTACTTGCACCTTCTTTAATCCGCCATTTTTATACTCCACTCCACCCTAAACACGCTCGCTTCATGGGTTCTGTTTTATGGAACGGGGAGAGAGGTGGTGGCGGGCGAGCAGGCAGGCTGGCAGAGCCGCAGAGACGAGGGGAGGCGGAGTGATGGAGGAAGCAATGGCCCTCGAGCTCGGTGGAAGAGGAGGGAGAGGAGGGTTCGGTTCGTGCTGGCGGCGGACGGTGGTGGAAAATGACCTGAGGAAGGTGACGGCCGCGAGAGGGACAGAGGAGGGTAGGTTGGTCGCAGACTCGCAGCGCCCATGGGTTTGTTGAAGTCGTGGCAAAGAACCAAGAATCTCAGGTGCCCCAAGTGCAGCGACGGGACGCCTCTATGAGTTTGAGCTGGAGATGATTAGGACATTGTCACTTTTGCTGTCGAACCAAACATGCCTTTAGTCAACAAATTTGTATCATGCAGCGGAGATTTTTAGTTCGAGGAGTATGGGTGTTTTTTTTTATATAATCTAAACGGAGAGGCCTTTCTATTTAGACTTAAATCGAGAGCCTCTCCTTTACTTCTTTATCGGATGGAAGATAATAGCAAAAATTAACTTCGCCTCCAGTTTAATCCCAACCAAGCTCATCAGTGACCATGGCTGATTGTCGCGATGCTCAGGCGCTATTAGAGTTTGAGGTGGGGTTTGGGGGTTAAGGTATGCTCTCTTGGCTGCAGGACTAGAGGGATGGATGAGAAAATGGCTGGCCCGGCGGTGATGGTGCTGCCGTCCGGGTGGTAGATGATATCCGGTGGCCAATGCCAGCGAGGGGCAACGAAAAAAAGTGGTTACAAAGAGTGGGGAAGGGGGCGGCGGGCGGGTTGGAGGCCGGCGGTGTTCGGGAAAATGCAAACGGAGTCGAAGAGGATACCAGCGAAATCTCGTGAAATCCAGACGGGGGGAGAGGGGAATGGTGGAAAGAGAAAGGAGAGAGGGCGGTCCTTGCTAGAGTCCGAAGCAACGTCAACGAAGCGGCAACGACAACAGGGTGGATCGCTGGAGGCCAGAGGGCCACCCACACGGACGAGGGCAGCGGATGCGCATGAGTTTTTTTTACCTTTTTATTTATTGTTGAAAGAGGGGGCCTTGCTGGAAGCTTGTCTAGAGACAGAGCCCTCTCGTTCTAGCGTTGTTTCCTCTATTTTCATTTTTTGACTCGAATAAATCTTGTTAAGCTCAAAGATCGGACGTGTTAGATATCTAAAATGGTTGATTGCAGCGGGGAACCTCTTGGACTAGAGGGATCGTCATTAGGCTACTGCTGTTAGGGTGGTGGAAGATATCCGGTGGTCGGTGCTGGCGGCAGAAAAGGTTACGAAGGGTGAGGAAGGCGCCGGCGGGTGGGGTGGAGGGTAGCGGTGTCCGGGCAGAAGCGACAGAGTCAAAGAGTATACTGGCAAAATCTCCTCAAATCCGGACGAAGGGGGGAGAAATGGGGAAACAAAGGGGAGAGAGGGCGGTCCTCGCCGGAGTTGGAGATGACGCCGACAAGACATCAGGTGGCAACGGAGTGGATCGCTGGAGGACGGAGGAGGACAGCGGATGCATACGGTTTTTTTTTACCGCCTTATATCATGAGGAGAGGAGCTCTTGTTGAAAGCTTGTCTAGAAAGCTCTCTCGTTTTCACTTTTTGACTCGAATAAATCTTGTTTGGTTCGAGGATTGAGACGTGTTACTAACATGGTTGATTGCAGCGGTGAACTACTTGGACTAATGGGATCTTCGTCATTGATTTTTGTTAAATATGAATCATGATGATGGCAGTGGACAGTGGTTGCCGCCACGACTCGGCCTCCTTTTGATCGCTTCGAAGCAGGGTGCCTGTGGCTTGGATCGCTTCCACAACTTGAATGAGGGCCATCAATGGGATTTATGGGCTACAGTGTTCTCCAAAGCATCAGAGTAAATGTACTTGAATGGTCGATGGAGCTACTGTTAATTGCGCGACGAGCGACGGGATGGCCTCCAGTCCTAGCACCTATCTATAGCAACCCAGTAGCTCTCCAATTCAATACTCCTTCTTCCTCTTGGCTGCCCCGTTCCTAATTCTCATTCATGCGGCGCAGCTCTTTTTTTCCTACTATAAAATTAGCCTATGGTACGTGCTATTGGTACATAGTGCCTGTTTAGTTGGGTAGGTAAAATTGCGAATTTTACTGTAGCAATTTTAAACCTAATATTAAGAGGACTAAACATGATCTAATTATAAAACTAATTACACGGATGGACGGGAAATCGCGAGACGAATCTATTAAGTCTAATTAATCCGTCATTAGAGATTGTTTACTGTAGCACGACGTTAGATTCATCTCGCAAAGTTACCCGGGGTTATGGAATGGGTTTTGTCATTAACACATATTTGCTACTTCATGCATGTAAGATTCCTTTTGATGAAATTTGATGTGATCCGAAACTAAACAGGCCCATAGCCTTTCGATTTTCCTCCACACAATGGTTTTAGGGTGAGTTTGGTTTGCAGCTCAATCTTTGCATTACTTTATAGTGTCTCTCTTCTGTTGACATTGTTACTGGTTCGTTTTGTTTCACAAATTTTCGCCAAAGCACTGGTGAGCAATTTGGCGATGAGATTTTTGTAATTTGTAATCCTAAACATTGATGTCAATCCAAACAGCCATTGCTCGATTTTCTCGATTTTGATCTTTCTCATAAATGTGCTTGGGAAGGTTTGGTTCATCTTTCTTTATTGGAGTATATTAGAGAAAGAGACGCGGGAGTAGATATAAATCCAAATAAATTTTTGGTGTGCGACCGGTTGCAAATTTGCTTCATTACTAGTTATGGACCTGATAGTGGGCAATGGATAGTGATACAGATAGAGCCACTTCCACTACTAAGGTCTTGTTTAGATTGGGAGAATTCGATTGAATTCAATTATTGGAGATGCATTGGGAATTGAAAAAGTAGAGAGGAGGTACGTAGTTCAATGCGTTGCCTTTTGATTGAATTGGTGCAATTTCGCGAATCTAAACAGGGCCTAACTTTAGAGCCAATACTATTAGAGTTGTTAACTAGAAATTAGGTAGGCTTGTTTGAAACGATTAGAACTAAAATTAGCTAGACATGTTAAACCAAGTTGTGTAATCGTTTGTATCAATTCTGAGACCTGGCCGGCGCTGCTCGGCTAGGAGGTCGACCTGTAATACTGCTTTTCTCTTAATGAAATACGTGTTCAGACGTGTTCTCGAAAAAAAAATGTTTGCATCAACTAGAAATTTAGGACTAAAACTGGCTGGCTGGATCCAAACATACTCCAGACTCGCGGATTCCGGTTTTGTAGTGTGTTCTGCAATCTGAGGACACATGAATCAAGCCATTAATTTATTCAAACATTAGCATCCCATCTACACACACTATCCACTTAGGGCCTGTTTAGATGGCCAATTTGCCAAAAAAATTTGCCATTTTTACTATTCATCAAAGGGAATCTTACATGCATGGAGTATTAAATGTGTGTTAATGACAAAACCCATTCCATAACCCCTAGGTAACTTTTCGATACGAATCTAATGAGCCTAATTTGACCATGATTAGACAACGTCGTGCTACAGTAAACAATCTCTAATGACGGATTAATTAGGCTTAATAGATTCGTCTCGTGATTTCCCGTCCAACCGTGTATAGCGCCTTATAATTAGATCATGTTTAATCCTCCTAATCTTTGATTTACAATTGCTACAGTAAACGGTAACTTTCATTCTTACTCAACTAAAGAGGCCCTCAGTAAAAAAAAATATCGCTATCTCGCTCCGGTATTTCTCTTCCATGTTTCGCGATAACAGCTAGCGATGCGTCTTCCTCGCGACGCCACATTTAAAGAGTGGTGTCACTTCTTGCTTAAAACCCCTGTCTTATCTCCCTTCCCTTCTTTTTTTTAAAAAAAAAGAAAATCCAGCTTGCAAGGGCGATGCCTATATGAATGCTCGGCACCAGCCATTGAATTCCACGGTTGACCTGTTAAAAATCTTTTTTTTTTTTGGCAGGAGGTAGCCGCAGCGTTCCGTCCGGCGCGCATGCATGTGCTCGCCGAATCGCCTCAGCTCAGAGGACAAGGGAGATGGAAGGATACGTGTTCGGATGAGGTGATCAAAAAATTGATTTCTATTTTGACCACTAATTAGGAGTATTAAATAAAGTCAGTTTACAAAACTACCTCCACAACCCCTGGTAAATTCGCGAGACGAATCTAATGAGGGCTTTGACCGCACGATTAGAGAATGTTTACTGTAGCATTACTGTAGCAAATCATGGATTAATTAGGCTCGTTAGATTTGTCGCGCAAAATTACACTCATCTGTGGCTGGATTTTGTAAATAGACTTCATTTAGTACTTCATGTATGCAAGATTCCTTGGGACAAAAATTGTCCTCGGTCTGCCGAACACGGCAGGCGAAAGGGTTTGGTCTACAGGCCGGGCCGGACTCCGGAGCCGTGGACTTTTTCAGTGCGACCTCCAACCAAAAATAAAAAGATTGCTTGCTTGATAGTATGGGTGTTTAGATGCGTGAAAAAGATAAAAAGTTTATGTATTAGGCCGCGTGCATAGAGAGAAGAAATAAACTGATACGGTTCTCAATACGTAAATTTTATGCAAACTTTATGTATTTTGAGGTGAACTAAACACTCTCTCAGCTTGGGAGGAGAGAATAAGGATCATGCACACAAGGCACTTAAAGGTGCCTCGGTTCTCGTGAGAAGTTCGGCCTTGCTGAATGAATACCTTGTTTCATTTCAATGCACAAATTCAACAGGAAAAAATACTACATTTTCAATGCACAAATCCAAGAAAAAACACTACTTTTGCTTAGGTTTGAACATAAACATCTACTGTAGGTGCATAACCCTAATATTTTTGTATTTCGAGACAGAGAGAGTGCTAAGTTAACAATTGGATGGACAGGGGCGAGGCTTAGTTGTGGCCAAAGGTGGCCATGGCCCCTTTCCTAGAAAGTTCCATTAGAGAACAGCGAATTCTACTAATTATTGAGTAAAATTTGAGCTTTTTTTAAGCTTGACCCTCTCTGGATATCTCTTCAAGCTTTGTCATAGATAAGATAGGCTATGCTAACTTGACACAATATTTTTCTACCGTGTTTGCTCAAAAAATTATTCAAGTAGAGATCATGCGCGATACTACAATGGAAGCCAGTGCATTCTTGGCGGTGCAAAGCCTGATTACATATATTACCTTCATCCGTAATCTTGAAAAAAAAATGAAATTTTAGATTTAGTGCCTTCTTTGCCTCCTTGGCTGATGGATGGTGTTTGAGGCTATGTTCCCTGTGATCCGGACGTGGACCTGCTTGGGTTGTGTTTGGGCACTGTTTGGTCCCCTGCTCTCTCAAGTCTCGAGTCTCGACTAGTCTCGGAACAGGGGAGCACCTACGGAATTGTTTGACCATTTCCAGTGAAGAGTTTCATGTCATTATTTCCAAGAGAGCCACATCATCTAATGAGTTTTTGAGTTGATGGATGAACATGACCTCCCAAGGGATACTTTCATATTGTGGTTTCATAGACTAGACATAGCATTTAATTGTGATGCATCCTATTGGGCACAAATGAATGAAATGAAACTCTCTTGCCCCCAATGGTAGTTTCAACAAGTTTTATAGTCTTGAAAACAGTGTATACACAGTTTCATCCTGATGAAACTCCTTCCATCTTTCTCTTCATAATTACATTGCCATGTTATCATATATGCTGATGTGTCACCCTATTTAATGTGCATGAGACCTCTATAAAAGCCCCACTGGGATTGGCCTTATAGCCGCTGACAGCGCCTGACTGCAGATTTTACATGTCCTAATAGCTAGATCCCTCCACTTGCCACCATCTAATCAGCCATCAACGGGATTTGTCGATTAGTTCCGTGTCTCGTGATATTCCAACTGTCCTCCAAAGATTTGTTTTTCACGATGACACAATTACACACCACACTTGTCACTTTTTTTTTAAGAACGTGCTTAGCACGTATTTTATTAAGAGAAAATGGATGAGTACAAACACGAACAACACACACAAAAGAAAAAAAACACAACAACAACAACGCCAACAACACAATGCACCAAGCTAAGACTACTGCCACAGACAAAAACGCTCTTATTGGAGAAGACCGAACGACGAGCAAGACAAAAATGACCCAAGCACCTAACAGGATGACCGAACGATGAGCAAGTCAAAAAATGACCCAAGCACCTAACAGGTCGACCAAACGACCACGAGACGGAGAACCAGTAAAGGGAAAAGCAAGGACTGTCTGCTTGTCTGTCTAGAGAACTACCAAAGACTGGAACAACACGAGGAGGGAGGCGAGAAAGACGCATAGGAAACGCAAGACAACGCCTTCAAGAAGGGTACGACGTCAAGACGTCGCCGCTTGTCCATCTATCTCATGGACAGACTGAGTTTTCACTCAGCGAAGAAGGAAGACTGGTGACCTAGGCAGCGCCCTCAGCAGGGTAAGCTACGTCCACAGGCGTGGCCACTGTGGCACCGGATGAAACCGGGCAAAGTTTTCGCTAAAGTGTAACATCCCTAGGTTTAAATTTGAGTGAATTTAAAAATTTTTGTGCAAACTTGAGTGAAAACATAAAAGTGGAACAAATCATACTCTGAAAATTTCTAAATAAATAAATTAAGTGCATTGCATTAGGGAAATTATGTGTTAGAGTGAATTGGCTTTTCTTGGTTTTATCTGATTGCTTGAGTGGAATTCGAATTTGAATTCAAGCCATTCAAATTCGATTTCAAAACCTAACTATACTAACCAACCTAAACCCCTAACAGGCCTAATCCCCTAACCCGGCCCGCTAACTCTCCCAGACCCGACCCACCTAACCCTTTAACCCGGCCGGCCCAACTCTCTCTCATCTCCCATCTCTTTCTCTCTTCCGGCCAGCCCAACCCGACACACGGCCCGACCCGCACCGGTCTCTCCCTTCTCTCTTCTCCCTCAGCGCGCAGCCCACCAAGGCCCAGCTCGCGCGCGTCGGCCCGTTCGCCCGCGCGGACGCTGCCCCGCTCCCCTCGCCTCGCTGACGCGCGGGACCCACGACACACAGTGTCGTCTTCCCCGCCCGGAGGACGACGCCGCCTGCTCTGCTTTTCCCCTCCCGCGCGCGACGCCGCAGCCCCGCTCCAACCCGCACCGCGCTCAGCTTTTCGCCGCGAATCACGCCGCGCGCGCAACCGCCTGGCCCCACCCCATGTGCTCCTGCCCCCTGGTTTCCTTGGCCGCCAAGAAGCCCCGGCCGATCNAAAACCCCCTTCCCCCTCGGTTCCGGCCATCCAAATCCACCGAGGGCGAAGCCCTGTTCAAATCCCCCAAACCCCAAGTCCAAGGAGGAGTCGAGGAGGAGAAGGAGTAGCGGGTGAAGCCGCCGTGAAGGAGGACGCCGTCCGCGACGCCGTCTGCGACGCCGAGCCGCTGCAACGCCACGCCGGAGCCGAGGAGGAGGAGGAGCTGTCGCCGAGGTCCACAAGCCGCATCGCGAGCCGTTCCGCAAGCCCGTCACCACGCTCGGCCTCACGATCTCCTTCCAAACCCACCGTGAGTTCCCGTTCTCCTCTCGCCGTGGATGCCGTGCTCTGCTCGCCATGCCGTGCTCGCCATGCTTGTCGCCGTGCTCTGTGTGATGATGACCGACGTCAAGTCCGCCGTTGAAGCCCTGCCTGCCCGGCCTTCGTGCCGCTTCCCTTCTTCTGCAGGAACCCAAGCCCAACCCCTGTCTCTCCCGGTGTTTTTCCCGTTCGCCACCATGACCTCGCCGTGATCCGCCGCTCACCGTTCGTCTCCCCGTTCTAGCCTACCCACTTCACTCAACCCCTCACTACACGCACCCCTGCCTCGCCCGCGTGGCGCACCAGACAGGAGGTCTGGGCCGCGTCCGCAAGGGCCTTGACGCCTTGTTTTCTTGCTCGTCGCCGTGCACACCGAGCTCGCCGCCGCTCGGAGCTTGCCGTGGCCGCCGCGCCCGCCTTTCCCCTGCACCTCGCCGAGTACCCCTTGAGCCCCGTCTTGATCGCGTTGTGCACCTTGGACAGGAGGTCCGGGCCGCGTGCGTGATGACCCCGATGCCCTTGATCGCCGTCGCCCCGCGAACCGCCCCGCGCTGCCCAGCCTCGCCACCGGACGACCGCCGCTCGGCCCCACCTTGGATCCACTCATCCTCAAGCACCTCGGTTTAGCCCACCTTGAAACGCTCGTCGTCCTCGGCCCCGGGCAGGAGGCCCGCGCGCCGCGTCAGGAGGACGCTGCCGCCGCGACGCCGCCGCGTCCGCGCTCTAGTGGCGCGCCGCGCCGCGCTCTGGTGAACGCCGCGGAGAAACCACACGGCGACCCACACCGAAGCCAAGCCGCACGAGCCACACCGGATCCCGCCCTGCTCATGTCTCACTGACCAGTGGGCCCGGGGCGCCCGAGTCGCTGACTCGTGGGCCCGGCCTCTCCTTCCTCTCCCCGCCGAAACAAAACCGGCCTTGGGCCGTAACAGTCGCGGCCCAAGAACCTTTCACCCAGCAAGTCCACAAAACCCCCTTCAACTCTTTAAGCCCGCAAGCAAAACCGGCCCAGGAGCAGCCCATCTACCCGGCCTTTATCCAATTCCCAATCTGACAGCCTGGTCCCACCTGTCGGCCTCTCTGCGTCGCTGACAGCCCGGCCCTACTCGTCAGCCTCTGCCAGCCAATGACAAGTGGACCCATCCGACCGTTGACCGTTGACCGGTCAACGCTGACGTCATCATGACGTCAGCAGTGGCCGACCCCACTGATGACGTCATGCTGATGTCAGCATGCCATGTGGCGTGCTCAGGAGCTGACACGTGTCGCTTCCTGGTGCTGCCACGTGTCGGTGCCTTTTCTTTTTCTTTTTCGGAATTTCAGAAATAGGATTTGTCTAAGAAAATTCATAATTAAATTCATCCTAGCTCAGAAAATTATGAAACCAGTTTCTATAATTTTCTAAAATCATGCTCTACGCGTTAGAATAGGAGTTGAGTGCTTTTGGCTCTTCTTGCTTCTCTTTTGGAGTTCATTTGAATATAGGTCCGATGTATTTCTTTTCTCGTGATTAGGACCAGCTGAGGAGGAGCAAGGAGGAGACGGCTACTACCACCACTCCGAAGATCAAGCAGAAGAGGACTTCTACCAGACGCAAGGTTCACGCCCATCCGTCTTTGAATCCTATTTAGGCATTGCAACTAGTATGCTAGCGCTTTACTTTATCGCATGATGATGATCCTGTCCTATTGCATAGCCTTGTTTAATTACCGTAATCTTTGATAAACCTGCTTTACTTTGATGCGATGCTTGCATGTGTTATGGGATGGTTGTGATAGGATTCTTGGCGTGTGTGGGGCAAAAACCCGGGAAAGGAGTAAGGGGTTTTGGGAACTTTTGCGGGGGTGAGCAGATTAACTCGATCTTCGTATCGAGGGCTGGGGTGTGTACTTGGGCACACCCTACGGAGTACCTGTGGCGGGTACATGTTCTTTGTGTTACTTGAGGAGTTTGGCGGCAATACCTGTAATGGGTGCGCGATGCGGACCACTGGAGGTGGATACGCTATTTGACGGTGACGCTCACCCCGGCACCAAAAACCGAGTTGGATTGGCAACTGGAGGAAGGAAACCCGTGCCCACCACTTACATCTATGGGGGGTGTTCCAGCCAGCCTAGTTAAGTGCGGTACCCGGACTGTAGGAGTTAGCGGAAGTGTAAGGGGAAAAAGGCTGGAAGACCTTTGTTCCCCGAGAGGCTCGGACCCGGGATTGGCCACCGCGGGGCAGGCCATCACAGTTCTCGGACACCGAGTTGCGTCCTCAGTGTATCCTAGGCCGGGAAAAGCAGGAGGGTACCGTTCACTGGCTAGGGTCTGTGCTGTGGGTTGTGTCTCAAGTTGGCGACGGCCAGCTTTGCAGCCCGAGTGGGTCCAGGGGCATAAACTCTGCAGAGTATAATCTTTACGTAAAGCCGTGTCCACGGATAAGGACAGCCTTCCCACCTTCCTTTCCGCCATTGTTTTAGGGATTTCTACCTCCCCTCTAGAGTAGGGCCTGCCTCGGGCAGTTGAGATGCGAAGGGTGGGAGCTTTCGCATCGCCTAGAGAGTGAAGAGTGGAAGATGCTTGGTGACGGGTACCTGGTGCGCCAGGATTGCTCGTAGGTGTTGTGAGAATGGTTTTGGGATGAAGTGCTGCTTGCATAGGATTAACCTTAAGCCTATCCTTGATATTTCTTATACTAGAATTAGGCCACTTAAAGCTTGCATTACGGATGGTGACGTGGAACTGTTCCATTCCTTGGGAACAGCTTATGATGATGCAGGATACGAGAGTGAGTATGACAACCATGCTGATGGTTGGTACGATTGAGGTTGCTGCTGTGCTCAAGCTGAAGAGCCTGTGGGGATGACCGCCAAGACAGAAGACTAGCTACCGCTCTGTTTAGTATTTCATTTTGTCGCATTTAGCCCAAGGGGCTTGTATTAAACGTACTTCCAGAGTTATCCACTATTGTAAGACTTCTATGTAATGTTTAAATGCTTAAATTCGAAGTATGGATGTGATATTCCGCTGAAATGAGTTCTGTACGTGTTAGCTGTTGATTCTGGGACTAACACTATGGTACAGGGATTCGGATTCTTAGAAATAAGAATCCGGGTTGTTTCATAAAGACACCAAAACCTTCACACCATGCTCTTCACAGGAGGACGAAGCAGATGATCCATACAAGATAGCCTCAGGCAGACTAACTGGCCGTTGAGGAGCCCAAGCAGGCACTCAGAGCAATGACGAAGACGACCTAAAACGACAGCAGGCGACGACCTATGGGACGACCCAGCGGCGCAACCTCGGTGAAGATGAAGAAATGACACCAGACGATGACCCGGTGATGAAGGCGACGACGGAGGGAGAGAGGCACGGCACGCGACAGGGCCACCAGATCTGGCAGCGACGGCCATGAGGGAGAGGAAGGAACGCCGCCATTGCATGCCCGAGGTGACTGAGGATACCGCCGGGAAGTCCTCCGCTTCAGACCAGCATGGGCCTGGCGCACGGGCCGCAGAGGCC
>CM014270.1:49260443-49293909 GCA_004135705.1 Alloteropsis semialata | reverse complement strand
GGGGGAGAGGGGCTAGGGTTTCCCTGGGGAGGCCGAGGGGGGAGGGGGAGGGGCGGCAGACATTAAAAGTCTTATCTGATGACCACTTGCTTGCGTTTTTACTATCCCCGCGTGGACGATGGACATCGACTTAACCTTGATGCATGGGTGCAATCGTACTCTGGTATAGCTCCAACTTCACAGCGAGAGTGGTGAGTGTGTGTGTGTCTGCGTTTATACTGATCTTTTGTTAAAAAAAGAAGAAGCAAAAGATGGTTAAAAAGGAACATATATCTAACCCTAGTAGTTCCTATGCTAAGGCCGCCTAGAAAAAATTAAGGTAGCATCATATATATTTTGTACAACTCTGTTAAAGATCAAATGAAAGGGTTCAAATCACCTGGATCGCAGTTAACTTTACGAATAACAAACCCATAAGAACTTACTCCTATAACAGAATTGTATGAGTATATTGTTTGAGATATTTTTTAAAAAAATCCTGTGAAGACAAGTTTTAGAGACCCTATGTAGATAATCACTGCAGAAACGGACGCACATGATATCTGCCTCGGGATCGAGTAAGCCTGCAGGTAATTTGCCACCCTAGGGTTTGAAACCAGGCCTCGTCAAGGCTAGCTAAACCCTCGAACCCCTGTCCTCTTCTTCAGTTTATTCCTTTGGCCAGTTCTTCACGGTGTCTCTACTAGCTGTACCATTTATTTCAGCAATGTTCTCGTGCGGTGCAGTAATGTCTCTAGCAGCTGTATAAAAAAAAGAAGAAGAAGAAGCAAAGCTTGCTAGTTGCTATGCTGTGTATGCAACGTAATATGAATAAACCAAGCTTTGAGAATCGAACAGATGGATACTCCTTACTCCAAAGTGTACATTTGGTTGGGAGGAAATCATGAAAATTTTGGTTTGCCAAGACAAATTGCCAACGCCAGGCTTTGCACGTACCGCACCGTACGTGCTCTCATGGTCCAAGAACGTGGTTAAGGATTGCTAAGCATATTCCAAGGACGCAGACGGAGTGCACGTCCGCTCGCTCGCACGCACGCAAAGCCTTTATCTCTAGTCTAGTCTCTCTTCAAAGGTTGTGGACTCGATGCTCGACGCATTAGCGCAGACGACAGCGCATTAACCTTAAGACGTTGGTGGCCCCAATGTGCAGACACCGCAATTAAACCTCGCAAGGTTAAGTCCATACACCCTTGAATGCAGCCAGTACGACTAACCCGGGCATCATTAGTGAAGAAAAACCCTAATGTCAACTCCTACGCTAAACCCTCATTCAATTCCGTTTACTTTCCCGGCTAGAGTTGCGTGTGGAATTAATCCCCAGCACAATCTTTCGTTTCGTGGCACACGATCTCGCTTATACTTAAATTAATTTATCATCACCCAACAAAGTTGCTACATGTTAGGACGGGGTGAGCGAGACGGTGCGTGCGTGCGTGCCTCGTCGTGATGTTGGACATGTGCGGCGACATGCTCCCCGGTCCGCACATGCAGGCACTCGTGCGCACGAATGCTCGCTCGCACGAGCGCGCCTGACTGCGCCGCCGCGCATCGCGCTGAACTGAACCGATATGGCTGTGGAGCGTGGACCCATCCAAGAATCAGCTCCACCTGACGTTGACGTAGGCTTTTAGCGCTGCTGATGTGTGAAAAGCTAACCCTATTTGATCAGAGCGTGAGCTTATGGTTCCTTGATCCTGAAGAGCAGAGTCCGGTGCATACCTGGGAGCAGTATTGTGGGTTGACAAATTAACAGAGCCACATGTCGACAACGAGATAAGTTTTTTTTTCTTTTTTTGCCACAGTGGACCATAAGCTATTCAGATCCATTAAAATTAACAAGAAGAACCAGATGGTAATGTTACACCGTAATGGCATACAGGGCAGATGCATCAAGCTACTGCAGGGAGATAGGAACCCCTGTATCTCAAATCCAAATCAACATAATGGACCACAGAAGCATCTATGTGATAGCCATACGCAGAGGTCAGGTCAGGTCATGGCCATGACATATGCAGTGGCCCATGAGGCCATGAACATTGATTGGTCACAGCCCACTGGGCAGTGGGCACAGGCCGCACGGTATTTGGCCACCCGCCGATCGTTTTTCTGCCGATATTTGTACTTCGTAAACAGAGGTACCCCAGACAAGGACATCTGCAAAACACCTGCTCAAGCAAAACCAGGAGCACAGCTACAGAACATTGATGGCAACTGTGCAACTCTTCTATGACGAAGTGACACGATCATTGCCTAATCAGCTTCCAGCCATACACAAGAATATAACTCCAACAGGTTTAGGAATCTCCATACCTTATTTTATCCTGGGAAGATATGCATGACCCTGGAATTTACCCCCACCGCACATCTGAAAGGCTGCAACAGCCAACAAGGGCGCTGCTACACACCGGTCCATCAGGGGCAGATTCAGGCCCTGTTTGTGTGTTTGGTTGGGAGACCACGAAGGGACGGGACGATCCTGTCCCAGTTTTTGGGATGGCACGATTCCGTCTCATGTTTGGTTGGAGGGACGGAGTCATTCCAGTTCTTTGTTTGGTTGGAGGGATTGATATTGAAGGATGGATGTTCTTTTTAACACCGTTAGCTACAACAATTAATGGGGCCCATCTGTCATTCTCTATTTCTTTTATTTATTTTCTTTTCATTTTTTTCCCGGCCATCCTTATCTTCACGATGGATTTCGCGCCGTCGCGAGCTCCGGGCGGCCGCGCCGCCGCGAGCGCAGGGAGGGCCGCGCCGCGCGAGCTCGGTTCTGCCCCCCGACGTGCCTGTGCCGTTCCTGCCCCCTCCCCTGCGCCATGCCATGCTCCACCTCCGGCCGCCCGCCTCCGGCCATGGAGCTTCGGGCAGGCAGGGCGAGGCAGCCGCCGCAAGCGCAGGGCGTGGCCGCCATCGTCAGCGCCAGGCAGGGTGGCCAGCCACTCCATCGGTAGGGGAGAGAGAGGAGCCTGCGGGAGATAGGAGACGGAGACCAACGGCGAACGAACGGGGGACGAGTCGGTCCGGCCATTTTGGTGGGATGAGTTCGTCCCCCGTTTCTAAGGCATATTCTTCGAAGATGCTGTCTCGTCCCAGGTGTCTCCCAACCAAACACATATAGAAGGATGGACTCGTCCTGTCCCGTCCCACCAACCAAACACACTCTTAGTTCGCGAAACTTTAAAAATTAGTTTGCAAATTTGCAACTTTAGAACTAAACACCCCTCTTCAACTAGTTTGCAAAGTTGCAAAAGTAACGCATTGGAAAACGTGCCCCCTCTCTCTCTCGCGACACGCTTTCCAATGCAACTTTTGCAACTTTGGAACTAAACACCCCCTTCAACTAGTTTGCAAACTTTGACACTTTTGCAAACTAGTTTCGAAAGTTTCCAAAGTTTCACGAACTAAACAAGCCCTCAGAAACACGCTAGGCCCTTGGACGATCAAGTGTGAATACAAGATCAGTGATTTGAATGTAACATTTGTCAAATTTTCAAAGCATTTGGATTGCACTTTTGGCTCTGAACCAGGGCTGCAGCCTGGGCAGCCCGGGCCCTGGTTTTGCCACTGCCCACTGCAGTTCATCATGCCACATCAGGATATGTGGACTGCACGGTGCAGATAAGGTTTGTAAACAGACGAATACAACCACCATACAGACATCAGTATCACTGATAAAGTGTGAAGTAATCATTGCTCACAGTCAAGTGTCAAACGTAAGAAGTAGCTTGATGTTATCAGTTCGTCAACAGTGTTATTACCTTCATTCCTCTAGGGATTGCATTCCAGCCATCCAATGGCACCTGCATGAACAGTAGAGCAGGCATACTCGTCAACATGAATGCCTTATAGTACGATCTGCTTCAACGGCAAGAGAATACTACTAGCAAAAATAGAAGCAGATGTCCCCAAGTGAGCACATCATGATAAGTACTATTCAACTTTGTATGCTCAGAAGTAAGCATGTGGCTGTTACGGTTATGGCCTTACCACTTAAGAAGATGGCCTGCCGACAGCTCCTTTTCAAACATTGCTGCTCAGCAAAAAGAAAATGGTCAAACAAGAGATGCGGAGCTAGTAAAGGCCATTAAAACATTTCAGTTCAGCATTGATGAACTGGAAGTAATGTCGATGAACTAAATAAGACCTACTACCCTCAACACATTTACCCTCGAGTGATGTAATATATTGTATAGATGAATGGAACAAAAGTTATCAGATAATCTCAAAGCACAGAACAGCATTTTTTTAGTATCATTCAACTGGAGTCCAAAAAGAATATACAAATAATCGACACTTCTTACTTCTTACTAAGTCATAACCCCAGGACTGATGAGGGAAGTATTGGCACAGTATTCAATATTGGTGTAATAATGTATCAGGATATTGCTAACGATATTGTAATACGTTGTAGCCAGAAAACATGTGGCATTGGATCCTTTACTATGAAATTAAACAGATTATAACCTCCATACTATGCCCATGGTATCTGCAGATTATATCCATCAGCCCTGACCCCTGACCTCCACATCAAGAAACACTTCAACAACAAGAATCTCGCGAGAGAACAGCATATGCTAGAAGTTTTGCTGAAATTAAAGCATTAGAAATACTGGGCAAGAGAATGAAGCTGCATAAATGTGAGAATAGTACCGTGAAAATTTGTCACACTACAACAGATCCGATGCTGTAAAAGTTGCTACATGATGTGAAATGGGGAGAAACAGTGACTGTAACATGCCAAAGAAGAGTCCTCTCCTATTTGAAGAGCTCTGTCCTGCCACATCACTCAATACTGATTCAAAATCAGAGCTAATGCAAGACACTCAGTGGCAAAATATTTATGGAGGATAGAATATAGAGCTTATGTTATAAAGATATGATGTCAATCATAACAAAAAGAATAATATAAAGGTTATCTTAGCCCCAAAAAAGTAAAGGGAAAATACAATCACACAGATTTTCAAAGGATCAGCTTTCTTTTTGCTTTGTAACTGATCTAATTCTGTGCACGCTAATACTACATTATTACTGCTTTTACTGGGAGAATTTTGCTACCAGCATGATTCTGTCAATATCTCGTCTTTTTTATCCACATAGTTTGCGACATTATCAATCATCCATCATCTGCTGCCTCCGGATGTCACTAATATAGGATGTCAAAGAAGTTCCAGAAGAATTGACAGTCTTATTATTTCCTCGGCATTGCAGCAACTGTTGCTGAAGATTCTGAATGAAGTCATTTAATTTCTGAATCATCTTTTCTTGAGATAAGATTATCTGAAACAAGTATAAAGGTTATAGCCAAATTTGTACTGGTACCTACGAAAACAATCTCAAGAAAAATTTGTATGGGTGCCAGGAAAATTACCCATTGTCTTGTAATAAATAATGTTCTTTAAGCAATAATATAATCTTTGCTATGTGCAGGGATAACAACATATATAATATAAGGTTACTGAGCTCATCTCTCCACTGGTGGTATGTTTACCATGAAAGTAAGTTCTATCATCTAAGTAGGAGTATATTGTTAGAGCACTGTTATTTAAGTAGCTCCTTTTCATCTCAGATTAATTTGTGAAAAAAAATAATCTCTATCTAAAACTCAAAAAAGTCCTGCTTAAAAATTTATTCAGATACACAAAGTTACTCACCTTATCCTTGACAAACTCTTCTCTACTTGAAATATGTTTCTGGCTGCGAGCTGTGGATTCTAATTCGTTGACAAGCTGCTGCTTCCATTCAAACTGGGACGTGACTATGAGAATCACCAACAGAAAGACAAGCACTACAGGCCTCGACACCATTGTATTGTACAAGGGGTAACCTAAAAGCAAATTCACAAATGAATATATTACTCCACAGACATCATTATTCACCTGGATATTGCAAGTCACTATTATAATGAATCTAGAAAAGTAAACAGAAAGCACGCAGACCAAAAATCATGAGCTCTCCTTTTCTTTTTATAATGGCTACATATACGAGATAAGTCCCTTTTGTTCGATCAAAGGCAACTTGCTCAGCTTTATTAGAAAGCGTAATAGAGCCAGCCACCATTACAAATCCAAAAGAGAGATAGGGACTTAAAACACCACCAGAGTACACTACCAGAGTTTAACACGATTCCTCAGCCCATACCAAACTAACTCAACTCCCACCTGATCTAACTTGAATCACTATGCGACACTAACCAAGGACTTTCCAAAGCAGAGACAGGAGCTACAGAAGGATCAAAATGCAGCCAGAATGCTGCTTTCTGTTCATCCTGCAGTTTGGAAGGGATAAGTCATAAGTCACTTCAAAGCTATCTGAAGTTCTGAGCCAGTGAATTGCTCCATCTCAAATTTTCGCAGCTGTTCAGTTATTGAAATACTTCCCTGCCGCCCACAAGCAACCGAAATGGAAGTGTATGCCCCATGGTCAAGACAACAACTGTTCTACCGATTGCTAAGACTGACACTGAACAGCTGCAGTATGCAACTCAATAAGCTGAGCAGCCTGCGTGTTGCCATTAACCGTGAAGCAAATTTCAGGACCAATCCAAAGGACTTACAGAACTAAAAAAGCTCCCGTGATTAGAAACTCGCGGTGAAATCCAATTCTAGAGTCATGCAGGCACCTGATTAAATAAAACAAAGTCGCACTCGTTTAAAGAAGGGTCCTAAAGTCCTCCTAAAAAGGGGGGAAAAGAACTCGAGGAAATTCTATTTGGGGAAACCAGGTCCAGGCACGCCTACAAGAGCAATTACCAGACGCTACCGCACAGGAAGCAGCCTACTCGCTTAGAATCCGCTGGTGATACTACGATCGCCGGCGCAGGGACCGACGCGCGCCACATAGCGAGACGAAGCGGCGAACAGAACGAGCGGGCGGAGGAAGAAGACGAAAGGAGAGGACAGGGAGGGGAGAGGACAGCTCACAGGGCAGCGGCTCATCGGCTGAGGAAGCGGCGGGCGATGCCTCCTCCCCAGCGACCGTAGATGCCTCGAGGGCTTGTACGGCTACGGGCACGAGACGGCGGCTGCGGCGGGCGGCCGGCGAGAATCAGTTGATTGGGTTGGTAGGGGAAGTGAAGGCGGAAGAGAGGAGAGGAGAGAAAACGTGAAGAAATTGCGGGGAATGGTGGAGGGGAGCGGGGGGCCCACACCAGATTTGGACGATGTGACGTCGGAACGCTCGAGGAGATTGTGTTTCGATCGGACGGCAGCCGTGCGCGCGCTCGTATTCCACTTTCCACATTCCGCGACGGGTCGTGCACGTGCAGTGCACAGCCGCGCTATCGGCTCTCGGGGCTCTTTGGCACACCGCACACCTTGTGCAAAAACTCGCTTGTGAAACTGTTTGTTGAAACTGAAAACAATATATTTGTCCAGCTTTCAGTTTATTTTTAGATTGTTTTATGAAACAGCTTCAGATTTTAGTGCCTCGTTTTGCGTAAAATATGTGAAACTCAGTCACCAAAAACTCCACCAAAGGATCCGACCATGGTCACGCTATTGTGAGTCATACGGATCAGGGACGTACGGCTTCTACCGTGGACGATGCATCCGTCTCATGTGTACTATACATGACCGCCGGAGCATGCGATGCATGTGAGGGGGAGATGAAATCGATCCAAACTTGAGATTTGATGCATGAAGAATAAAAATGATTTGGCCCGCTTGTTAGATGCCTGCCGCACTAGTTACCGTGGTCGCCACCCCTTCGTCGGGCCGTCGCCGTTGAGCCGACGCCCGCCTACCCACCTGTCGTTGTTGCAGATCCGCCGTGGGCTTTGCATCACTGCTCGTTGTCTTGATCTGGTGCCGAGAGAGGCAGGGGTGTGTGGCTTGCGGCCGGCCGACAAGCGCCCGGTGGATCTTCGACTTTGGGGTGCGGCGTACCTGGATCGATCCGATGCAATTGTCCACCGATTCGATCTCGCTGGCCTGCCTCTCCATGCGCTCGCCAAGCCTGCACAGCTGTGTCGCAGCCATCCGGAGTCGCGAGAAAAATCGGCAGCGGAGGAAAAGAAAGAGGAAAGTAGCAGAGGGGATGTTTTGATTGATGAAAAAGGTGAAAAGTTTATGCATTGGGCTGCGTGTACAGAGAGAAGAAATGAACTGACACGATTCTTAAGGTGAAAACTTTATGTAAAATGTGGTGAACTGCCCCCAGAGAAGGGAGACGGTAGGTCCGCGTGTGATTTTTTTTTTTTAACATGGGCCTGCATCACTTTTGCCACAGGATTCAGACTTTTTTTTTTGCGTACATGGCTGCCTCTCTCATCGATGAATCAATTCAGAGATGCCTTTGATTGTGTCCACATACTAACCTAACTTTAGAATCTCCACCGTGTCCACCCAGTAACCTAACTTCAGTGTAAAACCTCCGGCACTACTTTTGCGACTTTTTTTTAAGCCTCTCATCTGGTACAGCTGTAGTATTTGCTCATGTACAACTCACATCAATCCTACACACACACCACACTCACACCACGTGTACAGACCAAACCTACAACTACACTCAGACTAGAAGATCGCGTCCTTCATGAGATCACCGGGGTCATCCATGGCTCCGTAGGCGACGGACGCATCGTATTCCCTTTGTGGTTCCACGTGTGAGAGGCAACGAAATATAATAGGGGCAAGCCCCGGTGAGAGACACGGGTGCGATTCCTGAGAATCGAACCCGCGCCGGCAGCGTGGCCACTGCCTCCGCTGGCCACCCGAGCTCAGCTCGGTTCTCACTACTTTTGCGACTTGAGTGTAAAACTTCCACGACGGTACTATTTCTCTGTTCCTAAAAAATGAAGCGTGGACTTTTTTTCCTATGACTTTCTACCCACGAACGTCGTCCTCCACCAGCAAGTCTGAGGCCTACCCACTAGCGAACGCCCCGCGCCCTCGTCGACCCCATTCTCGAATCACAATGCCTTCAAACAATCCAATCAAAATAAAATATATACAAAATTTTTAAAATCTTGAAAAGATTAATACATGCTATAAATCAATAATGACTCATTTTGTTTTGATCTGGAATGATAGAAAATTTAGATTTTAAACTAAAAATTATATTTAAATTTGCACGTGAGCTATTTACACTCGAGATGGTTTTCAAAAAAATTTTAAAACTTTGTGAACAAATACCACTAATCAAAAGCGACATATTTTCCTTTTATTTGTCATGACAGTAAATTTAAATTTTAAATTTAAAATTTAAAAGTATTCTAAAAACTATATTTTAAATTGTCATGTGAGTTGTTTACCCTCGAGATTGTTTTAAAAAAACTTAAAACTTTGTGAACAAATAATGTAAATAAAAAACAACCTATTTTGTTTTGATTTGCGCCTGATAGTAAATTTAGATTTTAAATTATTTTAAAAAACTATATCTAAATTATCACGTGAGTTGTTTGTTGACATTTTAACCCTAGAAAACTACCATGGGATACCCCAAGGCATTAGATTGTTTGGCAAGCAGGATCGTCGGACCTATAGTCTGATGGTAAACGCATGACACGAGACATGATTTATGCAGGTTTGGACCATCGAAGTAGCATACCATACATTCTATTTGGAATATTGTATATTGCACCCTGCACTTGGTGTATGAGATACCAGATGTGCCTCATGTTGTGGTTTCTAGAGTGCCAGACGATCTAGGGACCCCTTCCCTCCTCTATATACCCAGGGGGCTAGAGTACTAGTCGGCTACAATGGATGAGTCCTAGTAGGATTAAAAGGTAGAGTCCTAGCAGGAGTTACACTTGAGATGGTCAAAAATCTTAAAACTTTGTGAACAAATAAAATAAATAAAAAAGACCTATTTTGCTTTGATTTGACATGGTAGCAAATTTAGATTTTAAATTAAAAATTATTTTAAAACTATATTTAAATTGTTACATGAGTTGTTTACACTCGAGATGGTTTCCAAAAATCTTAAAACTTTATGAAAAATATTATAATAAAAAATGACCCATTAAATTTTATTTTGATCTAGCATAATAGTAAATTTATATTTTAGTTAAAAGTTATTCTAAAAAATAACTATATTTAAATTATCATGTGAGCTATATGCATTCAGGATGGTTTTAAAAAATCTTAGAGCTTTATAAATTGATTGAGATAAATTGGTAGCGGTAAATATTTCTTTCATCTAGCAAAATAGCTATTTTTTGATAGTAATATTAGGATTCCATTTATATATGATTTGTATTGTTCGCAATTGGTTTTGAATTAAAGGAAAGCTATAGCTTTGAAAATGAGTTTTTAAATTAAAAAAAAAGCTAATGCACCATTGTGCATGTAATAGTAACTTTGAACAAGAATCTACTTGACAGTATTTTCTTCAAAAACAATTTTTGGATAGAAAATACTCACCGGTTCGTTATAATGTGTTGACAATTTTTTTTCAAAAACTTGCTTGCATTATCGAGTCAAATAAATCGAGTCATGTTATGAATACAATATAAGTAGGATGATGCCGTTCAAAAAATATAAGTAGGATGATGAATAATACTGGTTTACCTGTGAATAAAATCTAAATAGAGTTGAAAAACAAGCTTGACCATTTTTGGCAGAACTCGTGAGTATTTTAATTAACTTAGTCAATCATTTCTCTATGATACAAGCAATTTGTGCCTGCACAAAATTTTACTCCGGAACATAGGCAATATAGATCTCATTTTGTTGTTTTTATACAGTTTTCAATGATGCAAAGTGGATCAAAAGGTAGATATATGATTTAGGAAATATGAGTGTTTCAAGTATTTCAATAAGCCATAGTTTTCGCGTGTTCACTAGCCCACTTTGCATGCATGCATGCCTGCCTGAAATCTATACTATAAAGAGAATAACTTTTAAAAACAATTTTCACCCAAGATTAAACACCCTTTACCCCTCACAACCCATCATAAAAGGCCCACATGACAGCCCAAAAGTTTGACAGGGAGAGGGGGGAGATCGAAAAAACGGATGATAGAAAATACTTCCGCCAAAAGTGAAATCTTTTCATCACCGCACGTAGGAGTTACCCGCTGCTGTACCCACTCTTCGAATTTTCAATCCCACGCCATTTTTTCGCGGATGGTTTCCTTATTTGTATCAATCAATCAGTTTCCATCTTTGATCACACTGTGTTACCTTCCATCTTTCATCAATCGCGCACCCTTTGACTCACGATACTATTTCTTTTTTCCATTTGAATCGACCTCAGTTTGCCTCCACATACCAAAGCCGTGCGCATCCGCCGAAGGAGGCCAGTGCGGCGTGCGGAATCCATCGATCTTGTCCAGTGATTTTTTCGAGGTGTGGCGTGCATCGATGTCGGTCATAGCGGCCAGCGATGGTGGCGTTTGCGCCGACCGGCGTTGACAACGCATCTGATCCTAGGCCGTCAGTCGCCATCTATCACAGCCACCACTCCAGGTAATTTCGATTCATGGCTTGCCATATGGTTGTTCATGTGTGGGATGCGATCTACGTACTTGGCTAACTCTGCGGCGTGAGCGACGTTCGCTGTGTCGCCGACATCCAGCCTGTTCGTTTGGCTTATCAGCCATCAGCCAGCAGTACTTCAGTCTCACAACAAATCAGCACCAGCCACCAGCCAGCCAGCAGTACTTTTCTCTCACAACAAATCAGCACCGCCACCAGGCACCAGCCAACCGAACAGGCTGATCATCGACCAGCGACCTCCGGCAGCGATGTCGCGTCTGAAGCCGTCAAGCATGGACATCTATCACTTCCGAACCAGGTAATTAATTTTATGCACAATTGCTACTGCTTGCCCCTGCCGAGTTTTGCAGGGATACAATATTTTCGTTTGATCGTAATGGACAAACGGATCCCCTTGGTCATCTTAGATACACAAAAGATTCACGGCCAGGAAGAAATGCTAAGAGAAAGGCTTCGGAGTTAGAAGCAACGCCTTTGGGAGATAGATACTCGGCAGGAAAGAATTTTGATTTGATCTGGTAGCATCAACGGGTATTCATCCTGCTTCTCAATCTATCTATATATGTTTTTGTCCATTAGCATGTTGATTGGTTTTTGTTTTCTTTATTGCTCCTACTCCGGCTTCGTTACCTCACACCATGCTGTAGTTCCAAGCAACTGCCTGCCGTCTCCGTCCATCCTCTTCCTCCCTGTCATGCTTGCGAGGCGCCAAAGAGACCATCGCTGGGGAGGCCTACAAGGTATCTGAAGTAAAGTTCCATTCAATTCCATAATCCATATGTATATGCTGCAGCGAGGATATCCTTTAAATTACAGCTGGACCTTACAAATGCAGAGATTGGTGGAATCGTGCAGCCGGACACATTCTGAAGATAGAGAACGGATTATATTCAGACATAGGATGGTTGGGGACAGATTGTGCTTCTGAACTCTGTATGGATTGGCATCATAACCATGATACTGGCATGGAAGGTAAAGCTACTCTATTCATCCTTTAGAGAAATCACATACATTATGGTAAAATAAAAGTACCACTGCTCTATAAATACATTTTCTTTCATGCTCCTGGTGGTTTGGTTCTGGTTTTGGCCCACGCTAATAATAAATATATTTTGTCTGAGCAGATGAGGCAGACACAACTAGGGCTGTCAAAAAAGCTCGAGGCTCGTGAGCTACTCGGATTCGGCTCGTCTGAGGCTTGTTTCGAGATCGGCTCGAATGCTAAACGAGCCAAGCTCAAGCTTGATCTAAAGATCGCGAGATTTTCGAGCTCGAGATCGAAAAGCTCGAGTAAGCTCGTCTATTACGGTCAGCTATGACTTTGCGATGTGTATATACACGTATTCTAATTTTTTTTATTTAGATGCATTTTTTGAACCTTCAAATTCTACAAATAAGACAATGAGTCAAGTCTAATTGTTGTATAGATTTTGATTAAGTAGATCTATGACTGATAAAAATTTAAAGCTCATGAATTACTCGTGTTTAGCTCGCTATAAACTCGACTCGAGATCGGCTTGACTCATAAACGAGCCAAGCTTGAGCCCAGCTGTAGGCTCGAATGATTTTGAGGCTCGGATCGAGCTCGGCTCGGTACTTAACAAGCTCAATCTTGAGGCGTTGAGCTCGCTCGAGCTTGGCTCGTTTACAGCCCTAGACACAATGATGAAGAGAACTGGGTAATTTTATTAATTTTTTTGAAGATTAAGTGAGGACCTTTTTTTGCATGTGTACCTTATAGCACAAGGATCGGTGGATTCTGGTAATGCTTTCATACATGCTAACACAAGTTTGTTAATTTGATGTGCTGAAACTGAGAAAAAAATTGGCAGGCCCTGGCATACGTCGGCACTGAAGTGGCTGAAATTGTTAATTTGGTGAATGCTTGGGACAAAGGGCCAGCGAGGGTGTAGCCATGCAACAGCAGCAAGGGTGGGGACAGGAGCAGCAGCCTGCGGACGTTGCTATCATGGTGAGTCTCTCATTCATAGGTGCTATGTAATTGAGAAAAATACGTGCATGCAGGAAAGGATATCTATGTGTAAATATCATGTTAAAATATTTATAGACATTCTATTCTTGAGAAAAAGTTGCATGAATTACCACGTGCTTCAGTTTATGATCATATTATAGAACTATCCTAGAAAAATCTATGTCTGTGGCTCAATGCTGATAAGTGGTTATAGGATTTATATGCAAAGAGAATTTCAAAGAAGTTTCATATGCTTCTCAGGATCAATAGAAAAAACTTGGAGACTCCCATTTGAAGAGAGCTATTGGAAGTCAATGAAGGCCGGCATCGTTTATATGATCAACACCGGCAGTAGGCAGAGCTGTTCTGCTTCGATGCACCGTTCCTAAAAGTATGTGTATCTCTTCCTCAGAATTTGTCAGGCCTAAAATTTCTCATAATTTATCAATTGAATTGTTGGTCATTAATTTTCCACACCACCCATTTTTTTCCAGGCATGCCACTGAAATTCTGAAATGGTTTTTGTCAGCTCTGATCTAAATCGTTTAGCTACTTAGAACTAAAGTCCTGCAAAGCTTACAACATGCTGAAAGTGGTCCTTCTGTTCATGTTATGCAAATTTCACTTTATCTGCTACATTTTTTTAATGGCTAGAATCCTAGAAACAAGTTTCAATTTGTGCAACAAAGCTTGCACGTTTCACACCATCTATTCAAATGGGCGAAGGAGCTGACATACGTAAAGTACTAGGAGTGAGCACAGAGCAACGGCATGCTGAGCATCCTGAGAGGTAGATATCCTTGAGTGACGATCTACATGCTGCCCTAGGGCCCTGTGCCATAACAGCAAGGAGGTACCATATGTGGAACTCCAAATGATCCATTCTGGTGTTGCTATGGCACTGGTAAGTGAAAATTTCAACTTTTTATGAGAAGGCAGCAAGTTGTTTGTTTACTGCCAAATGGTCAGTTTCCTAGAATCAGCGTTTAGATAAATTAATAAATCTCTCTGCATATGGCCTTGCTCTAGCTTAGAATTTTCACTTTCTGCATCATAGTTCAGTGCAAATACCTTTGTTTATGTATTAAAAAAGGATTAGTTGTTCAGATCAGGGACATTTTCAAATGAAATAGAAAATATTAAGGTCTTGTGGTTTTTTAATTTAGAAACAAAAGATTCACTGGAGCACACATATGTTCTCTAGCTGGAAAGGATATTGTTCATGTAATACACCTTGATTCTTCCAAAGTTGTTGAATTTCGGACCCATCCTTTTTTGTTGCCCTAAAGTGGTTGAGCAATTTTCTTCTCCGAGTTGAGAAACAATGCTCATTTTCCATGTTTGCAGGTATCATGTGGAGGAACCAGTTCAGTTGCGCTAAGTTGAGATGGCCAAATGTTTTCTCTAAGTAAAATTTTGTCTCCAACCCACTACTGTGTGCTTTGGAAGATAGTTTTGTTTTGACCAATGTCAAACATGGTTATATTGACTTACCTGCGGGTGTAACATCAACCCACTTGAATTAGTTTATAAAAATTTACTAATGGAACTAGGCAATTTATTACTTGATTATCTTATTTTGTTCATGATTATAAACTCTGAATGTTGCTGAATTCTTGCATCATCATATCCTTTCCACATTGACTGCCTTTGTGAACAAGCTGTCAAAGATCCTAGAGTAGTGAGTCAATGATTACACTGCATTAATCATGGACGAACTCAATCCGATGACATCCTGTAGCAACCTAAGCAAAAATTGATAAGGTATGAGTAAAAAAGCTTCGGCCAATGGAATGCATATTAATTGTATATTGTTCTGCACCCAACTATTGCATGTTGATCTATATTTTTTTTCCTTTTAACAAATTATAAAGTAAAATGCTACTGGAGAACCACTTACTAACTGCTTCGGTCCAATTCTAAACATATCAAAATCTTGAAAGCTCTTGTCAGATGATGAGCAGCATGCTTGGTTAAGAATTGCGCTATGTTATTATTGGTTAAATCAATAATTTTGTATGTGTAATGTTAAATATGTCAGAAAACTTCAGATTCTAAAGCTGACATGTTTTTTTTGAACCTGGTGTAACTTTGTTTCAAACTCACTTAATTATCATGAAAAGATGGTCAATGATAGAAACTAAAGCGAAGCGTAGGCAATTGTACTCACGTGAGGCCTATGAAATGCTCAAGAATGTACTCGAATTTTGTTCTAGCAGAAAGCTTGTGTTTGCAAGTCTAAACCATATCCGTTATAAAAAAATTTCTCATATCACCATGGACTGTTTTTTATTTTTTTATATTGGATCCTAATTTTATGGTAATGGTTAAACACTTATTTCTTTTAAACAAGATGCATTTGTTAACTGGAAATGGTTTGTATTTGTCAAACTTGTTATTTTTATATTATCATGGACGGTTTCTGATTTTTTTTTGTTATTAACATGCATGCCAGACGTGTGTCACTGCTACAACAGATGCAAGGGTGAGGAATCATTTTCGTGCTCATTTTCCACATCTACATTGAACATCACAAATGCCACCTGCTCATGTAAGAATATCAAACACAAATGCAAGTCTATTAGGCTTGTCTCCAGACCCCTGAATGACCAAACAGTTCTTATCAAACTGAAACCTGAAGATACATAGTGCCTTTTAAGCAGTTACAATGTTAATAATTGATGAATTTTTATTTTTGACAAAATAATTGATTCGCATCTCATTAGCTGAAATAGGCTGTCAAACGGTTCTCCTAGAAGAGCTTTGAAGTTTTGCTCGTGCTCCTCAGTACCATGAAGGTTTGGGTGTTTGTAAGATGCTAAGACGAAAAATCATTATCATTAACATGGTAATCTTGCTAAAATTTTCTTGCAAACAACAGTCTGATTGACAGCTGACTATTGAAGTTTTGTGTGATATTGCTTTGCTTTTTCGTCAAATAACCTGAATTGCCCTTCAACTAAGCCAGGTAGGGATGTTAAAAGTGTTGATTAGCACCTTACAAATTTTTACTGGTTTCAGGTTAGAATATATTCATAAAAAAGGTACACTACAAATCATGCTTTTTTTTTCTTTCTAATGGTGAGAATCAATGCACCATAGACATTCTTGCCACATGGAAGAAGCTTCACTTGGTGTGGCAACTATGTTGCCCACTTATTCAGAGAATGTAGTAATGTTGGGTGTTAGTTTAGCTTTTGTTGGGTTGAAAGAGAAAGAAGGTAATTGCTAGAGAGAAGAAATAATGAAATAGAATTTTTCACGTTTCCAATTTGCTAATCAAATTATCTTTTCTTAATGAGTTCTTGATTCAGGTTTTGGTTGTTTGGGTCTGATGACCTCTATGCTGGTACATTGTGTTATCTTTTGCACCGCTGTAGAACCCACTGTAGAAAACAGAAACAATATTACACATTTGGATAATCTTCTTTTTTTAAAAAAAACGTAATGGGAATCGAGACTTGAATCCATGGCCTCAAATGCCACAACCTTGTGATTTGTACTAGGCTGCATACTTGTCACTAATCTGATTTTGTTATTTTGGATTGTTAAATAGAAGCTCTTTTCTATAGACGGGAAAACATAACAGAGGCTGGGCTGCTCATGGAACTGTCACAAGACATTTCAGGCTACATCAGAAGGGACAAGAGACAAGTACCAACAGTATTGCCTCAATATTTGCTTGGACTCGTGGCCTAGAACTGCATGGTGTATGTGCTTGACTGGTTATTCAAGGACACCATTAGTTTTTTAATTTGTTGAATTCTTTGTTTGCAAGGTTGCGTGTGAAACAAATGAGATGATCGTGTTTTGGTAATAGAGTAGATTTTACACCTGAAGCAGAGCATTTGAGCTCCTAAACCTGTGCAACGATCTAAATAATCAATTGTCCTTCTGACCTATGAGAGAATGCTTGTAACCGGCGATATGATTATGGACAAATGTGAAACTGCCAGCAGCAAGATGCATCGAGCCATTGGTGTCATGGATCGAAACTCTTATATAGAAAAAGCAATAAAAATGAGTTAAGTTTGCTATGATCAGGTGAATGCGCGGCTGATGATTGTACACATGCAGCTATACTTGGTATTCATGAGTTGGTGAACAAGTTTGATTGATCGAAACTGGCCAAGATAAAGAAGTAAAACGCTGATTATTGCTATGGTTGTCGATTTAGTTTGTCATATGCACAAGGCGTGCAAGCTACTTGAAGATGCATGGTGTAACTCTAATGGTTTGACTCAATTGTCTTCAAATAATGTAGGTTTGAAATGTCATATTCTCATGTTATGCAATGGATGAATAATGTTTCATAAGGATGAGAGCATATGGTTTCTATATACTCCATGTTCCGTATGACACCACCATTTTCTTTCAAAATAACCGCATTAGGTGTATGATTTGGGCTTCTAAATAACATAGATTCAGCTGTATGTATTCATTTCCTTATTTACAAGCTTGAGATTTTTTGCAATATAAAAGTGCTTTGTATTAGAATTTTTTTAACGTGCCAGCATAACCACTATAAACTATTAATACTTGAATAATTTAGGTTTATGTTTATGTATGTAAAATGTTCGAGTTTAATAATTTTCCTATTTACTAGATTGTGGTATTTTGCCATATATAATTTTTTATATCAGAATTTTCTTTAAACGTGCCTGCGGCACGTGCTCATCCACTAGTATGAAAAACTATAAATCTAATGAAAACGCATCTGTGCGTTCAAACATACCGAACCGTCTTCTTACCGTAAAAATGATCGTGCATGCCCAAAGCTTATAGCATTCACGAAGCCCATAAATCTCTCTCTTTTTTTGCAGGAAAGCCCATAAGGCCATAAGTCTAACTAAAAATAGCATACACCAAGCCCATCTTGAACGGCCCGCCAGCCAAGAGCAACGTTGGCAATTGACAGCCCGCAAGGTACGCGCGAAGGGTCAGCACGAAGGCGGTCGATGACGACGACCCGCGGCGAGCCAACTCCGCTCGCCCCCCCACGTTCTCGCTGTCTCCACAATTCGCTCCTTGAGACTCTCTGATCACCGTCGTCATGCTCCCCTCCTCCTTCCCTATTAATTCACTCCACCATGCAACCGCAGAGAAGCTCTCTTGAGCTATTGCGGCATCGGTTCTGATCAGGAAGGCACAGCGATAGCGATGGCGAATCTCGTTCCACTAGCGCTTCTTCTCACCCTCCTCAGCGCATTGTGCCGCCACGCCGACGCCACCGCCTTCGAGGTCGGCGGCGATGACGGGTGGGTCGTGCCGCCGTCTAATAAAGACGGCAGCATGTACAACCAGTGGGCGTCCAAGAACCGCTTCCTCGTCGGCGACAGCGTCCGTAAGATCCATTCCGTTGATCCACCATATCGTCGCCACGGTCATCTGTGCATATGCCACTCTCTTCTGGCAGTGCCATCAATCTTGCCAAACTCCAAATGATGACGACGTGATGTGTGCATGTCTGCACTCGATGTGTGTAGATTTCAAGTACAAGAAGGACTCGGTGATGGTGGTGACGGAGGACGACTACAACAACTGCCGCGCGGCGCACCCCATCTTCTTCTCCAACAACGGCGACACGGAGGTGGAGCTGGACCGCCCGGGTCTCTTCTACTTCATCAGCGGCGTCACAGGCCACTGTGAGCGCGGGCAGAGGATGGTCATCAAGGTCATCGGCCAGGGCGCGCCCCCACCGTCGCCCCCGGCCCCGCCGGCGCCTCCTAGCCCGCCTCACCCAAGTGGCGCCGCGCCAGGCACCAGCATGCTCGCCGGCGCCATTGCCGCCATGGCGATGGCACTGGCAGCCCTCTTGCATGGTCTCTAGATTTTGAAGCTACACGAACAGTTTTCGTGTGCATCTCTAGTTCGTCGATACAATAATACAGTGCTGGTTAGTTCTAGCCTTTTAGAATTGATGCGTATGACGGTATGAGATTGTGTGGAGCGCTTTATTTGTGGCTTTCCATATTATTGTTTCTTCTATATTTCGCGTATAGATGAAAAAAATTAACATATCCCTCCCTTGCACCGTGCAGATCATCGTTTTACGTTTCAACGAATGGAACATGACTTGTGAGTGCAGAAAAAAAAAGTCTAATTAACTCCCTACAACGTCTGCAATAGCCTGATTTTTCAGCCTAAACAATCTGAGCTTGAACCATCATCTCCATATATACGGCAGACAATTTATAACAAATCATATGGTAAAATTTTGTATACTCCTGCTAGCATATATCATATATGCTGGGACATTTGCCCCCCTCTGCACTCTGCAGCTCTGCGCTACTTGGCATCTCTAAGAGACTCTTTATATTTTTCCTAACTTACATGACTAAAGATTTTGATGAAAAAACACTCTCCAACAACCTCTTCAGTTGGATATCCAAATATGGCTCTATTCCAGATTTCTCGCTAGCCAAAGATGGAGAGTGATGATGACTCTCTAGACTGCGCACAACGTATAGAAAAACTGTTGGAGAGTATAAAGATATAGAAAACAATTTTTACTTAAATGACTCTCCAAATGATGATTTAGAGAGTAGATTTTAGAAACACTCTTGGAGATACTCTTATAACTCCTGGTAATTTGGATTTATTCTTCTTCCTCAATGTGGTAAGGCACATGCAAGACGTAGATCGGCAGCATGTGTTCTCTACTTTGCGCATTGGTCCTAACCAGAATCTGAAAAGACAAGGACTATGATCGATGCATAAGGGGGCTGTTGAAGATTTTGGCGATTGCAACAATAAACTCTGAATATAAATTATGTTTAACAAAGAGACTAGCTTGCAATCCTAAAACATATAGGTATTATAAACAAGTTTTCAAAGAAGCGCCATGTCACATGAATAAGTTTCGGATACATAATCAAACAAGGCCTCCAATGCACATATCATTTCACGATTTTATATACTAGCTATAACACTTCTCTACCTATATCTCTACTCCTATAAAAAAACTTTTTGTCCTCGTTTCCTGTCCGTCGTAGGTCCTTTTGCTTCGTAGGTTTCCCTCCAACCCGCCCGCGCCCCCTTCGCCCATCGCCCCGCGATTGAATTGAACCCAGCGTTCAGCGTTCGATTCCCGTCCCGCCGCTGTAGCTATTTTTTTTCCCTTTTTCCTCCGTGAAACCAAAGACAACGACGGGGAGCTGAATCCCTAAGTCCCGGCCGCCGCCGCCGCACCACTCCTTCGCTCGGCCTCCCCGTCGCCCGAGTGCGAATCCCTCTCCATCTCTCCCTCGCCATCGATCTCCATCGCACGAGGATCCATCTCTCCCTCGCCATCGATCTGCTTCACTCCACACGCGCCTCCACACATCACGCCGCCGCGTCGCCCCTCTCTCCCTCGCCGTGCGGGAGACAAGAAATTGTGCTGCTCGCGCAGGCCGTCGATGCGCCCGTCGCCCTGGCTCCCTTGCTTCCTCGCCCTCGCCGGTCTTCACGACTGCCGGAACTGCGACCACCAGGTTCTTGCTTCCTCTTCATCCTTCGGCACCTCCCTCCCGACGATCTCGCCCCTGTTAATCCAATCACGACCCCTGCGCGGTCGCCGCCGACTCGGCGTCCCCGGCGTCGTCCACCTCACCTGGAACGCCTGGCCGCACTCCAAGGTCGAGGCCAGCCGCTGCGTCGTGCCTCTCGCCGCCACCCTCTCGCCCGCGGGTGTCCTGGACCCTCCTTCGTGTCCCCGCCGTCGCTCCCCTACCCGCCGCTCCAGAGGTCCTCGATTAGGGTTCCGGGGGAGGAGGCCTGGCCGCCCTCGGACCCCATCCTCCCATACCTCAGGTACTCCCGAATCTCTCTCAAGATGTAGCTCTGTTACATGGATTCCTGGTTTGCTGAGGTTGGTTTATGGATTTGTGTTCAGGTCTATCACCAGGTCGATGGATGAACTCGGAACAGGGCCACGGAGTGACACAACAGCCTTAGACCTGAAAAAGCGTTACTTGACATAATGCATTAAAACTTATGGGGATGAGTATCAGTACTCCACTGATCCACTCTGATCTCATTCCTCCTGGATTACTGGTTGTTCACAACTCTGATCTCATTCCTCCTAGATTACTGGTTGTTCTTTTTGCTTATTGTTTTGAGGCCTTTCATGATTCTTGATGTTTAGGCCGATGTAACTGAAACATTCCCAAAGGTTTTCAAGAAACTGGAGGAGAAAAGAATGTTCTTGGAGCATGCACTGCTCTACGAGTCACATGCATCGTATCTCTGCGCTGAGGGGAAAGTGCAGGAGGCTGATAAAGTGTATGCGATCGGTATCTCCAGGTTTGTATAGTACATTTTTTAGCCTTGCTGAACTCGTATGTCCCCATGATGACCAGGGTAATGATCTAGGTCCAGAAGATTAATGCCCTGAGAGATATAGTTCCCTTATTTAAATAATTGAATAGCATTCTGGACTGCAGCAACCTCTAATGATGGCTCTGATCAAGCACGATGATTGCACATGCAGACAAGGGAAGATAAAAAAAAAGCTCTGTAAGTGTAGCTCTTTTATCTACGCATTTGTTTCAATGCATGATACATTCCTGCTTCTAGGAAGGAGCACCTGAGATGGCACCATGGATCTTTTAGAGGTTAGACCTGATGCTTAATACTGTGCAGATGAGTGATCCTTTTATTGGGGAAATAATACTTTCAATACAAAGAGTCCCTTTAACTACAGATCTAGCACAGCACACCTTATTTTTTTAACAGCAAACACAATTTGTTCTCTATTTTTCTGTTTTTTGTATGGATTATGATATACTGCTCCATTTTTTGTTTGTTAATTCTATCATCTTTGGTAGCTCTGAACTGGAGCTATCATATCTGAAACTTGGGAAGATGGAAAAGCAATAAAAGATCTTAATTCTCATCTGGTGAGTAAACATTTCTTGCATAGTTTCCCACAAGTTATCATCAGATCTTATGGCACTACTTGAAGCGGTGATGTTTGAAAGTTATTGTTTTGTTTTCATGAACTTTTGGAATCAACTTAGCTAAGTCACTTCCCCACTGAAGTCTGTCCATTTCCTTCCCTTTTTTTCCCTTTTTTTCTTCAGAAGTACTCCTTGCTATCAGATTTTCATCGTTTTAAAACTGCAGTCCTTTGCAGGCAGTACTACATTTCCAAGCAGGCATTGCTAATTTACCTCTTTGCAGAATTGCCACCCTTGAATGGTTGTCTCATGAGCAAAGCAATGGTGGCCTGAAACTCTGAATCAACAATGACTTTCTGTAAGTTCCAGCATTATTAATGTTTGAATAATATATGATCATGTTCATAATTTTTAAAACTGCTGGGAAGTATGTTCATAATTTTTTAAAGAGCCAGATGAGTTGGCTCAGTTCAAGGTATTGCTTGCACTAGCACTCTGAAGTTCTTTTTGTAACTTGAACAGATATGCATTCCTTGTGTTTTTTGATATGTACTGGTGAAAAACTTGACACGTAGATGATAGACAAACTAACACCCTGATGATCATATAAATTATTTTGTTTTCTAATCAAAGTGCAAAGTTTGTTTGCACATTTTGGACAAGAACCACTCGACGATCTGCTATCCTAGCAAATTTCTTTTTTGGGCACCAGTTTAGTCGAAGAATTCCTATTCTCACTTGGATGATATCTCATTTTTTGATCATATCATTCTGTAGTGTAGCGTTATTGATTTACATATAACTTAGGCACATTCTTGGCCACTCTTTGATATGTGGACTCATGGCCCCATAATTTGTTGCCTCACCTTGCTGCAGCTTTTCTGAGTAGCACCTGTTTAACATAATGCCATTCTGAAACTTTTTATGCCAACTGAGACAGTGAGCATGGCTGCAACTCGTGTTCCCGGTGCTGGGTGCAAGACTTCCAACTGTGAGTTGCTATTTTGCAACCATGGCCTATTGTGATATACCACTGTGCTATCATACCGTGTAGTTGTTCATCCTGTCGTAGCCTCATTTAAATGGCTTACATTTGTATAATTAGGGACATCGGGGTAATCTAGATAACATAGTTTGCATCCTCAGTTGATTGATATGTTATTCCATCATGCGTCACACCACCCCTGACTAAGTTGTGCAGTTAGCAGCATTACTATAGATTAAAAAACTACTTCTGGTTAACATAAAGTATATATATCAACTACTTTTATCTCTATTATATTTTTTGTCACCAGTAGATTAGGAAACAACTTTTATTCGGTAAAATAAAGTAGGTATCAACTACTTTTGGCTCTATTTGCTGATTCTTGCAATATCATTAACATTTGCTTTTTTTGTTGTGGTTGAGCCAGCAGCCATAAAAGCATTCCTGATGCATTTCTAAGAAACATTCAAGTTATTGACAGCCACGGTAGGCCATGAAATTACTCACGGAGTCAGGTCCTGGTTTCGTTTTTGGTTGCTATTTCCTTTAATTAATGCTGAGCCTTGGAGTATATTCAAAATGATGCTACAATGTCTCATACCATGTGGGTCTTTTAACTTCTTAATTATACTTTTCAGTTTATACACAACAAGAGATAAGAATGCTTCTCTGGTTGAGTTCAGTTCCCCGGTCAACAATAGAAGATCAAGAATGCTTTCTGGTTGAGTTCAGATGGCCCTAGGTCACTAGGTGCCTACAGAATGTTTGGATGCAAGCAGAGTTTCAGAACTCTGAACTTCTTGTACTCTTGGACACCTTCCCCTACAAAATAAATTAAGCAGTCTGTATCAAGCATTGACACATGATTGAGCTTTTTAATTTTATGTAGGACTATTAAGGTTGCTGGTGATAGTGGTGGTCCGTTGTTCTGCAAAATTCAGAGTTCTATACATGCACAATCAAGTGAAAACAATTGACTCATTGCTTCTATATTTTTTGCAGAAATTTGGAATGGAGAAGAAATAAGTTAGCAGAAGAGTGAGAGATTGCTGCAACAACCGATCTCTAGAGGTGACCATCGATCTGCACTTTGTCTTCCCCTTTCTCTGGATGAATTCTAGGAGCATAGAATATTGACCAAGTTGAAGCACTTACAGGCAGAGGGGGATGGAGTGTCAAAAGCACACAAAATCAAAAGTTTCAGTTTTAGAAAGTGTCAAAAGTGTGAGAGTTCACAGGCATACCAAGAAATGAAATCAGCATTCCAGAGATGCCTGAATGTCGATACGATAAATCTTAACTAAACTCTGTAATTTTTACTATGCTCCTAGAGTGCAAAAGAAGATAAGTTAATTTTAGAAGGCCAAAGCATTTTCAGGCAAACTCTTTTTAATTTGGTTTCCAAACTGTCGGTAAAACTTGATCATGATAAGAGAAAATAGTTATGTTGCTTCTTACACCCATGGAAATTCAGTTGTAGCAAATAGTTGTGCTGCTTGTTACAGCCATGGATTTTTTTCATCTTGGTATTAAAATGCATGTTTGAATATGGTGTGGAGCCTAATAACAAGCTGAGGGTTTTCGTTCAGGTTTTGATCTTACTGGGAGTATATTCTTTCCAGAGCTGTAGGGTGCAATACAAAGGTGGACAGGGGGCATCCAGACCCAGTTTACTGATTTATAAAGTGTTAAATACTCCTTGAATGCATAGGCTTTGAGTATGTGTGCAGTACAAAAGCTGCGACATACTCCCGGTACAGAGACTTTGGGGGTACAGGTTTCAGTACAGAGGCTCTGGGTACGGTGGCAGTACTGAGGCTGGGAGTATGAAATAAATGTAGAGATCATGGAAATGCTTATAGAAATGTTGATGCAAGCTGTCCACCTAAGTACAATGATTCTCTAATTAAACGGTCTGTTTGTGATCCTTAAATGTTGTTTCAACATGGTTTGCAGCATTGTACTGTCAGTGAAATTATAAGGACAAGCAAGTAAGCGTGAACATATTTTAGCTTTTCTCTAAACATGGAGTGCTCCATATGTTTGTGGGTAGCGTGTTTGGATGTCGGCTCTGCTAGCATGGAGAAAAACAGCGCTGCTTCGTGTTTTGTATATTCTGCTCATGTTTCATGCCATGTTCAGTGTGTTCCATCAGTAATCAAAGGCGTTGATTGCATTTTAGTTTGCTCAGGGGCAACTGCCGAAGCAACCTATCCAGACAGTGCTTGACATCAATTTTTTTTATAATTAGTCGATTTACCGGAGGGAGTTTCTCTTTAATTCTTTTCACTAGAATTTTTTTTAAAAAATTTGTCTACTTGATATACATCTTTACTGAGAATCTATAGCTGTCATTTACTATACTTTTATTCATCTAATATTCTTGTTTAGTATATTAATATTTTTTGTGTTTACGGGATTTTTTTTATAAAAACATGCGCATATATGCTATGCTCCGCGGAAAATTTCCATTAATGTATCAATAGATCTTCCTATGTGGTCTTTGCTCGTGCTTTGATTTGAAAACGATATATAAAATGTGACGTTATGCTTCATAATTAGACTTAATCAGTGTGTTCCAAATATCAATACTATGTTCTTTATTCTCTATGTATTACATTTGTATTCCCAAAGATGCTTGATATGAATAATTTATTTGTCAATTCACTATGTTGCAGATATTAAGTGGCTTTCTTATTCTACAATACATGTCTGCAACAATAGAAGCACGCCAATAATTACTGTGAGTTTTATACTTTTCCTTTAATATGAGAGGTTTATGATTTTCCAAATACTTTTGTCATTTATCTATACGACAGGATGGCCAATTAATGCGACGAGATTTCGTGATCGATGTATTGGCGTTTGAAGCTAATACCTATAAGCGATTACTACTGTCTGATATAAAGAAAAATCTTAGCCAGATAAAAGGCTACGAAATAAAATAGATTCGTTTTTCTCATACTTTCATTAAAATAGAGTTGATTGAACTATTATTACTTTAAGTTTTCTTTGAACTATTTGCCATAATCAGTGATTTGTTTGTTTGAATTGTATTTTATACATTCCGTTCATAAAATTTTGTGTTCATTTGAATTATAAAATATGAATGTATCCTTCCTATCTTGCCACGTATATTTGGTGCTCTCGGTAAACATGATTTTTCCTTTATTAAATTTTAGCACTTCTAATTTTTTGTATTTGTCCCGTAGCAACGCACGGGCACGATCCTAGTATAATATTAAAGAGAGGGACGTTTCGTCCGTCGTCTCTACCTATATTAAAAGGGAGGGACGTTTCGTCGGTCGTCCACGTTTAATTTCGTCCGTCGTTCCCAGTCCGTCGCCCCCGTCGGCTCGCAGCGCCCTCGCCTCCTTCGGTTCGCCCCTGAGCGCCTCGGCTGTCTCACCGCCCCTCTCCCCTCACGCGCCTCCTCCCTCAGTGCGACGCCCGTTCCCTTTCCCAAACACAACAGATTCCGATCGATGCCTCCCTCGCCGCGCTGCTAACGACCCACCACCGCGCCGCCAATCATATCCACCACCGCTCCAATCCCACTGACATCGACCATGTCCTGCGTGCCAACTTCGGCTACCCCAAGGGCGAGCACGGCATCTTCACGCTCCGGGACTTCATCGGCGGGGGTCTCTTCAACTCCGATGGCGAGCAGTGGCTCTGGTAGCACAAGAACGCCAGCCTCGAGTTCAGCAAGCGCTCGCCCCGCAAGTTCGTCGTCGACGTCGTCCAGGCCGAGGTCGCCAACAAGACATGCTCGAGCGCAATGCCAGCGGCGACGGCGAGGACGGCGCGTTGTACCCGACATGCAGGACGTGCTCGAGCGGTTCGCGCTCGACACCATCTGCATGGTGGCGTTTGGACACGACCCTTGCTACCTCGCCGACGGCGGGGGGTAATGGCCGAGGCGAAGTCCGGTTTCATGCGCACGTTCGCGCGAGGCGCAGGACCTCGTCGTTGGGCGGTTCTTGGAGCCCTTCGAGGTCTCATGAAAGATCAAGAAGTGGCTCAACGTCGGCACCGAGCGCCGGCCCAAGAAGGCCATCACCGACATCCACGCGTTCGCCATGGACATTGTCCGTCGTGCCCGGCGACAGATCGCGTCGCTGGACGACAGAGACGACGTCCTGTCACGGTTCATGGCGGGCGACGAGCACAGCGACGAGGTGCTCAGGGCGAGCTGCACGCCACGCTCATGGAGTCGATGCGGCTGTACTTGCCGGTGCCGATCGACTCGCAGTCCTGCGCCGCGGACGGCACGCTTCTCGACGGCACGCACGTAGGCGCCGGCTGGTCCGTGACGTACAAAGTGTACGCCATGGGGCGGCGCGCGGTGATATGGGGCGAGCACTGCACCGAGTACAAGCCGGATCGGTGACGGCGCGTTCCGGCCGGAGAGTACAAGCCGGAGCAGTGGCTCGGGGAGGACGGAGCGTTCCGGCTGTAGAGCCCGTTTCGGTACACCGTGTTCCTTGCCGAGCCGAGGATGTACCTTGGGAAGGAGATGGCATACGTGCAGATGAAGTCGATCGTTGCGAGAGCGTGGTCGAAGAGTTTCTGGTCGACGTCAAGAAGGACGCCGCCGGCGATGTGCCAGACCACGTGCTCTCCGCGACGTTTAGGATGGACGAAGGGTACTTGCCTGTGCAAGTAAGGAGAAGGGAGGCTGGAACTCGAAGTGCTCAGTGACGACCAAGAGGATCATCGGATTCATACTTTCATGTCCATAGAGTCTTCAATTGTCGGTTGCTTAGAGGACTCAGTTTGTTATATGAAAATATAGGTTCGTGTTATCGTGTATAGTGATTGGAAATGTCACTGATTGTACCCTAGAGGCTTCACTGAAACCCAGTTCTCATCAGAATATAGGTGGACGGTGGTCCTCAACAGATTACAGGTATTCCTCCTCAGAGTGCAGGTACAATACATGTTACAGGAGTCTAAACATGGCTCTGTCATTTTGCATGTTAAAGATTTCTCACGCCATGCTTCCTTTTTTTTTTTCTGTTGTGCTTGAGATCTATGTATTATTTTTACTGGAGATGATGTCCAAATCTTGCTGTAGATGATACCAATCTTCACTGCCACTATGGTTGTGTACTGCAATATAATTCTTTCAGCACTGGCTTAAAAGCAAGAGTTCCTATGCTGCTGTGCTAGATTCTTTTGGAACTGATCTATTAGGCTGAAAGACTGTCAAAGATGCCGTGAGTTTTGTTTTCTAAAAGCTACAAAGAAATCCGTATTACAAATATATTTGTAATACTGTTGTGAAAGCGTCAGAATATGATTTATCTGTTCATATGTAAATAGCTGAAAGGATTGCGGGGAGAAATTGAGGTGGTGACACAGAATGTGGGGCTTAATTTGGCCAAGTGGCCGGACATCAATGTGGGTTCTCGGTCAATACGAGAGATTCTTAAATGTCAAACACAGAGAGATAGTTGAGTCTCAATAGTCACGCGTGTATACTAAAGTATACTAAACTTGTGCATCACTTGATCGACTACATATGTTTTATCGTATTTTAAATACTGTAGTGTTTCATGCGGCCTATTCATGATAAACTATATGGAATATTGGATCGAGAGATGTTCTCTCCGATACATGACCTAGGTACATAACATACAGTTGCCTCAAGTATGGTGCATAAATATTTATTCAGCTTATTTTGTTGTATAAATAATTATTTTACTACTATATATTCAGGATGATATGACACCCTTAAGGAAAAGCTTGCTGTAATTTTGCTAACATCAGAGTTGAGCCAAAGAAAAGGATGTCCATTATTCTCAAGCAAAACTACTGAAAGTCCTAATGATTGTGTCGAAATTGACAATCCTAAAAACAAGAGGGCACGCCACGGAGAAAATGAATATAATGTAGGTTCAACGCAACAAAACTAATCACAAGCTACCGGTGATAAAAGTAATGATGGGTACATATTCTTAGTATCCATGCGAGACGTGTCCATGTCCAAAGAAAAATGTTGGATGTTTTATGCGATTGGATTAGTATTGAAGATGCTGGGACATCGGAGTGGATTGTACTTGAAACAATGTCGTCTATAAATCTATATATACTTGTACTTGACTGATGTGGATCGTAACTTTTTTTATTTGCCCCGTAGCAACGCACGGGCACGAACCTAGCAATATATATAAATTTGTCAAAATCTCTCAATGCATGACAATATTACTTAAAACTCTACGCTTGAAAGTATTTTGCCAGTTCTGCTTCCGCCCCTATTTATCTTTTCTTTTGATTTTATTTTTGAAAATAACGAACATGTTGCAAGAGACAGTCCCGTTGCAATGCACGGGCATATTTGCTAGTAAATGTAATGTACGTGATTAGACATAGTCGGCTCAAATAAAACCATCTAGACGTTTCAACATGCATGTTTTAGAAACAGTATACTCTCAGTTTCATCCGGATGATATCTTATTTAACGGGAATTGAAACCCTTTTCAAACTGCCACCGAGAATGCCCAAGCTACGGCAAAATTCAACTGGATAACTTGAGGGCAAAATTCAACTGAATCCATAGCGGGGATTAACCAACAAAGTGCCAAGTTAGAGGCTCATGTGTGGCGTCATTTTTCTCTGGTTAATTTAAAAAATGCATTAAAAATAGCGTGAAAAATATCAAATGGTAGCAAAAAAATTATATTTGAATGGGAGAGGCCCCCTAAGGAACCAACCATCCTCCCCTTCTAACACCGAAATTTTTTGCACTTGTTGCAAATTGTGGGGTTCAAACTCATGACCTCTGCCTTCGCATATTGCTCACCTTACCACTGCACCATACCATCACTTATGATTGAATAGGGGATGCGGTCTATTTATATTAACATCTCTGAATCTTTATAAATCTCTAGAGGCCACAACTAAAGTCCGATCAGACTGTAATTTTTTGTGGTTGTCCGTTATATGCTTCTAGATAAAGAAAAATATTAAAAAATAATATAAAAATAAAAAATATTTGTATGAAAAATTAATTTATACCCTTCACCAGCGGTTCGTATCACAAACCGCTGGTGAAGGGTACCCATCACCAGCGGTTTCAATGGCTAGCGGGGCCCGACCTGGCCACCCACTTATGAACCGCTGGTGATGAGCCTTCACCATCGGTTCGGCCAGAACCGCTGTTGAAGAGGGCGCTATGGTCCTGCGGCTGTGGATGATGCTATCTGTAGTAGTGCAGCCTCCCTCCGAGCAGGGTTGCCAATGGTGAGCTTTGCTTGAGAGTTGAGACGGGTGAGATCCATGCGCATGCGGCATGCCGAGTTGCCGACCCATGCTCGGCAAGTGCGTCGGGTCCTGCATGCATGCTCGGCGGTGTACGGTGTTGTGGAGAAGGAGAACCCGCATCCGGTGTGGTTGCAGATTTCATCGAGGTGATACCGTGATAGTAGTGGCGCGCATGTACATGGACCATGGAGTAGGGTACACTCCCAAGTCCTAACAGCGGCACGCATCTATACGTACGGGGAGCATGTCCGTACACTCGCTCTCGACGGACGACGGTCGTACGCCTGCCTCACCTTATTATGTCTGGTGGCTTGATCTGGTCATGAGTCATGGTTTAATAGTGCTATAAATCCCACCTTATTCGTTGTGGCATCATCTCCATCTATAGCAGCATCTCCTGTGACTTTGTGATGCTGCAATTGTGATTTCATGACGTACAACCGTGATTCAGAAATTTTGTATGAATATGAGAGGTTTCGATTGCATTTTTTTTATGATGTAAAAAATATATAGGAATTTTGTATGAATAAGAGAGCTGCAACTTAGTTCTTGTGGTCTCGCAACAGGGATGTTGCAACTTGCAAGGAGTTAGGAGCTTGTTTTATTAATGTTTTCTGGCCATTACTAGTACTCCCTCTGTTTGTTATTATTTGACGTTTCAGACAGCTGAAATGACTTGCAATCAACTATACTATGCTATCGGAAACTTCTCTTCTATACTATGCTATCCAAATGTCGCAGTTTCGTGTCCGTCGTACGTCCTTTCGACGTCCGGTTTTCGTCCGCTCCCGCGCGCTCTCCCGTTCCTCCCTGCGTCGCGAGCCGGCTGAATCCCCCGCCCGTTGTTCGATTCTCGCAGGTCGCGGTAGCAATCTCTTTTTTTTGTTTTTCCCTCGCCGCCCACGCATCCTGCCCCACGCACGCATGCCGCCTCCTCTCCCTCCGCCTCGCTCCTTCCAGCGCCGCCGTCGCCAGCCATTCCATCCCCTCCGTTCCCGCCTCGCTCTGCTCCTCTCCAGAAAATGCTTCCATCTATCAGATCTCTCCTCCTCTTCCTCCTGCAAGTACACCGTTCTTCTCATCCTCCCCAGATCCCACGATCCGCGGTGGGCTCGACAGAATCCAATCACCGCGATTTTTTTCTTCCCCAAATGCTCCGTAATTCCCATCCTCACCAGATACCCCTCCCCAGATCCCGCGACCCGCGAGGGGCTCGACAGAATCCAAAGCGCGAGGAAGCGACCAAGGGAAGCGAGGGAGACCAGGGCGGCGGCGGCGGCGTGCGTCAGATGGGGAAGTACACGCGCAAGTGCAGAGGCCGCGGCGAGGAGGTCGCTGGCGTCGAGGTTACGCAGGTCGTCGGCGTCCGGACGAGGTCGCGCTCCCGACCGGTCCATGGACGTGATGGAGAGGCTGGCGCTGGACGAGCTGTTCACGAGCCCGCCGCCTCCGCGGTCGTCGGCGCTGCCCTCGTAGAGCGCGAACGCCGTCTCCAGGTTCACCACGATGTCCGCAATGGCCGGCAGGTCCTTGCCCTCCAGCCGGACGCAGTGCACCGCAGTGTAGGCCACCAGCTCCACGGCCTCGGCCTCCGGGGCGCGCGGGCTCCGGCGGCGGCGGCATGCGTCAGATGGGGAAGTACAAGCGCAAGTGCAGGGGCCGTGGGCGAGGAGGTCGCTGGCGTCGAGGTCACGCAGGTCGTCGGCGTCCGGACGAGGTCGCGCTCCGTGGCGGCGCCGGCGCCGGCCGGCGGGGTCGCCAAGGTCGCCCCGAGGAGGAAGAAGGCGCTGTCGCCGGCGAACGTGGCGGCGGGAGAGCCTGGCGCTGAGGGCGACGGCGGAAGCTGGTCCATCAAGCTGCGGAGCCGCACGCTGTTCATGGCGCCGCCTCAGCAGCCATCTATGACGAGGGCTACGGGGCCGGCGGAGGCTGCTGGTGCCGGCCATGGTGCACCACTGAGATGGAGGCATTTCTTGGAGTCTGACTTTGCCGTAAGATTGTTACAAATATCATTCTCCTCAGTATTTCGCTTACACCAAATTTTCACTTTTATTTCTGATGTGCTGATGGCATAAATTCATTTCTTGTATGAAAACAGATGCATGCTCTTGCGAATGAGAATCCTTCTGATAGCTTATCAATAAGGGAGCAGTTTATAGGAAGGGTTGTTGAATACGAACTGCCCCGCTGTCGCATGGTAATTTAGTCTTGCAAACTATACATACAAATTTCCAAATTGTTCAATTCTGTCATTGATGCTTAACTGAACATGTTGTAGATATTTGTCCCTGTCCAAACTAGAGGATCCTGGTGGTGCTATGCTTTGGATATAAGGGAACGAGCAGTTTTCATCCTTGATCCAACAGCGGGAAGCGCACCTGAAGATGTTATTATATCACTCCATGTAGGGACAATAAATACATTGTTGGACTCACTTAATAAAACAATTAACGATCTCTTTGATGGCTGGGATATCAATTACAATGAGTTTGAAATTTTTTTTGTCAGGATCTCGTCAAGACCATGCACCAGGTATTAGATCTTTTACCCCAACTATTTTATTTCCAACTTATGGTGCATTTGGGCTAACAGAGTCAAACATGGCAGAGCTGAATCAGGGTTCTTCCACCTTGTTCTGCATGAAGCAATTCAATGGCCACGACCCAATACACGTTACTGAGGTGATGCACCATCCTTGTCTTTGTAATTATCTTTCTCTAAATGTAGCCATACTGTCTAGGCTGACTTTTTTTTTTTGCTGCACATTGGACCATTGGAAACTTGCGCTGCTGGTGCACCATTGGATACATGTGCTGCTGGTGCAGAATGTAGTAGGAATTATGTCATTACTTTACTAAGCATTAATGGTAATTTGATTGCATTTAGAATGCAGTAGGAGAACTAAAAAGAAATAAATCAT
>CM014270.1:49221296-49248309 GCA_004135705.1 Alloteropsis semialata | reverse complement strand
ACCTTCCATTCAGCTTTCATTTCATTTGGTTGAGCTTTGGTGCATTGTGCCTTGGATGTTGAGTAGACAATGCCTTTTTTTTTTTGCTTTGTACTTTAATCTAGTTGGCATTAATATAGCACAAGCAGCTGCTTCATCTTGTAATTAAGTTTGTGAATTCAGAGTTTTTTTTTTTGGCATTTGTTGTCTTGAACTACTTGGGTTGAAGGTAATGTTATTACTACCTGGCTTAGGCCCTGTTTGTTTCCAGCTTCTGGCGAGCTTTCCGTGATAGCTTTCCATATATCCGAAAGCCGGAAAGCTCTGAAAGTGGAAAGCCAGAAGCCACTTTCCGTGAGCTTTCCAGCTTTCCACTTTCAGAGCTTTCCGGCTTTCGGATATATGGAAAGCTATCACGGAAAGCTCGCCAGAAGCTGGAAACAAACAGGGCCTTATGCCTCATCTACAAAATAAGCCACATGTCATCTCTAAAGGTCAAAACACATTTCTACTAATGTTTTGCAGTGCTCATAAGTCATAATGCAGCATGCTTACTTTTCAGGATCCATATCATGGCCCTGGTCAAGCTATGGGATTGTCTTTCTCAGTACCGGAGGGGATAAAGAAACCTTCCAGCTTAGGCAACATATTTAAAGAGCTGGAAAAAGACCTAGGTTGTACTGTGCCTTCACGTGGAAATTTGGAAAGATGGGCTGTGCAGGTAAGATTATTTCATATTCAATCTTGTTGCATAAGAGGATATGGGCATTGCTATATCATGACCTATGGGATATCAATTACAAGGAAAAAGGCATTACACTCTTTCACTACCTATCGGATTTGGATCCAAGGAATCTGCTTGTATTAACAATTTTGTATGTTTCTTATCCATGCTTTACGTAATATTGGATGAAATGGAATGTATTAGTTTCCTGATTTGGTTATTGATAACTAGGTGAGGTCATTGGAACATGTTAAGAGATTTTAAATAAAGTAGCTATGTAAGAAAATTAGAAAATAAAGTGACTATTGTGGTTAATTGTATTGGTTACTTTAAAGTGAGGGGTCAACAAAATGATGGCACTGCTATTCCTTTAGCTCCTTACAAACATCCTATTACAAAAAAAATACTCACATAATATGATATTTTTTCTCATTCTGGCTTCTGGAGATATTCACTAATTTGGCCTTAAAACATGTGTGTTTTACAGGGTGTTCTTATGCTCAATACCGTACTAACTGGTAAGATTATTTTCTCCATCAAACAAAAGGACTGTTTTTCTCAGTTTTTCCTCACTTAGTCCTTATCTACTGCAATCTTAACAAAACCGTGTTACTGTATATTGTTTTATGACTACATCTATGTTGGGTTCTGATTAAACGAACTTCACTCTATTCTTCTATCTGCATCTGCATTCAGTATATCCATATTAACTTCCTGTAGCTGGATTCAAATTACATTCCAGCTAATTTGATTGCCCTTGGAAAATTCTGACACTTAGGCTTAGAATTGTTTTTGTCTTCGGAAGAAGCTCCTGTCTCGAGTCTCGACTGAATCTACTACCTGTTGATTTTCTGTGATATCAAGTTATTACTTTTGTGTAAACTAAATGTACACTACAGATAGTGTTCTGCACACAACCACACATTTCTCCTTTTAAGGACCCCTCTGCTAAAAGCATTCCAGAACGTAACAGCGACCACAGTTAAAAGCACAACTTTATACAGCTAATATATTTCCAATTTCTGTCATGCTATGTGCATATTCCTTGTGAAGTTGTAATCCTTCAGCCCTTATTATATATAAGTATGAGAGATATTTTAGAGTAACCCATAGTTAAAAGAGAATTTCTAACATACTACTCGTTATGTAGTTATGTTGCCAATAGACCACTGAGCTGTGAGAATGACAGGTGTGACAGTCTTGCATGGCTTCGTGTCATTGGCAGTCTATGGTATTATTGGAGTTTTGCCCATGGTGTCAGCGTAGATAAAGGATGCTCTTAATGCTTATCATATTACAACCTTGAGGCTGTTTTTGTGCTCTTACTTTTGTTATCTTTATTCACTCTAGTTTTATTCAAAGTCATGCACCTATCTATTATTTTAATGCTTGGGTTACAGCCCTGTTTGTTTCCGCGGCTGCGGTGCATCTGGGTGACAAGTGAAAAAGAAACCCACCCAACGCCTTGTGTCATGGGAAACGTGGATTTTGAGCGTGCTTCCACATTAATGAAGACATGGGTTGATTGACGCCCTCCGCTACGCGCTGCTGTGTGCTGCGGAAACAAACATGGCCATATCTTATATGATACACTGAGACTAGCTTGTTATATACTTGTCTGACCAGTTAGGGAGCATCAAGTCAACTCACATGCCAAGAAAGGATGGGAGCAGTTTACTGATGCAGTCATTAATACAATATCACAAAAGAAATCAGGACTAGTATTTCTTCTCTGGGGAAATTCTGCTCAATCCAAGACAAGGTAGAGGCTCACTTTACAGTTTACATCTGGAAGAATCGAAGTCAAAGTTCCAGCACAGTGAATGACCAGATTGAGATGAGATTCACAGGTTGCATGTTTGTGCTGTTTTTGCAGATTGATTGATGAAACAAAACATCACATTTTGAAATCTGCTCACCCATCAGGTCTGTCTGCAAACAGGGGTTTCTTTGGATGCAGGTTTGTTTCTTCTCTCTGAATAAACTTTATTCTATATTGTTTTCCTGACCAGAGAAAAGACTCATCCTCACCTCAAAAGTAAACAAACAAAACAGAGAAAATAGGAAAAATATTTAGGATTTCTGGATTCATGTTAATTGGGGTCATACTTTGGTAGCAAGATTAATTAACTTGTATTTTTAGTATTGAATTGCTTCATCCACTCACCATAATGGCTATAAGCTTATTAGCCATGTGGATGCCCACAGATGCCTGGTGTATGTGCTACCACTGAAGTTTCAGTGGGGCTATGATGATTTATCCTATGATAAACATTTAACTCCACCACATGTAATGATCGCACCATCTCAAATCATGTTTATGTAGGGGCAATCCAAATGCTGTGATTATCTTCCAACCCTTCTCATGTGCTACTATGATTTCATGATTTTCAGTCACTTTTCCAAAACAAATGAGATCCTAGAGAAGCTGGGATTATCTGCAATCGATTGGCAGCTCTAAAAAATTCCAAGACATCATGTGATTTGTCTGTTTGAGCTTGACAGCCACCATTGTATGTAGTGGAGCGGGAACACCTTCGTCAAGGACCATCCTCAAATGACAATGGCAATAGATAACATTGTTACTGTTAAAAGGCTGATTTGAGAACCGCATACCTTAATGCAATATTCTGGCCATCAAGAAGATTTGTAAGTTGTCTTGAACATGCTTCTTGTTCTTGAAGGTTTCCCAAAATTTGGAAATTGTACCCTAGTTGAGTGTAGGGACAGTATTAAACCTGTATATGTTTGGGAACTTATTTCTGTCCAAATGACCTGCAGTTTAGGAGCATGCTGTGCTAGCCTAACTTTAGATTCAGTTTACAAAGCTAGACCAAATAAGCTAGCCCTATTCCACCCTGAGTTATCCATAGAACCAAATAACTTATTTGACTGATCTGAGTATTCTTCATCAGCGAGTTTATGATGTTTGGACAATGACACGGTCTGAATTATCTGTTGGCATTATGTTTACCTGGACTGGACCCCACTGGGGTGTTACAGATACAACTTCAGATTATTATGTTTGCAATTGTTTGCTGGGCCTGTGGACAACCAGAAAGAAAATGGCAATTGAGGGTTTTTTTTATCTGAACACTGACTGATCGTGATTATTGAGCTAGACCCAAATTTGCGTTGCGAAGAACCGCCCTGTTTGGAACGCAGGAATTTTGTAGAAATCGTGCAGGAATTTCACAGGTAACAGTTCAATTTCACAGGAAAAAACACAGGGATAGAGAAAAAATTCCACATTCCAAACAGCGCCTAAATGTTTAGCATGTAGCTTTCCATTATGCTGGAAAACTAACAGGCAGGCTGATACTGTTGCAGAAAATGAACTCGGGTTTCTTCCTTGCACTTGTTCATCTCGTGATATTTTGCTGGATGTATTGTAGAGCTGAATGCACTTGTGGGTAGGCCTGCTAATGGGGCTAAACCCACCCCTTACCCAACCTACCCCAAAGCTTATCAATATCAAATGGCAACCCACCCCAACCCAAACATTCAACTAAATAACCCGCCCCGTCCCGCCCCATTTGATGCTTAAACCCATGGGTATGCATACCTCGGTCTGCTAATGGGTTAATTAAACCCTCATCACCTACATTTAACTAATAAGTATCTCTCTATATATATATAGAAATTTCATAGCCTGACTTTTGAGGTGGGGCCAACGTGTATGTCTAGCCACACTGCTTTGCACAGAGTAGCTGACAGTCATACTGAGTCATCTACAACAAATTTCAGTCAATTTCGATAAAATTTTATAGTGTGAACGCGACGTTTTATTTCTAGGGTCCGGCTCTTCACGTGGGCCCACGTGTATGTCTAGCCACACTGCTTTGCACAGAGTAGCTGCCAGTTATACTGAGTCATCTGCAACAAATTTCAGTCAATTTAGATAAAATTTTATAGTGTGAACGCGACGTTTTATTTCTCGGGTCCGGCTCTTCACGTGGGCCCACGTGTAGGTCTAGCCACACTGCTTTGCACAGAGTAGCTGACAGTTATACTGAGTCATCTGCAATAAATTTCAGTCAATTTTGATAAAAATTTATAGTGTGAACGTGAGGTTTTATTTTCAGGGTCCGGCTCTTGACGCGGGTCCATGTGTAGGTCTAGCAATGGGCACTCTACCAAGAATACACCCATTCCAACCGCCCTCCCCCCAACCCACCCCAACCCGCATTTACATAGAACCCGCTCCGTCCCACCCCATTACCTAGTACAACCCATTTCAACCCATCCAAACACACTCCACAGCAAAACCCACCCATAAAACCCATTTCAACCCAACCCATTAGCAGGCCTACTTGTGGACCTTCATTGCTCCAGTCATTTTGTCGCGGAAACCACGTGCACATCCCTTTTTTTTTTTATGTATGTAGCAACATCAAAGATTACTGTAGAAACCTTCTCAAGCTAGTGAACAAAATGCCACCATCATGATGTTGTTATATTATGTGGCATACTGATATATACGTAAGAATGGTTTGTGGTCTTGTGTTGTCCTGTTTGACAGCAGGCGAGAGGCAGGAGAGAGTGGCGATCCAAGCCTCGAGCGATCACTTTCTTGCTACAGCCGTACAGGACCACACACGGTGCGATTTGCAACTGCGTGCAACTTGCAAGTCGGCGAACCGCCGGGATTACGCAAGTGATGAAGAGTATCCGGTATCCCTGCTCCCATCATCGAGCGCGAGATTCCCGCCACGAGAGGCGGCAGGGTCCATTGCATCAAGGCAACGCCGGAGCGGCCGAGCGGAGGAGATGGTCGTCCAGAGACGGAGCAAGAGTGAGTAACCGCAGCAAGTTGCTCGTTCTGAAAGGCGGCGCGGCGTAGGACCGGCTGCATCCATGGCGCGGTGCTGACCTGACCTGACCAGCGCGTGCGTGGCTCTACGCCTCCACCATATCTGTCAGCGCCAGCGTGGCAGGTCGAGAAGAGACAAATTAAGGTGCGGGCTCCTTGTCACTAACAATAGAGGCAAAAGGCTGCAGACGAAGAGCTAGAGAGCGGACGGCAAACTTAATTAGCTTTCGGGCCGGGGCAGGTTCGTGAAGGTGAAGGAGTGACGTCCCAAAGGCGAGGGCGGCCGGGGACGAGTAGTAGTCGAGCTCGGGACAGTTCACAATCAGAACAAAAAGAATGGAGACTATAAGCATGGGCGGCGGCCGGTCGCGATCGAGTCTCCATCGGCGTGATGCATACAGCAGATACATGTTTCGTGGTTTCAGCTGCATCGGCGTCTGCATCTTTTAATATTGCAAGTTTTGAAACCCGGTTGTGATGGCCTGATGGGGCAACACGCACCTGAGGCTGCCGACGCCTTCATTACCATTCAGTAGTAGTATACAATACTGGTATGCAATCCAGCACATGGATCACACTACTTGTAAGATGCATATATGAGGTGTTTAAATCCGGTGAATTGGTGAAAAGTGGTGAAAAGTTTTGACACTGAGAAGCGTGTCCTGTGAGAGGGGGCACGGTTGTCAGTGTGAAAACTTTTGGTGAATTCACCGGATTTAAACAGCGCCTCATGTGGATGGCAAAAGAATACCGGAGTATAGTAGCTAGTCTGAATTCATTAAGAAAAGGTTGAAAACGGTGTGTTCTAGGTCTTGTTTAGTTCCTGCAAATTTATGCAATTCAACCAAAAGTAATGCATTGGAAAATGTGCCTTTCTCTCTGCGACACACATCCCAATACACTTTTTCTACAGGAAATTCAGCCAACTAAACAAGGTCTTAGGGGGTGTTTAGTTCTCCTTCCGTTTTGCATTCTGTGGCCATTTTGCATTCGGCACGATTCTCAATGCATTTTTTCCTTTTTGTGCACGTGGTCCAACGTGCTCCATTTTGCATTTCATTTTGCATTCTAGGGAACTAAACACCCCCTTAATATACTATACACTAGCTTGGGAAATAATTGCTTGGGTCAGAGAAAAGACCCTGGTGCATCTCCTGCCCGATCGACATGATTCTCTATCGCTGCCAGATGCATGAATTTCCATACGATCACTGCAGCTGACTCGACGACGGATCGTAAAGTAACATATAGCCGACGACAGGATAACATAAGCCCGGCCGCTTTTTTGCTCTAAACTACGCAAAGATTGTGGAAAAAAGCCCCGGGCGTGCGTGCGTGCGGGTCCCACACTCCGGCATGCGCCCACGGCCCACGCAAGGGATCGGCGCCCACTCCGTGAGACAGGACACAGGAGGTTACCGGCGGAGGCCCCAGCGGCCATAAAACTCAGGTGAGCGGCGGCCGGGCAGGGAGTTTTGTCGATAGGCACGTCGCCGTCAGCTGCCCACATCCTCATGCATCAGCAAAAACCAACCCCACTGGTACTTTAATTTATTGCGGGAGCGATCGAGGCCGTACCAGTTGATCCGATCCTGATGCATTCAACTAATAATTCCGAGTTGGATTAATGGATCGGTTCTGCTGTCGATCGATCAAGCAAGCTGTGACATGACCCTGCAGGCTATAGCTTGCAGGAGCTGTTATTGTAGTATAGGATATCTTGCGGGTGTAGTATATTATATACAGAAAATACAGCAGGGGCACAGCCGCGTGCATGATCTTTGCGATCAAGCGAGCAAATGTTATCCGAAGGGCGCTAGCTATATACTAGATATTTTTCCCTTGTTGATATATAGATCGGCAGCAGGGGAAAGGGCGTGATCATAACAAAAAAAAAACTTGTTCTGGAACATGGCGATTACTCTAAGCAGTTGGCGAAAGAACGTGGCAATCCACGGAACAGTGGTCTACTAGCTGTTACGCCGATGATGGTTTCGTCCGCAAGCGCTCACAAAACGTGGGAAGCAGGCGCGTGTGTTTTACCCCACACGGCATGGCCCCCTGTCCCCAACGGCCGGCGCCGCGCGAGGCGCTCGCGAACGGGTCCGATCCGGCCCCGGCGCAAGGCAACCTCCATTTGGCGCGCGCGGCCGTGAGCTTTGTGCTGATAATTCTAGTTTTTCCGCTGGCCGGACGGACCCGGCCCGTCAGGCTGTCACGTCGTCGCCTTCCTTCGCGCCCGATAGCAACGGCACGGCACGACGCTGCCGCACGGTCCCCATAGCCACACGATCCACGCGCGCCTATAAAACGGAGGAAGCTGTCGCTCCGCTGCCGCATCGCCATCCCACCCCCGCTTCGCTTGGCACTGGCCTTTGGAGCGTTGCTGCCCGCCTGACCCTTGCCTTGGAGCCACTCGACCCGCGTCGTCGATCGAGCCTGCTCGCGTAGTTTGAAGAACAGCAGCACACAGAGGCCCAGCAATGGCGACGAGCATCACCACCGTGGAGGACCTCCCAGCCGACGTGCTGGCCTGCGCGCTGCGCCGCCTCGACGGCCGCTCCCTGGCCGCCGCCAGCTGCGCCACCGCGGGGCTCCGCGCGCTGGCCGCCGACCCGGACACGTGGCGCGCGCTCTGCCTCGCGCGCTGGCCGTCGCTGCGGCTCGCCGCCCGCCCCGACCTCATCCTGTCCTCCTCCTCGGCCGTCTCGCCGCAGCGCCTCTTCGCCGACGCCTTCCCGTTCCCCTGCGTGCCAGCGGAGGACTACGCCGCCGCCGCTCCCCTCGCGGGAGCCGCCGCCGAGGCACCTGAGCAGCTCCCCGCCGAGCTCGTCTCCGCCGTGGACGTGTACCACCGCGGCGCGCCGCTGCTCTCCCGCGTGGTCGAGACCTCCGTGTCGTCCTCGTGGTTCCTCACCTCGCCCTTCTGCGTCGACGCCGTGGACCGCAAGAGCCCCGCGCCCATCGGCCGCGCCAACGCCGTCGCCCCCGCCGAGCTGGAGCTGAGCTGGGTGGTCATCGACCCGCGCGCCGGCCGCGCGGTGAACGTGTCGAGCCGGCGGCCAGTGGCCGTGGACAGGCACTGGTACACGGGGGACACGCTCGTGCGCTACGCGGTGGTGCTCGGCGGATGCAAGCTCGAGGCCACCGTCACCTGCTCCGAGGAGGCGGCGGGCCACGTGAGGGAGATCAGCCTCACCGTCGAGGACGCCGACGGCGCGGCCGTGAGCGGCGAGGCCGCCCTGCGGCTCCTCGCGGTGGCGATGAAGGGGCCGAGGAAGGGCGGGGAGGAGCAGGAAGAGGCGGCCAAGCGGAGGTACCAGGAGTTCGTCAGGAGCAAGAGGGGCAGGAAGGAGTCCAAGGCCAGGAAGGAGGTGCTCGTCGACCTGTGCTGCTCCGCCGTCAGCGCCGTCGCCGTTCTCAGCTTTGTCGCCGCCGTCGTGCTCCGGTAGAGCTACTGTTTGTTCTGCCGGATGCCACATCTCATCATCGACGAGTAGTTCGTGTTAGCGTGTTCATATACTTGACTACTTTAGTTCTTTCTTTTCACGCAGCGCACCAAGATAGTGCTGCAAAGAGTTCCTAATTTGTTTTCATTTTATTTAGGCATTAAACAAAAGAGAGAAAAATACATGTCTCTTCCTTTTACAGCATTATTAATTATAAATTTCTTCAGTCACGTGTGATTTTATGAACTAAACTGATTCTTGTGATATTCCTGTAAACTTTCTATGAAATCTCTGTGTTCTAAATGCCCCGAAATCTGAAAAAATGGAACATGAAAGTCCAGACTTCTTGAGGCCACACGTACATTTCACATATCTAGTACTGGTCTGTCGATCAGTCGTGTGGCAGAGGGGAAAAAGACCAAGTTAGACCTTAGGCTGTCTGCACCGGGTACTGAGAGCCACCCGGTACCCGGTCCTCCAGTATGAGGATAGCGTAAAAACCAGCTGCAGCGGGATACTGTAAAGGAGACGCTAAAATGGCGGACGAAGCGAGGTCCGCTATTCCCGGCGGAATAGCGTGCGTCCGCTACGCAAGGACGTGGCACGGGCCCGCGCAGCCCAACCACCCTCCGCTCGTGCACAGAGAGAGAGACGGGAAGGGGAAGATGCCGCCGGGGAGAGAGAGCCGGCGCTGGGGAGAGAGAGCCTGCTCCGCCCCCCGCAGCAGCCCGAGCGAGAGGAAGATGGGGAGGGAGCAGTGCCGAGAGGGAGGGGTGCGCAGCTTCTCCGTGGACGCGGTGTCCACGACGATGGGCGGCGACGGCAGCATGGTGTTGACGCAAAATTCGGTCAACACACGAGAGCGCTAGATCGTGCGGGTCGCGAACGGACCCAGTCAGACCGGTCGGGGACAAAGGTCAGACCGGTGCCTAGGGTTTTGCCCGGATCGATCGTTTCAAGGGGGTAACTATCACGCTTACGTGGTGAAGGACGGCGAGGTTTACGAGCAAACCAGCAAAAGGATAACCAACGCACTTACGTAGCGAAGAACGAATAGTTTACGAGCAAACTAGTAAAGGCCGTCGAAGCTCTCGCCCGGGAGGGACCCCGTCAGGGCGTGAACGTCGCCGGACGTGCCCTAGGTTGACGAACAAGGCTTAGTACGCCATCTATGGTCGTGGAGATCAGTAGACGAACAGCATGGAGAGGTTGGAAGAGAGATTTAGGGTTTAGAGGATAAAAAGTAGATGCATTGTTGTTTGATTCGATTGGGATACCCTCAATCGGCCGTGGCCCTTTATATTTATAGGGAGGAGAGGTCTTACCCCTGGTGGAGTCGAAAATCATACAAATTTCGTGTCAAAATACAACTCCTACTCGGACTCTACAGACCACACCGGTCTGACCTATCAGGGGCACCGGTCTGACCGGTCCGCCTGGGGTGCAGGACTTCCCGAAGGCGTATCTCCCTCATCCGAAGTCCAAATCTGGCATTCTTCATATGAATCTTGATCTTGATCTACTCGACGAGCCCAATCCAACGGTGAAGTTTAATTTGCCTTTTGAAGACTTTGTCCCACCGGTCTGACCGGTTAGGGATACCGGTCAGATCGGTTCCCCTTAACACAGAGCTGAATCTTGCCGGAACCATAACTCCCTCATCCGGACTCCAAATTGGATGTTCCACATATGCATTTCGATCTTCTTGACGAGAGCTATCCAATGGTGAAGTCCTATTCACATTTTGAGAACTTTTCCTTCATTGGTCGGACCGGTGAATTGATCGGTCTGCACTGCCAGATCGGCTACAGAACCACTGACCGATCAGATTGGTCGACTAGGTCGGTCCGACCGGTGTCTTTTGTCATATCAGCAAGGTCTGCCACTTTTGAGTGTCAACATATGCCCCCCTGTTTCTTGGTAAAGTTTGCGTACCAAGAAATACTTATCAGCACCAAAACTGCACAAAAGCAATGTCGAACACAAACGCGTTTAAACAAGTTTCACCTTTTAAGGACGATAGCATCTATCGGCCATATTACTTGATTTCTGCCCACTTTAATAAGTTCAGCTTGTTGCTGCTACCTATACATCACTTGTGAGAGACAAGCCTGAGTATATACCACCTCGGCTGTAGATATTTGAGACAATATCAAAAATCCCTCTCACAACCCAAAATGACCATAGATGCACTATATGACCGAATTGACATCAACAAGTGGTCTATGCAGCTCCTCCAATGAAGTAAGTAGTTTAATAACTTTGCATGGCATCTATATGTCACTATGATCATAAACAAGGCTAGACAAAAGCACAATGCAAGACAACAATGCAAACGGTCCAAAGGAGAAACATGACACAATTCTTTCTTATGTCAAAGACCTGATTACTATTGAAGTCATCATTGGTGACCTTGAAGTTCTTGCTCTTTCAATGCATCTTAGATTATGCAAATATCCTTCAGCAATCTTTCTCCAACTACTAACATTGGCCTTAGCAAATTCTGAAACTCCAATAGCCAAAGTAGCAACCATGCACCGGTCAGACCGGTCCCAGCAACGGTCAGACCGGTTGGCCTAGGATATGTAGCCCTCATTAACAAACACCAGCCTTTTCTCATGAGAATGTGTTTTGGACACCACTAATGTTTTGTCCATATATCTTAGTTTTTGGACACCAGACTTCAATCGGCATTTGATGATATATGGACAACACTAATGTTCTGGAACATTTTGCAAGCCTGATTTAGTAAATAGAAACTCCATGGTGGTAAATTGAACACTTTGCCAATATCTTGCCCCCCGAGCACTTAAGGTACCAATAAGGTTAAAAGTGATCTCTCATCGGGAGGCTATCACTTTAGGACGATGATCAAAGAGATGCATCGGCCATATATACTGTCAAGGACGATAATTCAATATCATCCATAATGAATTCATCCATAAGAATATGTATAACCAAAATAAAGGTGTAGAGACATATATAAATTCAAGAATTAAAACCATCTCCAAAAACTGAATATTTCGGCTTTTTTTTGAAAATTAATAGCAATACCTATCGCAATTAATCAATATGCATAATAATTTGGTGATAACCCTCCATGATATAAAGATCCATGTAGAACCAAAGGATCAAAATAAGAGTATGAGGAATTTTCAAACATATCTAAGGATGAATTCCAAGACATAGGCATATGTGACATTTGTAAAGCAAACGGATGATGCAATGACCAATAATTTTGATGGTTCGGTGCAAACCTCATATTTGAAGGTCGTTTCCCGAATTTTCTCCCTTTTTTCAAACCATCAGAATTCTCAGATACGTCTTGACTTTTATCTTGATCCCCAAGTGTTGAATTCTTATATGCAACTTCAAGGGTCTTCTTTTTCAGCCACATCTTCCTCTTCTTCAACTGTGTTGCACCTTTTTCTTGAACATCGTCCTTGTGTTGAATTTGAATGCTTACTTTAGGAACCCATGCCATGCCCATCTTTCGTAGTTCTTGAGCACCAAATTTTTGTAACTTCTTCTTCTGCCAATGAGATAAACCAAGTGGGTGACTTGGCTTTGCTTTAGCTTTAGACAGCAGTGCTCTCTTCTTGATTTTTGGCGCTCTCAACTCATTTTGTTCAGATTTGGCACTCGGAGGGTCAACGATGAATTTTCCCTTTTCTTTGCCATCAGTAGCTGAAATGCTTTCAACATTAATCGGCTTTTCAGAAGTTGAATTCAGATCTGAACTTTTATCTTTGCGGCCATCCCTTTTCACTCGATAAATCTGTTTGATAACCTTCTTCTTGCTTTGAACTTTAGACCGATCTTTATGCTCAAAATGGTCATTTTCAACATACGGTTGCCTCACAAATGAAGGTTCTCTTGGAGCTGCATTCTTTTTCGAAATGGATTTCGAAAAAGAACTACTAATCCTTAACTTTTCGAGGAATCCTTCATCAGTGGTTGTGAATGACTGACTTTTTCAATCCTTTCGACCTTGGTTCCGTAGGAGCAAGTCAGAAAGGTTGAGAAATAGAACCATCTGATTTGATTCTCTACATGATATGGTCTAAAGTATGAAGGAATATGTGCCCAAGAATTATTCCACTCCCATGATGAGTAAGGATTAAAACTAGGGGGATGTGGAGCATAGGGAACTGGCATTGATGGTCCAAACGGTGAATATGATGCTGCTGAATAAAAACCTTTCCTTTGCCAATTCCAATTCCCAGAATTATGTTTAGGAAGTGATCTTGAAGATTTAGCATTATTTAACCGATTAGCACGCTTGGCCTCATTTTCTTTTTGGTATTTAGCCAGAAGTTCATCAAAACTGAGCTTCAGCTTTTTACCATTGCGCTTGACATGGTCTTTACCTCCATTAGCTATTGGACGCTCAGGTCTCAGCATTTTGGGATTCTTCAGACCAAAATCGGTTTTACCGATTTCATGAACCGGTCGTACCGCTTTTGGAAAACCGGTTTCACCGGTTTCACGAGCCGGTTCCACCGCTTTTGGAAAATCGGTCAAACCTCTTTGCAAAACCGGTCTACCTCTTTCTCCAATCCAGCAAGAATAATTGGATCTTGCTTTGATTCGAAAAAATTCGGATGCCCCCCAGTGCCTTCTGGTATTTTCTTAGACTCATAGCTCTTAGGAGTATGCAAATCTTGAACGATGTCCTCGTTATCACTTGAGGGTATTTAATTTTCCACTTTATCAATTTCTCTTAGATCTTTGCATGAACCGGCTGATGCTAACCGATCTCCCTTGCCATCAAAACCAATTGGAGTCAACTGGTCATCCTCTGAAATTTCATCAAACCTCAATTGTCCTGCATTAATGGCCGATTGGATGACTTGATGAAAAATATTGCAATGGCTAGTGCTATGACCAAATGAATTATGCCACTTACAATATTCTTGCTCTTTTAGTTCCAGAAGTGATGGCATGACTTTGTGATCAAATATCTTAATAAAATTATGCTCAAGCAAGATATCAAATAAATCATCACACAAAGTCAAATCAAAAGTGTACTTTGTCTTCTTTAGTTGATTCTTTTGTGGAGAAGGTTTCAAGGCTAAGCAAACGAACGGTTCAGATTTATCATCGATCCATTCGGCTATACCTTTACTTGTGCTTCCCTTACCCGATGTTTTGGAATTGATCACTATACTATCATTGAGCTTCACAATGTTTATCAACTTTGGTTTCTTGCTTTTAAATCCAGAATAACAACAAGCAAACCATGAAGACAAAAACTTTGGCAATGATGGTGTAGAAAATTTAAATGCCAAAGTATTTTTATGCTCAGCCTTTCTAATCTTCACAATGCATTGGCTGATAGAATCTAAAGGCATACTATTGCTAGCAAGTAAATTACCATCCTCAATCGATCTTTTAGAATTATGTATGATAGAATCACTAATGGATGAACTAACTGAAAATACATGATCTGATTGGGAATTACTTGCAAAGCATACCTTATCAAATATATTAGAGAGGCGAGGAACCTTGATGTAGATGATATCGTACTTCTCTTGACGGCAGCCCACATGCATGCTCTCCATGGACCGGTCAGACCGGTGCTTTCAGGGATGCTAGAAACCACCTTGTGTTGACATGCCAATGCCTCCTCCTTATTTCTTTTGTCATGGTCCTCAACAGTTTGATGTATTAAACTTTTCTCAGCCAGAACTTGTCGTTCAATGATATGATAATCACTAGAAAATTGTACGACACCTTCGGCTTTAGAAAAATCAAGTGTGGCTATTTTCTTATGATTGGCCTGATTTTGTACAACCAAGCTTGTTTCTTTTGTTTGAACAGATTCAGATCGTTCAGCTATTGTAATAACCAAACTATTGCTCAAATCTGAATCATTTTTCTTTCCCTTATTGATCGCCCATTGAGAAAAGTACTTCTGTCTGGATTGTCTAAGAAGCATATCCAATTCCCGGCGATACTCATCAGAGAGGTCCTCATATTTGACTTCTTCATCTAGAAAATCGGATGCTTTGGTTTCAAAGACAGCACATCCTGATTTTGCAATTACTGCATGTTTCTGCACATATGGAGATAAATGCATGCTTGCTGAATTTCCATTAATTTGGCTATGGTTATGAATAATACTCGGAGCCAAATTATGATTATTAGCATTTGCATATGGTACTGAAAAAGTAGATGCATAATCCAATCTAGTAACTTGTTGTGCAGCACATGGTAATTGAGAATAACTGGCCGGATAACTAAAATTAGCATGGCCAATTTTCTCATTCACCGCCATGTATCGTGGTGAAACCAAATATTGTGAATTTGCTGCCGATGAATTAAAAGATGAAACACCTTGCTGAATATTACTAGAATTATTAAGACATGGTGCTTCATAAAAATTGGCCGAACTCACAATGTTAGTTTGGCCTTGATAATCGTTAACCGGCATTTGAACTTGTTCCGCTGCCGGTGTATGAGAGTAATGTTGCATGTTGCTAGTAACATTAAAATCTAAAGTATGCATAATATTTGACACTGGCTTTTGCATGTAACATTCAGAATTATAATTTACATAATTGAAAGCATTATCTGAACAATGACTAGCCGATGCAATATGCCTACTAGTATCATATCTAGCAACATCAACATGAGGATTTGTGGTACTTGCAAAATAATTATTAGAAAAATCTAACATATTTGCAACTTGTACCTCGGGCCCATTGTAGTAGTACTGCTGTGGAGTATATGGATAGCCCGCCATGTACGTCTTGATGCTTCAATTCTTGTGACCAATAAATCCAATTGTTCTTGATATCTTGAGCAATCAATGACCAACTCTTCGCTTCTCTTTTGATCATCAAATAGAGCAAGCAAAGCACAATGCAATCGGCTTGAGCAGCCTGATGCAAAGTCACAAGTATAGATGCAATCGGTCTAAAAAGACCAGATTCAACTATAGGAGCGAATCCAGGTAATAGATCAATTAGGTATATGACTAGGTCAGAAAAATTCGGTTGTTGAAATAACCAGAATATTCTTCCCCAGCGGAGTCGCCAAAAGTATGTTGACGCAAAATTCGGTCAACACACGAGAGCGCTACATCGTGCGGGTCGCGAACGGACCGAATCGCTGTAGGGCTGCCTTGACCGGTCAGACCGGTCGGGGACAAAGGTCAGACCGGTCGGGGACAAAGGTCAGACCGGTGCCTAGGGTTTTGCCCGGATCGATCGTTTCAAGGGGGTAACTATCACGCTTACGTGGTGAAGGACGGCGAGGTTTACGAGCAAACCAGCAAAGGGATAACCAACGCACTTACGTAGCGAAGAACGACTAGTTTACGAGCAAACTAGCAAAGGCCGTCGAAGCTCTCGCCCGGGAGGGACCCCGTCAGGGCGTGAACGTCGCCGGACGTGCCCTAGGTTGACGAACAAGGCTTAGTACGCCATCTATGGTCGTGGAGATCAGTAGACGAACAGCATGGAGAGGTTGGAAGAGAGATTTAGGGTTTAGAGGATAAAAAGTAGATGCATTGTTGTTTGATTCGATTGGGATACCCTCAATTGGCCGTGGCCCTTTATATTTATAGAGAGGGGAGGTATTACCCCAGGTGGAGTCGAAAATCATACAAATTTCGTGTCAAAATACAACTCCTACTCGAACTCTACAGACCACACCGGTCTACCTATCAGGGGCACTGGTCTGACCGGTCCGCCTGGGGTGCAGGACTTCCCGAAGCCGTATCTCCCTCATCCGAAGTCCAAATCTGGCATTCTTCATATGAATCTTGATCTACTCGACGAGCCCAATCCAACGGTGAAGTTTAATTTGCCTTTTGAAGACTTTGATCCCACCGGTCTGACCAGTTAGGGATACCGGTCAGACCGGTTCCCCTTAACACAGAGCTGAATCTTGCCGGAACCATAACTCCCTCATCCGGACTCCAAATTGGATGTTCCACACATGCATTTCGATCTTCTTGACGAGAGCTATCCAATGGTGAAGTCCTATTCACATTTTGAGAACCTTTCCTTCACTGGTCTGACCGGTGAATTGACCGGTCTGCACTGCCAGATCGGCTACAGAACCACTGACCGGGCAGATTGGTCGACTAGGTCAGTCCGACCGGTGTCTTTTGTCATATCAGCAAGATCTGCCACTTTTGAGTGTCAACATATGCCCCCCTGTTTCTTGGTAAAGCTTGCGTACCAAGAAATACTTATCTGCACCAATTAGGCTCACTGTTGCAAATCATGGCCTAATTAGGCTCATTAGATTCGTCTCGAAAAGTTACCTGAGGGTTATGGAATGGGTTTTGTCATTAACACACGTTTACTACTCCATGCATGTAAGATTCTTTTGGGAAAAATTTTGGTGAAAAGTTTTTGGGGGAATTGAACACCCCCTGAGGCCAGACCCAACGTTCTATGGTGTATGTGTGTCCAACCTCTCCACCTCAGCTCTTGCTGTCCATGTCACAGCCATATGGCCCATATCGCAGACGGTCAGAATCACCTGCAAAGTCATTGGTGCCTCATCTGACAGACATAGGCTCAGGCATTGTTTAGGGGGTTATGTATAGTGTTTTTGCGTTATGCATAGTATTTACAGAGAGAAAAAGTGCATTGGGGAACGTGCATTATGCAAAACGTTATGCATAGTGCGTGAACTAAACAGGGCCTTAGTTGCACAAAATTTTCAAACTTTTCACTATTCATCCATCACATCAAATGTTAGGACATTAATTAAGGGTATTAAACGTAAATTAATGACAAAACTCATCTATAACCCTGGGTAACTTTGCGAGACGAATCTAATGAGACTAATTAGACCATGATTAGACAACATCGTGCTACAGTAAACAATCTCTAATGACGGATTAATTAGGCTTAATAGATTCGTCTCGCGATTTTTCGTCCATCCGTGTATTTAGTTTTATAATTAGATCATGTTTAGTCCTCCTAATCTTTGGTTTAAAATTGCTACAGTAAATTTCGCAAACTTTTTCACCGAACTAAACAGGCCATCAAATGGAAGAGATGCCAATCACGTAGCGGTGTTTGGGAAAATTGAAAGTAATGCTAGCAGAAAAGATTGTGTGCGTAAGACGTGAAGCTAGTAACTTCAAGCCTAGAAAGTATAGCTGGCATGCACCTTTTAATCGAGGCCACCACTCCTTGGAACTTACGCTGGGCTCCATGGGCTGCAGGGGTAGGGGGGCTTGAGCCCCCACGCTGGATCCTCCCTTGCTCATAGTGAATAACTGAGTATTGAACAATTGCTCTTTTGCCAAATACTCCATCTATACTAAGAGAAAACGTTATTCTAGTTTTGCCCAAGTCAAATTATGTTAAGTTTAACCAAATTTATAGATAATAGTATCATCATTTCTAATACCAAATCGGTATAATTTGAAAATAGTACCTTTTGATATATCTGTTGACGCATAAATCAGGTCAACACATGAGAGCGCTAGATCGCGCAGCATGTCAACGAGATGCTCTCAGCTCCCCTGCGCAGACCGGTTGGACCGGTCAGGGAAACCGGTTAGACCGGTTCCTGCAGAGAAGATGGGAGCAAACCCTAAAAACACCTCCTGGAAGGATCTGTCAGGGAGAACGTGATCAGGGGTGCCTTAGGGTCGGCAGGCCACCTAGGACGCCTTCAGACGTCACGGAGACGAAGGAAGAACAACATATGGGGTTGGAAAAGCTAGGGTTGAAGGGTACAAAAAGTAAAGGTAAATAGTAGATTTGATAAATTCGATTGGGTTGCCCTCAATCGGCCGAATCCCCTTATATTTATAGGGAGGGTAGGTCTTGTCCCGCAAGGAAACCAAGTTACAACTCGTTACAATCTCGGAATCCTAAACCTAGACGGTTACAGGGTAAACCGGTCTGACCGGTTCCCCAAACCGGTCAGACCGGTCTGGGCGTGGTTTCGCCTCTTGCGTTATCTTCTGTATTGATTCTTGTGCCGGGTCCTGCAATCCTTCTGGTCATTGATGAAGTGCCAATTTTGGTTGTCAACATATACCCCCTGTTTTTTGGTAAAGCTTGCATACCATGAAACACATTAGTACCAAAATTGTTACCTGAGGACGATGTTTGAACAGAATTCATCGGCCATTATATTTCTAAGGGCGATATCCAAATATCGGCCATGTGCCAATTTATCTATTCTTCATCATCTGAACCGACCGATTTTTGAACTGGTCTTAAAGCAGCAGACATAAAGCCATCCTTAGTACAAGCAAGGAACTCAAAATCCAAAATATCAATCCCGGTCAAACATTTGAAATTATCATGAGTCCCTAACGTGGATGCATCGGCCATAGCAACACATGCCGAAGAATCTGCATGAACCGTCTCAACTTCGTCACCAACCCATTGAATTAAACATTGATGCAAGGTAGAAGGCACACATTGATTTGCATGAATCCAGTCACGCCCCAGGATCACGCTATATTTATCTTGCACCTCTGTGACGAAGAAAGCGGTCGCCAATGTCTTGCTCCCAATAGTAAGTTCCAATGATGCAACTCCCTTGGCACTCATCGGTTCTCCTCCTCCAACACCGCTGATCGTCATGCTAGTCTTGACAAGCTCGCTGTCCAAACCTCCCAATTTCTTGTACAATGAGTATGGCATGAGGTTTACAATAGCACCACCATCAACGAGCATCCTAGAAATCGGCCTCCCTTTAATGTGACCCTTCACATAAAGAGCTTTCAGATGGTTGTCCGATTCTAAGGGCTTCTGAAACACAGCATTCTTGGGAGCAAAATCAATTTGAGCCACCCTCTCATAATCTCCGACAAAGCAATAATCGGCGTCTAAATAAATAACATTGACATCCATGTCTGTTCTGCTGAGTGAAGGCTCAAAATCAATAGCTTCATCATCGTCGCCCATCTGAACATCTGAAATAGCAGTGGGCGGAATCGAAACTTTAGCCAAAGAAGAAAATGCATTGGCTACCGACTCTTCAGGCAAGCACGGTCTGACCAGATCCTCCTGACCGGTCTGATCGGTTCCAGTTGTCAGAACTGGAACAGAGGGCAACCGGTCTGACCGGTCAGGGACACCGGTCTGACCGGTCTCGGCCAGATTAGCCGAATTCGCTGCAGACGGCTCAGCCTTTTCAGGTTTCTTAGCTTGAATATCTTGAGCACTAGAACCATCTTTGAAACTCTGACCAGATGGCGGAATCATCGGCTTAACCTCATTGAACCACTCCTCCCTCTTTTTCGCCGATTCTTCCTCTCTTTGCTTTTAGGTACGCAACCGCTGCAATCTCCTCTTCTGAGAATGAGATAAGCCAGGAGGTGTCGAGGATAGACCCCCGGATTGGCCCAACCAGTAGGGGGCGGCCCAATCCGAGTGCTATCGGGCCGGTTTGTCAGACTGGGTGGCCCACCACTCGGGAGGCCCACCAGTCGGGCGAACCGGATGACTACGACGGCGCGCGGCAAGGAAGCAGACGGCGTATCATGCAAGAAGATCGGAGATCAAGATAAACTAGCCGGAATTCTAGGGAAAGATATCTGTAATTGTTATAGGATCAGATCCTTGTATTTCAGTAGGTTATGATCTCTAGCCGACTTGTAACTCAAGGCAACCGGACTATATAAGGTGCCTTGGGACCCCCTCCAAAACACGGGCAATCATTCAACCTAGGACAGAACCCAACTACGGAGATCCTTCAGGAACTTCATACACAGCAATCCATACACCCAACACAGGACGTAGGGTATTACGTCATCCTTGACGGCCCGAACCTGTTCAATCCTTGCGTCTTGTGTTACCATCGTCTTGTGATCCTCGATCTGTCCCTCAACAAATCAACCACGTAGGCTACCCTGTGTGGACTGCCGGGTCCATAAATCCGACAGTTGGCGCGCCAGGTAGGGGGGATCGACGAGATCAATCTACAAGCTCGATGGCATCTACTTCCGCCGTCATCACGCCGGCATCTGCCAAGATCTCCATCGCTGAAGGGGCCATGTTCTTCTTCGGATCCATGGTCTTCACCGCCGGGCCCAAGGAAGAGCTCTCCTTCAGCCGCAACGCCACCCCGGAGGAGTCCGCGCCACGACTCGACGCTACGCCAGACGAGATTGTCACCGTCACCACTCCACCGTCAACGCTCGCCAACAACTCGACGACCGTGACGGCCGACACCGCCTTTCCAGCTTCCGAGGAGAGCCCCCTTCCGCCTACACCGCCGATTGCTTTATCTACTCCGCCTCCACCACGTAGGGCTCACGAGACACCCGCGGAACGAAGGCGGCGATGGGCCGCGCGCCAGCACGAGTTTGAAGCAGACATGGACCAAACCATCGCCTCCATCAGCGAGTACATCGAGCTCGCCGACTCTGCCCGCCAGGACGTCACCTCACCGACGTGATTCCCGTTCGGACTCAGAAACAGCGGGGTCGAGTACCAGGAAGCATTCGGCGGATGGCCGAGCACCGACTACTCTCCTGACGCAAGCGCGGCGGCCAACTCCATCACGATCGCCCAGATCGGATCTGCCCCGAACGTCGCGACGACGCAACCTCCTCGTCATCAGGATGCGCCGACTCCGCCTGAAGAGGAACCATTGCCGACTTTCCCGCAAGTCATGCGTGTCCTCCCTCCGAACAAGAGGATCATGCCAGCCAAGCGGGAAACGTTCGTCTCTGACATATCCGCCGACGAACCAACCGTCCAAGGAGAGGATCAAGCGCACCGCGACGCCAGGGTCATGCGCAACGACGAGAAACAACAGCGCCGCAACGCGCGACGAGATCGCCGAAACCCCAGGGCCACCCGCAACCTCAACGACGAATTCATCCAAGAAGTCGGTGGCGTAGGCGTATACGCCACCCCGTCAGCTAACCTCGCCGCCGCCCATCATGAGCTGGAAGGGATCCCGGAAACCCCGGAGCTCAACCGGATCAAGGCCAGGCTGACCGCGGCCGCGGGCATGATCAACACCCAAAAGGCCGCCGCCTCTTCGTCTCGCCACTCCAGGTCAGCTATCCGTTGTGAAGACCACGACGTGGTTGACCAGCAGGACCTCCGCGAACAACTCCGCAACCGCGATCTCCGCAGGAGCCTTGACGACCGCCACCGGCGAAGGGACGAGGAAGAGCTCTGACGGCGCGCCGAGTACAGCCGCGAACACGACGCCCCGGGGTTGGACCGCGACACTCGCCTGTGCCGAGAACTGGAGGCCAATGAGGCCGCACGTCGCCGCGAGTTCGACCGCAAGTACGGTCCTCCACTCGAACAGCAGAGGCCGCCACGGGCTCGCACCCCTGAAGATTTCTCCGCTGATTCAGGGCGCGAGAACGCCGAAAACCTCGACGACTGCAACGGCTTCCCAGCGTTTACCTCCCGAGTAAGATCCATTCGAATGCCTGCTAACTTTAAACCTACAGGCATAGAAAGGTACGATGGGAAGGCGGACCCTACGATGTGGCTCCGGACGTACAGCATCGCCATCCGCGCGGTGAACGGCGACCACGACTCCATGTGCGCCTACTTCCCAGTCGCCATGACCAAGGTGGGGCTGAGCTGGCTCCACAGCCTCGAGCCCGACTCCATTGACAGCTGGGACACGCTCTGCCGCGAGTTCAAGAGCTATTTCCAGGGCAGCTCCATACGGCCAGGCACAGCGTGGGACCTGGGGAAGGTGAAGCAGAATCGCGGGGAAAGCCTCCGCGACTACACCGACAGATACATGGAGAACCGGAACCTGGTTCCCGGCTGCTCCGAATCCGAGATCATCCACTACTTCCTTGACGGCCTCGCCGACTCGGTAGTCTTTGAGTGTCTCTGCGAGGACGTGCCAAAGACCTCCGGCGAGTTCTTCGGGCGGGTGAACAAGATGGCCAACGCCAAGGAAGCCACTCGCCTCCACTACAACAAGAGAAGCACTCGGGACGACGATCGTCCGCCTCGCCGAGAAGATCGCCCGAGGAAGGAGGCGCCCAAGGAAGGAGGACCCGCGCCGAACTCGGCCAGAACCAAGCAGAATGGGCGACCGAAAGCGCTCGGGAGATCGCACCATCGCCGCCATGGATCGCGGAGGCCCATGCCCACGGACCAACTTCAGTGCCGAGTTTGAAAAGATGCTCCAAGGGCCCTGCCCCATACATAAGCAGTCCAAGAACCGCATGATCGACTGCATGCGGCTCGCCGACGCCTACAAGAAGCAAGAAGGGAAGCTGCCACCGCGTGATAACGATAAGGGCGACAAGGGAAAAGGGGCCCCCGCGAACCCCGGTTTCCCAAACGTCGAAAGGCAGGTGAACTTCATCCTCGGAGGACCGCCGCAAGTGGACGACAAGCGCTGGGAGAAGGTGCGCGACAGGGAGATATTCTCCTGCTACACATCGCGGATCCAACCACTCCGCTGGTCAGAGCAGCCGATCACCTTCTCCAGGGAAGACCAGTGGTTTCAAATCTCCGACGTCGGCGAGTACCCCCTAGTACTCAGCCCGATTGTGAACAACGCCCGTCTCACCAAGGTACTCGTTGATGGCGGAAGTGGGCTCAACATCATCTTCGCCCAGACGCTGAAGGACATGGGCATCGGCCTCGATGCTTTGACCCCTTCCCTTCACCCATTTTACGGGTTAATTCCGGGCAAGGGTTCCAAACCACTCGGGCAGATATCTCTCCCTGTCACCTTTGGCGATCAGAGCAACTTCTGAACCGAGTACCTCAACTTCCAGGTCGCCGACTTCACCACCGCCTATCACGCCATACTCGGGAGGCCGGCGCTCGCCAAATTTATGGCGATCCCCAACTACATGTACCTGCTGATGAGTACTCGAAGCCCGGGTGCTTCCTCTCCTGGATCGACTGAACCAGCCGCCGACTGAAGTTGCAGGCGACGCCGACTGCTGTCAAACCCCGATCTTTAAGCTCCTTGATCATCTCAAGGAGCTCCTTCACTTCGAGCATCTGATGATCCGCTGGAAGTTCGTTCCAGCAGGTCTTGATCTCCGGCCGCGCTCCGGTGTGACAGGGGATTGTTGGCGCGTGGTTCCCAACGTAGAACCGCTCTGACTTCCAGCCCTTGTTGGAGGTGTTGAGGGCGATGTCGAAGTACTCGTCCTTCCGGCCTTGGCGCAGCATGAATCCGGTGCCTCCCACCACGACCATCTTCTCCTCGCTCGACTGAGGCTTCAACCAGTAAAGATACCTCCACAAGTCGAAATGGGGAGTAATCCCAGGAAGGCCTCGCATAGGTGGATGAAGACGGAGATGGCCATGATCGAGTTGGGGTTGAGGTGGACGGCCTCGATCCCGTAGAAGTGGAGGAGGCCCCGGAAGAAGGCCCCCGCCGGCAAACCGAACCCCGCCTCGAAGAATGGCTTGAAGAGCACCAGTTCGCCGGAGTTCTCCGATGGGAAGGCCTCCTTGGCGCTTGGGCGCCATTCCGCCACTGCTTGAGGCGGAAGGAGACTCCGCTCCACCATCTCCTCCAGCATCTCCACGGTTACCTTCCCCCGTGCCCATGCGACCGCGGGGGAGGGGATCTTGTCTGACTTGGGGAGGTCGGAGAGCTTCCTCTTCGGCGCCATGGCTTTGGGCACGGAACGCCTTGTTCGCATCCGCGGGGCTGCGCTCCTCGTGGTGGCTAAATCCGCGGGGCGGATCTAGAAGCGAAGAAAGGCTCTGGTGGCGGCTGAATGAGGAATGGAGAGAAGGGGGAATGGATCTCAAAACAGTGGGATTTCCCGTCAGACCTAACCCTAGCCTTTTATGGCAATCTACAACGCCCAAAATTACCGCAAGATGGCGCGATTAACGGAAGTGAGCGCAACAGTAAAAAGAGCCGTTGAACGCCCACACGAACCGTTATGTCCGGTGCGTCAACGGTAAAACACGACTCCATGCACTCGGGCAAGACGAAGAAGTCGGCGTGCCGCTAAGGCTCGACCAGCACTCGGACTCGGGGGCTGGCGCCGCATTAATGACAGTGTGCCTCTCGGGCTCGTTTGGCCCCGAACCACTCGGGAGCCAACACTGCAAAACGAATGGCGTGCCGCTAAGGCTCGACTAGCACTCGGACTCGGGGGCTGGCGCCGCATTAAAGACAGTGTGCCTCTCGGGCTCGTTTGGCCCCGAACCACTCGGGAGCCAACACTGCAAAACGAATGGCGTGCCGCTAAGGCTCGACCAGCACTCGGACTCGGGGGCTGGCCGCATTAAAGACAGTGTGCCTATCGGGCTCGTTTGGCCCCGAACCACTCGGGAGCCAACACTGCAAAACGAATGGCGTGCCGCTAAGGCTCGACCAGCACTCGGACTCGGGGGCTGGCGCCGCATTAAAGACAGTGTGCCTCTCGGGCTCGTTTGGCCCCGAACCACTCGGGAGCCAACACTGCAAAACGAATGGCGTGCCGCTAAGGCTCGACCAGCACTCAGAGTCGGGGGCTGGCGCCGCATTAAAGACAGTGTGCCTCTCGGGCTCGTTTGGCCTCGAACCACTCGGGAGCCAACACTTCAAGACAAGTGGCACGCCGCTAAGGCTCGACCAGCACTCGGACTCGGGGGCTGGCGCCGCATCAAAGACAGCGCGCCTCTTGGGCTCGATCAGCCCCGAAACGCTCGGGGGCTGACGCTGCAAACAAGCCACAGCGGTTGAACGAGCGCGGCCGAGCCTCTACAGCTCGGGGGCTCGCGCTGCCGACAAAGAAAACGCAGAAGCTCCATTCTCAAAACAATCCACGAGAGAAATTCTTTTACAAAAAAGCATACAAGGTACAAAGCGAGCCGGCTACAAGCCGGTTACAAAGATCAAACACATCGACCGTCAAGGTGACGGCCTCGGGCACTCGTCCCTGCGCCTAGTGCTGCAACCGAAGCAAGCTTGGCCCACATGAGCTCGTTGCAAGCTCTCTTGTAGCACCACTGCAGCCGTCAACGAGGCAACCCCTTTTGAGGGTTGAGAGCAAAAACCTTGGGGTACCCCTTGAATGGCCAGATCCTTACGCCCTGACAGTCCTAAACCAAAGGCAAGGCAAGGAGCCAACGGAGCAGCACCCAGACGCCGATCAACACCTCAAGTACATCGCAAGCACTCTTCTAGCACCGCGCTCTTATAACTCCATTAACTTTCCCCGGTGGATGAACCCAGCCATGGGCCCCCAGCGCACTCGCTACAAGGATCTCATGCATACTCTCGCCTCTGGGCAGCAGCTCTGTCTCCCGGGCGAGTATTTATAGCCTCGGGCTACCAGGGAACGAGGGACTCCCCTGAGCATTGTGAAGCGTGTGGCTCCAAGCCACGCGTCCTCTCTCCTCTCGAGGCGCACAGGTCATCCTTATCACCTTTGGTTTTGCCCGACCACGGGTGAGCCCTGTGCGTTCACGATGGAAATTGTTCTTGTCGCCGCATGCAAGGAACGACGTTCTTCCTTGTGGCGTTCGAGAAAGAGGGAATCTTCAAGAACTTGGACACGGACCAAAGCTAAGTATTACTTTCGATTAAATATCTTATGATTTCGTGCCTCTCGGCTCTTCTATGTCTCCATGACTTTCGCTGACCATCTCGGTCACATTCCGACTGCAACTCCATAGGCTTTTATACAAGTCGCTAAAGTACTCGGGGAGCATGCGCCTTAATCCGTGAAGCTTCGACTCTTCCGTACGCCTACGCTCCTACGCGTGCATGCGGCCCAGCTCCCTGCGCTACGGACTATGGCTATCGGGGATCAGGTGCATAAATGTAACAGGCTAACTACCCGGAGAAATTAATAGACTTAAAAAGCTGGAAGCAGGAATCATTTTCATGCATTGCCGAATACTTTTCTTCTCGGATTTGTATTTTATTGCATCATATACTGCCGTCGCACTGTGTTTTTGCTGCAGGGTATGGACGACTACTCGGCGTGTCTCAGCCCTCACGCTCGGGGGCTGGTGCCGGGACGACCACTGTTGGCGATTCTTAATGACAACTTATTACTGCCAACAAAGATATAAAACATGATAAAACAAATAGACATAGGGTTGTTTACTAATGAATTCCATGAGTTTTGGTGCATATGTGCTTACAGGAATA
>CM014270.1:49209772-49220296 GCA_004135705.1 Alloteropsis semialata | reverse complement strand
AAATCTAACTAAATAAGAATATCATTTATAATCTCAAAAAATCCTAATAACCCTAAATATCAACATCATTTGAAGCCTCTAAAAAGATGTAATTCTAAATTTCGTAATAAGCCTAAATATGAATTTCATTTATAATCTCTAAAAATCCTAATAACCCTAAATATGAATATCATTTATAATATCTAAAATCATAATAAGCATAAATATGAAAATCATTTAAAGTTTCTACAAATAATCCAAAAATCTAAACAATGTCTAAAAATTTGTGCATCATCTCTACACATGCAACAACTAACTATATAGTGATTCTCTATTACAAATTCATAATAAAAATAAAGATTCAATCTAAAATCTCTTATTTCAATCCATTTCACAAAACACAAATTACTCAAAACATAGAGCATGAAATAGACCATACTAAACGTCAAAAGAGAGAGGATGAAGTTGCTAACCTTCTAGCGGACTTGGTTTGCAAAATCTCCAAAAGTTATGGAAAAATCGGCATGAGCTCCCCCAACCCGAGCTCAATGGAGGATGAAGAAATGAGCCATGGCTCGGGCTGGGGGAGGAAGAAGGGGACTTATACGCAGAGCCCCTTTGGTACCGGTTGGTGGCACCATCCGGTACCAAAGGGGTCACATTGGTACCGGTTGGTGTCACCAACCGGTACTAAAGGCCCCGTGGCTCATTGGTACCGGGTGGTGACACCAACCGGTACCAATGGTACCGGTTGGTGTCACCACCCGGTACCAATGAGCTCGCAGAATTATTGGCCGTTGGACCCGGTACCAATGCTTCCATTGGTACCGGGTCCTTTCCATCCGTGACCGATTACGGTGGATGGATGGCGGGTTCTCTGGTAGTGTAATATAATTTAGTGCGAATTTAATAATCGGAAGTAGGTAATACAAATCTGGTAATATTAGTCTATATTAAAAAGCATGTATTAGCAGAATGAAAAGCCTTGTCTAAACAAAATGAAACATGCATTTCTGAAGCTGAACTTTAAAGGAAGTAGTATTTTGAAACCACCTTTCAAAAAGACATCTAGCCATGCTATTTTCAAAAATCGATCGAAAATATTAAAAGATACCGACAATATCACTAAAGTTTAAACAATTGACCACACAAAAAAACATCATCACTGAAATTGAAGAATAAGTAGTTTCATGCGTGGGATTGTAGCTAGGTTGACAGGAGGAATGCACTTAAATAATATGTATGAGCGGGAGGGAAGGGCGATGGTCAGCTGGCTGGGCTTGACCTCGTCGCCACCGTGCATCTCCTTGACCTCGTTCCATCTTCCATGGGCTCTCTCCTCGCCACTCGTTCAGTGCAGTGCTCTCTGTGCTGTGCCTGTGCGATCCGGCCGGCCGGGCTCTTCTTCTCCGAGTCAACTTTGGAGTACCAAACTGTGTGATTTACCGAAAAGGACATCTCTCCAACGTGCAATGTTATCTACTTATCTATCTTAATTATGAATTTGCACTATTGAAGCCCTGATCGGCGATGAAATTTGTAATCTAAAAAGGATGCGGCGTTCTATTTTCCTATCTGAAAATCAAACCAAACACATTACTTGTTTGTACGCAAGTTGTTTTTTCTTTCTTTTTAAGCTCGGGGGTTTTCCCCTTTTTATTTAGAACCACACAAAATCCTCAATTAGGTAACTAATTAATTAATAACTAATTACAGAGTGCCATCTATTTTGAAAAGAATTAAGTCTTGCTTGCATCATGCATACATATACATGCATGACAATTTTTAGTTTATGTACATTCACATGCTTTCCGACTTACTTTACTCACAAGCAGGAAAAGCTAGATAGCTACATCATGGACTTTGATGCGATCACCTTATGTGTCAACTTTGGAGTGCAGCCAACAAGGATGGAAGAAGCCACGACTAAATGTATTCTATTTGTAGCAGCTTGAAAGAAGTCCTGCTAGTCACGGATTGAAGAGGTCCATTTTGTTGCCTGCTGGATGACGCTGCACGACATGCTTCTCACTTTGCATGGTGGTTGTGTTCAGCATTCTCCAGAATTCGTTGCTTTCAGGAATTTTAACCACTGGTTGATCTTATTCGGACTTGTTCAACAATGGTATAATTAGAGACTTGATACACACACATATACTCGGTGTAAAATTACAAATTAAAGAAATCATTGGCGGAATCAAATTCTCGGTATAAGTGGGACCAAAAATTGACTATTTGAATAGGCAAAAGAGTGTAGAGTTCTTTGACCACATCTTCCCAAAGTGTAATTCTTCATCATCAAATCATCAATATACCGTCACAAAGTTCAAAAATACCATGGAACTGCAAATGTGAAAACACATGCATGCTCTACATTGTCCCCTGCATCTACCGATGATATGACAATACCGGTGTAAATAATGGACTAGAAAGTTTTCCAACATATATGCTTGACTTTTGCTCCTGCACCGTACCTATTTTAGCATTCTACACTTCATCCACCTTGTAAAAAAACAAAAAGAAACACTTCATGCACACTGTGTCCAACAATGTGGAACAAATTAGCTTGGCATGGGCCATAATTAATGGAGTCATAAATGCACCCTGTTTTTTCATTGGATAAATATACAGTACTGTTGATGTACAAGCAGACTCTGTACACATGAATTAAATATTTAAATGTACACATTGGCCATGTTTAGTTACTCCAACTTTCCAAACTTTTTTGAATTTTCACTATTCATCAAAGAGAATCTTACATGCATGGAGTAGTAAACGTGTGTTAATGACAAAACCCACTCCACAACCCCGGGTAACTTCGCGAGACGAATCTAATAAGCCTAATTAGGCCATGATTAGACAACGTCGTGCTACAGTAAACAATCTCTAATGACGGATTAATTAGGCTTAATAGATTCGGCTCGCGATTTCCCGTCCATCCGTGTAATTAGTTTTATAATTAGATCATGTTTGGTCCTTCTAATCTTTGATTTAAAATTGCTACAGTAAATTTCACAAACTTTCAACTCCCAACTAAACAAGCCCATTGCACCATGTCAACTTCCGAAATCACCTTTAGAAAAATAAAAACTTTTTTCAAGGACTAAAAAGCTTCAGTCATACAAAATTCACTACTAGTACTTCACAATCCGTTTTAGTTTTCTATTACTTCATTTCAAAACAGTATAAAAATAATTTATGCTCTTTCTTGACATGTTCACCTTGCCTAATAACACTTTAGTGGTTACCATAAGAAAATAGCACTACAAAAATAATTATAATCATTACAAAAATTAATTTGCTAGAACCCATATTTGTTTAATACCCCACCCACCTAAAAACTATCTCCAGCCCATTCGAAATGACACAAATAAGTATAAATTTCTCAAATTTAAAAATTGCGTGCCAAAAGAAAATGAGAAGAGAGAGAATGTACAAACTTTTTCATTTTTCTTTAAGTAAAAATCCCTGAAATTTCTACAAATTCACAAACATATCTCTCAAAAGTCCCACTAAACTGGAGATCAACAAAGGCCAACGCTTTTCATTTTTATTTGAGTCTGAAATTCCTACAAATTCCACAAACATTCCTCCCAAGGCACTGAAACCGCATAAAATGCAAAACCAAAATACAAAAATAAGGAAGAAAACAAAATATTTACAGATTGGCTCATTGGCTGGCTGGATGGCTGTCTCCTTCCTCCCGTTCTTCCCTTTGCTCCCCGTCGCGCTGTTCAACGTTCAAACCCTTCCACCTCCACCTCCCGGGTCGCGCAGTCGCCATTGACGACCCCCTCCACCTTTCCCCTCCCTTAAATCCCTCCTCTCCCCGCGTCGCCCTCCCTCCCCATCGACGCCTCATTCGCCTCCAGCCTCACCGCATCCGCAGCCGCCGAGGGAGGGAGATCTCCAAGAAGCCTTCTTGGAATCCAAGAACCCAAGAATCGGAGCCGGAGTCAGCCAAGATTCGGATTCCGAGCCACGAGCTCCACGGCCAAAGCCCGAGGATTTCCGCGGGGAGCGCGTGGAGGATTCTCGGGAACAGGAGGGGGAGAGCCCGGGGGGATTAGGGAGGGGGCAAGATGGTGAGGCTGCCATACACGACTGCGCTGACCACGCTGTTCAGCTACGGCCTGCTCTTCGCGTTCGGCCAGCTCAGGGATTTCTTCCGCAAGCTCGTCGACTGGTTCAAGGCCAAGAACGTCAAGGTAAGCTGGGGGCCCAGCCTGGCCGGCCTAATTCCGCCTCTCCCCGCCCGGATCCGGGAGGCTACGTCGCAATTTTGGTTGGCTTTTCCCTTTGATAATAGCCTGATTCGGTGATTGGCTTGGTGTAGGGCTACGCGCCGATCTGCCTGGGCCTGGAGGATTTCTATGTGCGCCGCCTGTACCTGCGGATCCAGGTGAGATAAATACACCCGAATTCTTTGGTGAATTTTGTATCTGTTTTGATGATAGGCTGGGAAGATTGTTGGTGTCTGGAGAATTTTCTTTGCATTATCATGAAAAATGAAATGGTCCGATGCTCATATCTTGTGCGAGTATATTTTGCAGCTCCTGTGAAAATTATGACTATTTAAATCCAGGCACACTTTAGTTTGCTCTGTTCAAAACATTATACTTTTTTGTTGATTTGTGAGCATCTCAGTAAAGTCTTCTGATTTTCTAAGCTTGTCCCCTTGGAGATAAGTTGGGTGGCTATGATTTTTGCTTGACTGTTCATGCCCTTGAATATTTATGACCTTGACATTAGTGAGCAGATAAACATGTAACGGAAATTATTCTATAGACAAAATACTATATTCCGAAACAGTAGGTGAATTTGGGTGAGCTGTACATTACATGTATTGTACTAGTTTATCTTGGATTCAAATCTGTTTTTTTGTGCAGGATTATCCCCTTCAGCTACTTCATTGCTGATTGTATTGGATATAACCAATCCTCCCTTTGTTGTTTTACAGGATTGCTTTGGTAGGCCAATTGCTAGTGCACCAGATTCATGGTTTGATGTTGTTGAGCGCACCTCAAATGACAATAACAAGACACTACAGTAAGTATTTGTTCTATTATTCTAATTTATAAGAAATATAAGTTTACTTAGGCAGTACACAATGACTATAAACATAGTCAATTTTACGATTGAAACATTTCTCAACGTTGTCAGTGATCCATTCAGTCACAATCACAAGTTATGACCCAAAGTAAATTGAAACATTTCTCAACGTTGTCAGTGATCCATTCAGTCACAATCACAAGTTATGACCCAAAGTAAATTGAATGGAGACCAAGTTTCAACTGTGGCTGATGCTCACACTATCGTTGCAGGCGTACCTCAAATACCACTAGATGCCTCAACTTGGGATCCTACAACTACCTTGGATTTGCTGCAGCAGATGAGTACTGCACTCCGCGTGTTATTGAGTCTCTCAAGAAATACTCAGCAAGCACCTGCAGTGTTCGTGTTGATGGCGGTATGCCTAGATTCTTAACATGCTTTTACTTTTACCATTTTTAGGACTAAAATTAGTAAGCTGAGTCCTTTCATGTGGTAACAGGGACGACCAAGCTTCACACCGATCTGGAGGAGTTGGTCGCACGTTTTGTTGGAAAGCCTGCTGCTATCCTTTTTGGCATGGGTTATGTTACAAACTCTGCTATCATTCCATGCCTAATTGGAAAGGTTTGTTCAAATTCTTATCATAGCCATTTCACTAAAACAAGGTTAAACCACGAGGTGATTACTTATTTACCTGTTCACAATATTCTAGGGTGGGCTGATAATCAGTGATTCTCTGAACCATAACTCAATTGTCAATGGTGCAAGAGGGTCTGGCGCAACTGTCAGGGTTTTCCAGCATAACTGTAAGCTTATATGCCTTTTAATAATGCAGAGTAGTATTTGGTATCTCTTGTTTTAATGACTTATCTATGCAAATCTCTTGCAGCCCCTGCTCATTTGGAAGAGGTCCTGAGAGAGCAGATAGCTGGTGGTCAGCCACGGACACACAGACCATGGAAAAAGATCATTGTCATTGTTGAGGGTATCTATAGCATGGAAGGAGAGCTGTGTAAACTCCCTGAGGTTATAGCTGTCTGCAAGAAATACAAGGTTTGAATAGTTATCTTGTACTTTTCGTTCTGAACTTGGCACATAAACTATTGTTTTCTGCTCATAACCCATTTATATGCTGAATTAAGTGCAACAAAGAGCATTGATCATGTTTACTTCTTGTTCTATCAATCAGGCTTACACATATCTGGATGAAGCACATAGCATTGGTGCTGTTGGGCAGTCTGGTCGGGGCGTTTGTGAACTTCTTGGGGTTGACCCAGCTGATGTAGATATAATGATGGGTACTTTCACCAAGTCTTTTGGATCATGTGGTGGATACATTGCCGCATCAAAGGTGCATATTACCGAAAACAACCGTATTACACTTATAGTTCTTAGTTTGACTGCCCAGAAGATTTACTCATTCTTCTCCCTATAACTTCCAGGAGATAATTCAGCACCTGAAGCATAGTTGCCCGGCACACCTGTATGCTACTTCCATGTCACCTCCAGCAGTGCAACAAGTTATCTCTGCTATTAAAGTTATCCTTGGGGAGGATGGCTCCAACAGAGGTACTAAATTAGCTGTTCTAACAATTTTGTGGCCCTTTTCATTTGCAGATATATGTTCCACTAAGGTTCCATTGAATAATTATTTTTTGGTGATATATTGCAGGTGCCCAAAAACTTGCACGCATCCGTGAGAATAGTAATTTCTTCAGGTCAGAGCTCAAGAAGATGGGTTTTGAGGTTCTCGGTGACAACGACTCTCCTGTCATGCCTATAATGCTCTACAATCCGGCTAAGATTCCTGCATTTTCTAGGGAGTGCCTGAGACAAAAGGTGAATATTCTGAAAACTAATGCCTCTGTTAGATGACATTTTTCTTAAATGTCGTCTACGTGACAAGAATAGTACTTACAGTCTGCATGTAGTTACCCGCAAAAAAAAAGTCAGCATGTAGTTAATATCCATCACTGATAAAAAACCCTAAACCCTCTTATATTTCATTCTTATTATTTGTCATGCAACTGATAAGATAGTTATATTTCAGGTTGCTGTTGTTACTGTGGCATTCCCTGCGACACCTCTTCTTCTTGCAAGAGCACGTATCTGCATTTCTGCTTCACACACTCGGGAGGACCTGGTGAAAGCCCTTGATGTGAGTAACATTTTTCATGCATAAACACTTCATTTTATTCTAGTAGACGTCAATGGAACTGACGTGGTTCTTGTCTGTGCAAACCATTTTCAGGTTATCAGCAGAGTTGGTGATCTTGTCGGTATCAAATACTTCCCCGCAGAACCACCAAAGATCGCTGAAGCTGGTCATGATAAGCTGGAGTAGGGATGAACCCTGAGTTACCCCATGAACGATTGAAGTTTTTAGAATCCCTTGGTAGTTATCAGCAAATCATCACGGAAACAAGCACACACATTGAGCAGTTTCATTGGGATTTTGTCGATACGCAAGAGTCCAGAGTCTGTCGCATTAGTTTGTTGATTGTACAACTATCCTTCCAAATGTGTATAGCTGGTTGAAGTTCAATTGTTCTGTTGTTAATCCATTCTTGATATGTAATACAGTTAGATGCAATATAATTTCGGTAGATCATCCCCAAGATTTTCTGCTGCCAGACCACTGACAACTATGAAGACCTACAAACTATGAAGGCTTCTCGCCTTCATTCATTTTCCATGTTCAGGATGTATGTGACCAAGTATATGTCTCTTTAGATATGAAGTTATGAAAGATTTTACTCAGGTTAAGCGAAGATATTGTAGAAAGTTCTGATTATGCAAATCTTTCCCAAAAATGCTCAAGTCTAAATGTGCCTATTTCTGGGGTTGCCGATCTCTCTTGTAAAGATGGCATGGATGATTAATTGATTATAAAGTTCTTTTATTACTTGTAATGGAAGTTGTACATGAAGATGTATTCGGTTTAAGTTATCAAATGCCACGGACATTCATGTCAGGAGTCCATTCACCATCCATCTACTTTTGATTATAATAGAAGTGTGATATGGAACACTCAATTTATCTGAAATAACGGTTCTTTTTTACATGTCACCAGCTAAGTTTACTTGGATAAGAAAAAACTCCAACAAAGATTTACTGATGTGTGGAGGAAACTTTTTTTTAAAAAAAAACACGATTGCATTTTAAGCACTACTTTTGCTACACTGTACGTGCTAGATGGGACCAAACTGATTTCTTTAACAAAAAAAATGACAACTATACCCTGCACTGCCACTGATAAAATCCATACACCATCATGTGAAGTGAAGGACTTAAAAAAATGCATACACCATCGGCAAAACTTAAAATTTGTCATTTAAAACTGAATCTGAAAAAAATGACGGATGCCAACGCATTTGTGATTTGTCAATCTAACCCTGTCGAATGAGACGCGTGAGTGCTAAAATCCTTGCAACGTGTTTGAAACCCGAAGAGTAAATTGTACCCACCGTACAATAGCTTGGTAGGTGGGTGCAGATTGGTCCATCAACATGTAAAATGCTCAGTGTGGTGCGACAATTTGACAGGTGCGTGCCGATTGGTACGTCAACATGTAAAATGTTTAATTTAGTGCATCAACTTGATAAAACAGTGCATCTACAGTTCAAACATTGTGACGATGATATATTTAGCTATGCACAGAATCGGATATGTAGCGTATATGGCTTGTATTATGCCATTTAGGATTTTTTGTATTCTTAATATCATGACCAAAATCATTTTCAGTTTCTATCATCTCTTTTAAATTGATGCTACAATATTGTTTTAACTTTTCAGAATTAGAAATTGTTTGTTATATCATAATTAGAAGAAACTAATTTTATATGCTCTCATTTCCTTGTGAATGTTTTTCTTTTAAATTTTAAAATAAAGTTTCTTGTCTTGGACCATTATATCAATATTGCAACACAAATATCAATGGTCACATACTGCTAATTATTTGTTCCGACCCAAATATACATATTTTTGCTATCCAATGTGACCAAATATGTCATCATTGTAACATTTGGACCGTTGATGCACCATTTTACCAAGTTGTTACACTAAGTAAAGCATTTTACAAGTTGTTGGGCCAATCTGCACCAACTTGACAAGTTGTTGCACTAAATAGAGCATTTTACATGTTGTTGAACCAATCTGCGCCCACCGACCAAGTTATTGTATCGTGGGTCCAATTTACTCAAACCCGAATTCCAGCACAAATGCCTTGCAAGGTGATTCACACGAGGGATTGGAGATTTCCACGGGAAAATCGGGACTGAGGCTGACTTTAAATGGTGTTCGGTAAAAAAAAAAAGATAGCTGTTTGAAGTTGGATTGCTGTGTCGTGATCAATTCGCTCTCCTCCCCCCTCCCCCCTTCTTATCGTACAGTAATGCAATATAAATTTTCTGCAGAACATGTCTGAAGGATTTTTCTGCTGGCAGAACATTCTGAATGATGCTTTCATGTACAGTGAGGATTAGTAATACTTTTTTTAATAAAACAAATTGTTTAGGAATTCGAATTGTGTATTATGAAAAAAATGGGTGGCCTGGCCCTGGCCGGATTTGGACCCAATTTTGCCGGTTCAATGGGCTACCGGTGGACCTAAGCTCATTTTGGGCCATAAAATTCTTATTTTTTTGCAGGCCTCACCTATAATATGGTCAAGTCTAAGTGGGAATTGGCCCAAAAAAAAATCTAAGTGGGAATGTGGGATAGTATATGCAAAACCTAAATTTAACTAAATTTTTAATTCCTGATCACTCATTTTCATCTTGACACAAGATAAGATAGAGCTAAGAAAAACATTACCCTGAAGAAACATATTACGTATTGTTACAGAGATTTAACCTGTAAATCAAAACCTTTTTTAAATGTACAACTACAATAATCCACTGTGATGCCTAATTAGCTAACTTTGTAAAAAGATCTCTCTCAAATGAAATGTTCAAAGCTATTTACTCATAATTTGAATGTAATTAAGCTCACCAACAACTTCAAGGAATATTCCCTCTTTTCCCTTTTTCATGTCTTGGCTATGTTCAAATGACGATCCTACCACTCAGATGAGTTTTTATCATACCATTCGACCAAACATATTGGATTCTTAGAGAAGAAACCCAGTGCACAGCGGCTGATCTTCGAGTCCACCAACCGTTCTCCACTGTCACAACTTGGGGGCACCCCTCTCACCATTTGATAACGTCAGAGTGAATTTTTTTTATTTTTTAATCCTTTTTAAACTGAAATTTTAAAAAAAACCCCACCCGAACTGTATTTCCAACAAATAACCCTTTTGGTCGCGCCACACGCCGTGGCGCGACTTAAGAGACAGTCGCGCCAGAGCATGTGGCGCGACTGGGCTGCCACGTCGGCCAATTAATCTTGGTCCATCTTGCAATATGGACTAAGTTCCATCACTTGAATCTTATCTCGATCATATGGTCGCCAATTAATCTAGTTATCATGAATCAAATGAATTTTGAA
>CM014270.1:49188698-49206692 GCA_004135705.1 Alloteropsis semialata | reverse complement strand
TTTTTGTATCGTGTAGATTGTGTTTCATGAAACGATTTCGATGAGATTTTAGTGGGTAGATATTGTTGTTAATTTTTTCAAGAAATGAGAATTATGATCTAATGTAGATCATTTGTAGAATGGTCTTTTTACATGGGGTTGTGGTAAGTAGTGTATTGACATTTGGTTATAGTTGGTCTTTTAGTAGTTTTTGTATAAGTCCATGAATGGTAATAGAAATATGCCCATTAAATGTGTGTAGATGGATCGCTTAGTTCGTTATTTCTCCGGCGGTTCCGTTAATGAGAATGGAGAGTTTGAGAGGATGAAGCATGAAGTCACAAGATTTGATAGCCCTCCTTCATTTGATGAAGTTTTTGTTCGAGCTAAGTCAATTTTCCAAGTTGATCCAGAACAGAGTGAAATAATCCTACACGGTAGATTTGATGCCGGTGACAAAAGGGCTCATTATGTGCTTATGAGAATTTCATGTGATGAGGATTGGGTTTTTTACAAGGAGTTGGTGAAAGGGTCCCAAGTTAGGTGTGCTGAATTGGTAGTTGAAGTTCGTGAGAGGGTGTGTGTAGAAAGTAATTATAAGGTTGGTGAGAATGAGGACGATGAAGAATATGATGCTGACATGGTAAATGAGCCAGATTCAGATGATGATTGTCTAGTGAACAATCACTTCGACGAGGGGAGTTTTGATGTTGAGGAGGAAGATGACGATGATATCTCCGTGGGATCAGAAGAAGAAGAAGAAATGAGAGAAGCGTTAACACAAGAAAAAGTGTTTGAGCCAACACCAATGAATGAAGCCCCTTTTGATGAGCCAACACAAGTTAATGAAGCACCTTTTGTTGAGCCAACGCATGGTGTACAAACACCAGTTGAACCGAGCTATGTGGTGCATCGACGCTCGTTTGTTCAACCATCTCCTATGGTTGAACCGTCATCTAGTATGGCTACAATTTCCGGTGCAAGATTGGCTCCTTTCACTATGGAGGAGTTGAGACAGCTTAGAGCAGTTCATGTGGGTGTTTCAGAGGTTCCTCTCTTCCATGCACCCCCTAAGAAGGCATATTGTGATTCCGGCTTGCGTCTTAATTCTCTAGAGCCTGACAGTCGTCAAGAGTTGATACAGAGAGGGATGACATTTAACAGCATGGAAGAGTTGAAATTCTTTTTGAGGGACTACTCGGTGCGCCACCATCGACCATACGATGTGGTGCACTCTGACTCTAAGTTGCGGTACACAGTAAAATGCCAACTCCAATGTGGTTGGAAGGTATGGGCCCGTCCAATGACTGATGAAAGGCAGAAGTGGAGGATAACTAAAGTGCACCAGCCTCACACATGTGGTACGTCTCGACCAATCCACGAGCACTCTCAGTGTACGGCACGATATATCGGAGGCCGGATTGCTTCATTGGTGTATGCTGACCCTGACGTTTCGGTGTCAGCGCTCGTTGAAGCAATTGTCGGATTCACTAATTATCGGGTGAAGTATGGCAAGGCATGGAGGGCTAAACAACACGCCATGGCCATGCTGTGGGGTGATTGGATTGACGCCTATAGTAGAGTTCCGCGGATTCTACATGCTATTGCTCATTACAATCCGGGGACGAAGTGGTGCACAAGGACCACGGGTGCAGTGGAGTTGCACAATGGGGTAACGAAGGAAGTAATGCAGCGTGTTTATTGGTGCTTTCCACAATGTGCAGAGGCATTCAAACATTGCAAGCCGGTGATTAGTGTTGATGGCACTTTTTTGACCGGGAAGTATAGGGGGACTTTGTTGATTGCGACGGGAGTGGACGGGGAGGATCGGTTGTTACCGCTCGCATTTTCTTTGGTGGAGAGCGAGAACAATGAAAGTTGGTCTTGGTTCCTTCATTTGGTGCGTAGGGATGTGGTGGGACCAGACCGAAAGATTTGTATAATTTCTGATAGGCACCAAGGCATTCTAAACGCTGTAGAAGAGCACATTGATGGTTACCAACCGATCGTGCACCGTTGGTGCATGCGTCACTTTGCTGCAAACATATGGCATAGGCACAAAAACAAGAATGTAATAAAACAATTGAAGTTGGTATGTGCATCGAAGGCAGAGAGAACTTTTGGCATACGGATTGCGAAACTTAAGAAAATGATGAATCAAGAAGCGACAGAGTGGCTTGACAGTCAAATGGAAAACATGCATAAGTGGTGCAATGCCTTTGACGAAGGTGGTTGGAGGTTTGGTGTCTGCAACACTAATATCTCTGAAGTCCTAAACAAGGTATTTAAAGGAATTCGCGGCATGCCTGTGTCGGCAATTGTTGAGTACACCTTCTACAAGGTCAATTCATACTTTGTTAAAAGGTGGCAGAAAGCGAAAAATCAAATTGATGCGAGGCCAAACCAGAATTTGTGGGGCAAAGGTGCGGCAAAACTGCTAAGCACGGAAGAGGACAAGGCGAATACCATGGCAGCAGAGTTGTTTGACCCTAACTCTTATGTGTACTCCGTTAGGACCGCAAACGCTCTAACGGTGGGTGGTGAGAGTACAGGTGGTCGTATATACAAGGTTGACCTCACACATGTGACTTGTACTTGTTGCGTGCCGCAGTTGTTGCATGTGCCTTGCTCCCATATGATTGCTTCGTGCCGTGTTAGAGGGGTGGATCATCGGGCCGCTTTATATACCTCTCAGTTTTACCTAAAGGCTACCGTGTTAAAGACCTGGACACCCTGGTTTGAGCCTTTACTTGACCCTTCTGCTTGGCCATTGTACAACGGTCCTGAGTATATACCGGATAGTACCACAAAGAAGGACAAGGTTGGGAGAAGGAAGAAAAAGCGTCTCCGTAACGAGATGGATGCATCTAATGGTTATGGAGATGATATGTACGGTTACGGGGACTTCAACCAAGACAAGTGCACAATACTTTGTGGTATATGCCACAAACCAGGACACCGCATGGAACGGCACAAAGAGGGCCCAAAAAATTTGCATCCTACCAAAAGAAATAGACCTCCTAACCAAAGAAGACAACAAACCAGGACTATTAGTAGTGGAATGGAGCAGTGAATGACTTAGGATTAGAAATAGAAGTATGTTTGCAGCAATGTAAGTTTGTGAGACAGTGTTACATTGCTTGTGCGTTTATTTTGAATGGTTTAAGTTTTTTTATATAAAGTCATGGGTTGACACATTGTACAGGAAATCAATGGATGCCCTGTGGCGTGAGAGAAAGTGGAAGGAACGTGGACAGAAGAGTTATCCCGACGTGTCTTGCAAGGATGCGCCTGTTCTTCCCGCTCTCCCGCAACCTCTGTGTGATTGTGGGAAGCCTGCGAAGGTCACTCAATCGATGCATCCAGATACTGCGGCTCGAGCGTACTACACGTGTCCTGATTACCGTGTAAGATAATGCAATCATAGACTGTCTTACTTGATTGCCCAAACTCTCATATATTATGAAGATTTGCTAATTTGGTTGTGTTGATGCAGGACTGGGAGCAATGCAACTTTTTCAGTGGATAGATGGCCCTGAGATGGTGGATGAACGCATTCTTCTCTTCAGACCCAATTCCGCGAAGAATTATGAGACTTTGCAGCGGTGGCTACCTCCTCCTCCTAACCCAGCACCCATGACAGCTGAGGAGAAGAAAGAAGCCATTGCCAGACGTATGTCAAATCCACCATTATGCAATTGCGGTGATCCAGCTGAGATTAGTAGGCAGATGCCCATCTGTCCTTGGCCTCGCACCTTCGGGTGTCCCAACCGTACAGCCGTAAGTGTAATCTACTTTCTATCCATCTGCATTGCTTAATTTGTTGTCGTTGCTAATTTCATGTTTTACACAAAAGCAGAATAGGTATCCGGTTTGTTCATTTTCGGCATATGACTACGGTCCCAAATCTTATTGGCCTGAGCAGGAAGGGATTAGGAGGAAAAAGGGGGAAAAGCGGAACATTGACCCTGCCCCAGATAGAAAGTGTGCTTGTGGTGTAGTAGCTAATCATGGTTTACTGCCCTCGGAGCTTGGAATAGGATACTATTGCGGGCATATGGTTGGCGATGATTTGGTGAGTTCATTAGCGTGACTTCAAATCAATATCCGCTTATATAAGGTTCATATGTTTATGTTGAATATGGAAATGTATGTTTTGTTGATTGCAGAGTACTCGAAAGTGTGACTATGAGGCCATTTAGGTCCGAATGAGTCGCGCCACCAAGCATGGCGCGACTTATGCTTTAGTCGCGCCTCGCTTCCTGGCGCGACTGATGCGGTAGTCGCGCCAGCAAGGTGGCCGACTCAGGACCCAGGGAGGCCATTTATGGCCGAATGAGTCGCGCCACCAAGCATGGCGCGACTTATGCTTTAGTCGCGCCTCGGTCCATGGCGCGACTGATGCGCCCATGTACTGACAGGATGGGCCGGAGTTGGTAACGGCGTTAGTGCGCTCCGCCGCTGCTCTTCCGCAATTGCTCCCCCCGATCCCCCTCCGCCGCCGCCTCCGGGGCCGCCCGCTGTCCGGAGCAAGTGGCAGCCGCGGGCGCCCGCTGTCCGGAGCCGCCGGGGGCCGCCCAGCCTCTCACCGGCCCGCCCGCTGTCCGGACCCGCCGGGGGCCGCCCAGCCTCTCACCGCCCGGCGCCCGCGTCCATGTCTTTCGCGGCCATCGAGCTCCTCGCCGTGGGGGCCGACGCGTCGGCACGCGGCCGCTGGCCACGCCCCCGCGCTGCGCCAGATTGGGGGGCGCCGCTGCTCTGAACCAGCAACGCCGCCGCCCAACGCCGAGCACTCAAAGCCAAGGCGTGCCCTTGGTGCGGGCCCGCGATAGGGACCCTTCAAGCACGGGCGGTCGGCCGCGCTTGAGGCAGACGATTCTCTGCCTCGAGAGCGCATCGAAGGAAGGGACATCGAAGGAAGGGAAAGTTGCTACAGCATCGAGAGGTCAGTCGCCGTCGCATCTGCCGCCCACTACTTTTCTGGCGTGTCTCCCCGATTCGAATGACGCCGCGGACACCATAAAGCCCGAGCCCTCCGGTGCTGCCATGCCAACCAAAGGCAAGCGCAAGAGAGGTCAGCAGGACATCGCCTCCCCCTCGACTCGTCCGCGGCTCCCATCAACTTCTCCCCTAGGCAAGAAGCTGGCCGGCGCCCTGGACTCCAGTCAAGACTCCTGCGACTCGCTCGATTCGGACGCGTTGTCCGCTCCTTCTTCAGAAGCTGATGTGGACCTGGTTGCCGTACGCCTGTACGAGATTGTCGTGGATTCGCAGGAATCCGTGCGGCAGCTCGTCCGGCGCCTCACTCCAGCGGCAATAGCTCGCTCCCTTGATTGGGACCTCCTTCGCTGCAATCGACTTACCAAGGTAATTCCTCTCTTCTTCTCCGTTTCTTTCACCCAACAGATGGTCGGTTAACGCTGCGTTACAGATGGCTGCTCGCAAGCATGCACACTGGAGCGACGACGAGGTCCACGCTTTCCTACAGAGCTGCGTTGAGGAAATCGCAGCACGTACCATTACCGGAACCTGCTCCTCCAACGAAGGATACAACAACTTGATTAGGAAGATGGTTGAGCGGACCGGCAAGGAGAGCGACAGAGCACAGCTGAAGAACCTTTGGGAGCAATGTCGCCGGAAGTACTCCAACTGGACTTGGTTGCAAGGCACAGCTACTGGACTCCCCCGACATCCGCAAACCGGCGCCATCCTCGCGGATGATGACTGGTGGCAGCAACGAGAACAGGTATGCATTTTCTAGAACACATGCAAGCCAGTTCTTTGATGTTACATGTTCATGGATAGAGATAATCTTTGTTACAGCATTGCTAGTGACTTTTGATGATCTGAAACGTTTCTTTTTACTCCAATGCAAGGCTGATACCACTTAGAAGCGATCTTTATCTTATGATGGGAAATGTTGGATTTGGGTTAGAAACTGTACTATAATGCAATGCTGTTTTTCCTTGCAATATCGCTTGCCATGCTCTACGTGCTTTGGAAGTAACACAAAAAACATATATTTCAAGCACACTGTAAATATCATCCTTGTCTATACAGAATGATAGAACTTGTAACTAGATATACCTTATATGTGGTGTCTTATGTACTGTTGGATTACTTAATTAGTTAGCACTATACAGCATACGACTATGCTATTTGTATATTCACCTGGAAAGTAGATGGAAATGTGTTATTTTGGTGCTTCAGTCATCTCTGAATATATACTGCAGTCCTGGACTTGTATGGCTTAAGCATAAATATTTCAGTCTATGATCCTTTTCATGATATAGCCTGCAATATTTCAGTCCTCTGAACATTTCATTCAGCAATGTTACTATGTTAACATATAAAATGTTGCTAGCTAGGCCAATATATAATATGTCAGTCAACAATGTGGCCACTGATTCTTTCATGCAATTCCTTTTTTTCTCTCTAGAAAAGAAGCTAGTCCTTTCATCACATATTCAGCTTGCAATAACGTGTCCCGTGATCTACTGCACCTGTGCTGTGTTGATTAGAGAAGAATGTTCGCTATTTCTACTGATCTACGTCACTTATCATTTTCTAACACATGCTATTTCCTTGTTGCTGCAGATGAGGAAGAATGTTCGCTGCTTCAAGAAGAAACCCCTGAAGTTTCCTGATTTGCACTATGCAGTGTTCCATGGCCGCACTGTGGTTGGGGACCACGCAATAGTCCCTGGAGCTGTGGCCGCTCCTGAGGCGCAGGTTCAACAGCAGCAGCAGCCAATCACCGTCTACGAGCTGCAAGATGTCATGCAGCAGCAGCAGCAGCAGCCACCTTCAAGTGTCGGGCCTTCTCGTCGCACTAGTTCTAAAGGCAAAGGCAAGAGGGCAGCCAGTCCCAGTGGAGGCATATCTGGTGGCTCCACCAAGAAGAGCAGGAGCTGTTCCACTGGAGACGCACTGAACAGGCTTGCTGACCTGACGGTGATGTCTAACGAGAGTAAGGCTAGAAAGGAACAGGAGAAGCAAGCAAAGAGTGCAAAGGCATGCTTGGAGCTGGTGGTTGCTGATGGGTACCCTAAGGGTAGCCCGGTATGGTTCACGGCAATGCAGCTGTTCAGGGACAGTTATTGGTGTCAATTCTTTCTGGATGACTGCCCAACTCCTGAGGATCGGCTCCGGTTCATCCAGGTGAACAGCCAAATGTATGCACAACCACCACCTCCAACATGCGGAGGAGGGCCTACTGGCTTTGGAGGTTGGTTTGGAGGAGGAGGTGCTGGTCCTGGTGGTTCAGGTGGAGGCTTTGGTGGTTCAGGTGCTGGCTTTGGTGCTTCTGGTGGTTTTGGAGGTGGGTACGGAGGTGGCTATGGAGGAGGTGGCTATGGAGGAGGCGATGGTGGAGCTCTGTATTAACAGAGCTACAAATTTTCTTGCCCACCACGATTGTTTAATTCTAGTTGTAATCTGATTAATGCTACATGTGGCTGTTGGTCATTGACACTGTTTCCATAAATGTGTGTTTAATTGTTTTCTGTACAATATTGTATGTCTGCAAGTCGATTGAACCTTGTGTTATTTATGGCACCAATAATTCATTTTTTACTTATGTCATGCCATGCAAGTTAAATTTGTAGGAAAGAATACATTTGATTAGCATTTTCATGAGGAAGCATTTTGAAAGCATTAATCTTATCCATACTAACTTTATGCCGTTCCTCTTCTATTGCTTTGCGTGCTGTTAGCTTCGAAATATGACTATGACCTTCCTCAGGTCGCAAGAGAGCTGAATTGGACCTATACACCAAGTATTTATACTCCAAACCAAAGAACTAGCCGTTGGTACTTCACGTGTTGAAAACTTCGCAACGACCGACTATTGCTCAAAGGGATTCTGTAATGTTAGTTGCTGCAACCATGCATTGCTCAAAGGGATCTTCTATTTTGCCATCAAATATTCAGAGAAGTATGCGGTGGCCTGTGGCCAGTAGTAGCTATAGATCATGCTGGATGATATTTTTCAGGCCAATTGATAAGAATATTTCTGCTTTGTACTAGCCAAGCAACTAGCAGATGGTACTTCACATGCTGAAAACTGCGTAACGACCGACTATTGCGGTGGGGTATAGAGACCACCACCGCAACAATCGGTGGTGTACCACAGGTAACTGACAAACCACCGACTGTTGCGGTGGGTTCTACCACCGCAACAGTCAGTCAAACCGGAGACAAACTCGTCTCGGGCCCACCAGGACCGACTGTTGCGGTGTCTTCTGGACAGAGCACCGCAACTTTCGGCGGTTGCCATCTCCACCACCGACTGTTGCGGTGGTGCCTGACTACCACCACCGCAACAGTTGGTGGCTTCAGCCTTCACTCGGCCCTGATGGCTCTTCCATCACCGACTGTTGCGGTGACCATCTTGGTCACCACCGCAACAGTCTGTGGTGCACAGAAAAACTGTTCTATGTTACTGAAACTCGTCCAATTCGAAAGCCTTTGAGTTTCTAACTTCTTTCTAAGGTTCCATGGCTTCACTTAAGCTACGTAGTGCTAGAATTTCACAAGTGTGCATCACCCTAATACTCTAGTCTTATTTAGGTCAAGCTACAACTCTTGCCCCCCTTTATAGTACGGCCAAAGGAAAATAAAGACCTAACTAATCCAAATGCCTCTCAACTGCATACGGCACTTTGGTACTAGCTTGTCCCTACGCTTCTCGCGTATCCTTTGATCCGAAGTTTATAAATCATATGATGGGGGCCAAGAATACCATGAAAACCCATCATTGCACTAACTTAATGGCATATATATGAAATTAAGCACTAGCACATGTCATCAACCAAAGTAGCAAGCCAAGGTACAAATGCATAAAAGTAAACATGATACATGAGAGTTCACACAAAGAACCAAAAGCTATGCTACTAACTCCCCCTAACTCTCACATCTCCCCTGACATCTCCTCCATTGGCGTCAAACACCAAAAACTGACTAAGCATCTGGAGCGGGAGGAGTCTGAGCTGAGGTGTCCTCGGGAGAAGGAGTGAGAGTCCTCGCGGCTGCATCAACTGGGTCCTCGGTCTCTGAGCCGATAGCCTGAGTCTGGGGAACTGAAGAAGAGCCGGCGACCTCTGCAGTGACTAAGGTAGAGTCTGTCGTCACTGCAGCTGAGAGTGTCGGGTCGTCGGACTGCTGCAGCTGCTCTGGAGCTAAGATCTCTGTAAGGAACTGCTGTGGGTCAGGTGTGCTCTCGCCTGTCAGCTGTGAGTAGGAGGCCTCAAGGGAGATCGACACAGTAGAAGAGCTGGCTGGCACTGACGCGGAGCCAGAAGCTGAAGTGGTCACCTGAACACCTGGACTGGCGAACCCCGTGAGCACTGTGGCCTCCGGTGTCGAGAACTGGGTAGAGATATGAGGGAGCACGGACTCAGACACCGGAGGGGGCGGGACGAATCCACCAACACTGGCCATAGGTCTGATCGGGTCAAGTGCTGGACCGGCCGGACTCGGAAGAAGCTGTGGAAGTAGTGGAGCTGGAGTCGCCGGTAGTGAAGGCATCTGAGCCCCCATCTGCTGAAAGAGGAGCCGGAAGTACATCTCATTCTGCTGGCGCTGCTGCTCCTGCGCTGCCGCAAGTCGGCGCTGCTCCTCATACATCCTCTGCTGCTGCTCAAGGATGGAGGCAAACCTCAGATCATACTTTTCATCCTTGGCCGTCTGAGCAGCCTGCATGGCCGTGACGGTCTGTCCAAGTGCCACGATAGAATCAGCGATAGCTCTGAAGTCAGGCATAGCTGGTGCTGCTGCTGCTGAAGAAGGAGGGGCGGACACTGGCACTGACTGCTGACCAGAGGAGGCTGGGGGTCGTCAAGATCTGCTGCTGCTGTACCGGACCCGCCAGCCTCGGCGTCGTGAGCGCCTCGGTACGGAGGTGAATCTGGGAGCACGTACTCCGAGTCAGAGCTGTCCTCCTCTGAAAGGTCAGAGCTGTCGAGTATCTGCTCGAGTCCAGCTGCGTGCTCTGCCTCTCGGAGGGTCTGGTCCTCTGCGGCGTGCTGGGCTCGCTGCTCTGGAGTAGCTGCCTGAACAATCATAGCAATCGGCCTCTGTCCTCTGCGTCTGTCATCAGGCTTGGCAGCCTTGTAGAGCGGATAGGTCTTGGCATTCTCCTCTAGCTTAGCTAGGTTCTCCTCTCGAGAACCCGCTAAGCGTGCCATAATATAAGTCAGTATGTGTGCATATGGCAAAGTGCGCCCGACCTTCATCCCATCTGATATAACATCTTGTATCTCGGCCATCAGAAAATCAATCATGTCAAACTGCCGCTGCCCAATAATATGACACAGGAGCCACTGCTGCAGAGCTGTGAGGGTCTCTCGGTTCCCTGACCTGGGGTGCAAAGAACGACGAAGAGCCTCCAATATAACATAAGCTAGCGGCGTCAAATCCATCGGATGGCGAGGTGAAGCTGGCCCAAACGGCTGTCTGAAGCACGGTGCCATCAACTCTGCTGACGGTGGCACTACCCCACTGGACAGAGGTCGTCGAGGTGGAATTGCGTCGGGGTAGCACTTCTCATGGAGCTTGTCGGCATAGAGTGGGAGATCTAGAAGTCCATGTAAATCCTGACGCCTCAAAGTGTACTTGAGCCCTCTATACATGAATGTCATCGACGAACGGTCCAAGGGCATCCACACGGTGGCGTAGAAGACACGCACCCACTCTCTGACGAAATGAGCGGGCAACGTGAAGAGCTCGAGCAAGCCTGGCATATAGGAGAAGTAGGCCTGAAGCTCACTAGGCTCACATGGCACTGCTCTGGCAATCCTGGGTATGTCCATCTGTCTGTGGAATCTGTACAGTGTGATGCGAGCATAGTTCATCGCATTGTAGAATGTCTGCTGCAGCGGAGTCCAGAACAAGCCTTGGATAGGTCGCCGAGCAGGGAACCACCTGGTCTTGTTCTCGATCCTGAGCCTCCACACCAGGCGAGAGGTGGCTTTGGAGACCTCCTCAACAGTAGGCACCCGGTCAACATCGGAATCTGAGCTGTCTGACTTCTCCGGAGACTGGGCCCGCTTCCTTCTACTGCCAGAAGGAGCGGACTGGCGTGTGCGCTGCTGAGCGGGCGGTGGAGCGGTCACCTGCACTCGAGTACGACCGGAGCGTCTGAGGGCAGGGGCAGGTGGACCCTCTGGAGCAACCGGTGACCCTGACTGGTCACGGATACTGAACTGGGCTGAACGGCCTCCAGCCTCAATGCGCTCCTGCGCCCGGACAACTGCTATGGTGGTCTCCCAATCATCTGGACCACCCTTCTTCGCCTTCTTCTTCGGCGGCTTTGGGGGTGCCTTCGCCTTGCCCTTGTCAGAGGGCGGAGGACGACGAGGCGGTGAGTCCCCATTGCCGGGACGACCTGGAGTCTTTGTCCTAGCCATCTCTGAGCTGTCAAGAAGTCCACTGCCTCAGAAAAAGAATCTCTGAACAACTGCAAAAAGACCACTGACCACTGACACTGTCAACCTGACCCACTGTCACTGCTCAAACTCCCCCTGACACGGACCTTTGTTGAGGCTTGGCCTCAACGTCCAAAGAAAGTACCTGAGGCTTGGCCTCAAGCAACTGCCACGGAATCTGTCAACCAGCTGTCATCTGCCACTGACCACTGACCAAACTCCCCCTGCACGCAAGAAATGATAGAGAGAATACATAAACATTAATAAGTATTTTCTAGAGATGAGACAATCCCAAAAGCATGAATAAGGTGAGAGCTCGAAAAACGGCTAAAAACCTATGATAGATAAGGCATTTAAGATCATGAATGTGACATGGAGCCAGAGCAAGAGTTTTGTTATGAAAAACAATTGAAAGAATATGGCATGAGACATGTGAGGTCATTTGGTGGATATATGAGAATGTGACAAGAAAGTATACAAGTCCTAGAGCATTTAAGATTTGACGAGAAATTGAAAGGAATATGACATTGGAGATCAAACTCTAGCACATAGAAGAGATGTAAATGGGATGTGATATAGAGGCATGTAGATGTGTGTGTGATAAAATTGGACAGCATTTCCCCTAGAAATTGATCATTATGAAACCCATCAATCATCAAATTCAATCATCGATTTCATCCATACATTCATCACTTAATGCCTAATCCAACACATGCATCCATTTATTGATTCCATCTATTTCTAGACAGGTGTATGTCATAGTCACATACTCAAGCACTAAATCTAGAAACCATCCATTGACAGAACAGTGTGAGCTGAGAGATTTAGATGGATTTGAGCATTGAAGAAAGGGGTTTCACCGTGGGGGGGGGGAACACAGAGAGGAGGTGGTAGACAGCAGGACCGGTGAGCTTCGGCGGCGCGGCTGTGAAGGAGCTTCGGCGGCGCGGTTGTGGAGCTGATGCGGCGACGCAGCCGTGGAGGGAAGGCAGCGCTGCAATGTGGGCGCGTGGGTGGCTTGTTGGAGCAGCGGCGGCGCGTGGGAGCAGTGGATGCGGCGGCCGGCGATGGACGAGGAGGAGGGCGGCGGCCGACGGGGTGAGAGCGGTGGCCGGCGGTGAAAAGAGAAAAAGGGGAAAAGACCGCGGCAGTTAGGGTTAGAGAGAAGCGGACGGTCGAGATCGAGCAGTAAAAAGAATGAACGGGCGAGATCTACGGGGGACCGACTGTTGCGGTGATGGTGTAAAACACCCACCGCAACAGTCCGTCAAACCAGTAGCTAAAAACATTAACCACCGAGACCACCAATTGTTACGATGGGTTTCATGAACGACCACCGCAACTTCCTGAGAAGCAGGTATGCATTATCGTGAAACACCACGGAAAGTTGCGGTGGTGGGATTTTGACGGAGCACCGCAAGAGTCTGTCAAACCAGAGACGAACTGGTCTCTGGCCCTAGCGGACAAACTGTTGCGGTGGTACACAAGTACCACCACCGCAATAATCGGTGGTCTTCTGACCTGGGCTCTCCTGGCCCATAGCTTGGCCAACTGTTGCGGTGGTACCTGAGTACCACCACCGCAACAGTCGGTGGCTTCTGCCACTTCTCCCCCTGACGGCCCTAGAAGGACCGATTGTTGCGGTGACCACCACCGCAACAGTCGGTGGTTGGCTGAAAACCAATACTAAGTTGAGGAAACTCGTCCAATTCAAATGTCTTTGAGTTTCTAACTCTTTCTAAGGTTCCAAGGCTTCACTTAAGCTACCTAGTGCTAGAATTTCACAAGTCGCAATCAAGGTTATGATATGAGGTGTTTGTGTCATATGTGTTTCTATGTTTTCCCCTTGTAAATGAAACTAAAGTTCAGATTTAAAAATAGTTACTTTTTGGCGTCCTTTTCAGTTCATTCCATCACATAACATAATAATTCCATCAAAGGTTTCCACATGACCCAAGTCCATCACATAACAAGTCCATCACATAACATAACAATTCCATCACAAAGGTTTTGACTTGACCCAAGTCCATCACATAACAAGTCCATCACTAAACATAAGTCCATCACAAAGGTTTTCACATGACCCAAGTCCATCAGATAACGAGTCCATCACTAAACATATCCATCACATAATCTTACTTGAGTAAATCTACTTGCGGCGTGAGGGGTTGGGTGTGTAGGGTTTCTTCTTGCGACGCTGGCGTCCTGGATGGGTAGGCAACACATTAGGGGTCCCAACATCTGTGTGATCCCGTCGTGCCCGCCTCCTAGGCCTCTGACTGCCCTGTGATGGATCAAATGGCGCATCAGGCAACTGTGACGAACCAATCTCTTCTTGACCATACGAAGGATCATCATGTTCTGAGTTCGAGCTATTTTCCTCCTCCTCCTCCTCCTCCTCCTCCTCCGGGTCAACATCCCTACTAGGGCCGGGAATGGTGAGAGTCCCTGCATGAACAAATATACATTTTATATCAAAAACCAATGATGACAACCAAAAATGCACAAACAGTACTAGTTTGAAACCAGGCCCGCACCTGGACTCGTGGAGGTGGCCCTAGTACCCCTAGTGGATGGAGCTGAACGTATACCAGAACTTGAGGGACCACCAGCCGCTTCTTGTTCTCGTGGGGCCATGCAATTCAACTTGTGGGCCATTTTTCGACACCCACGATGGAATCTCTAAAATCACAATAAAGTTAAATTGGTAGGCTCTAAATCAGAGATAAAAGCACTTTACCAGCTAACCTGTACGAAGGCCCGTAGCTTGCTCGCCTCTTCTGGATGCCCAATTGGCACACCCAATGCAACGAGGGACTCGTTAGCAAAACGACCAAGTTGTTGTCCCTATCATTGCCATGTGAAAATTCATCCATTTAATCACAATTCAACCAAACTTACAATGTAGCCAAAACCAAATTACATTAATGACATAAGCAAACAATTAAACCAAACTTACAATGTAGTCTTCCACCGGTCCCCGCTGTGTCTGCGTGGCCTGCCTTGTCATCTCGTCATACTGGTCAAACACATCTTCTGGGTCTGAAGGTAGGTCCTCGACAGGACCAGCATCCATAGCCACCTTAAGTTTAAGCCTTGTGTTCGCTCTCAACCATTGCAAATAATTTTCAAAAGGGGGGTCACGGTGAAGTGGACCTCCAATGACAATGTTGGCTCCACGACTATCCCAAGCGTCAATGTATCCTTGGTGCTTCATGCCCCAATCTTTTCTACCCCTCTCGCGTCGACGGTCAATACTACATTCAAGACACATTCTTTATCAAATACAAGTATATAACATACCATGATTCCAAGAATATAAACTCAACAAACACACAACATACCGATGAAGCTCTTGATTAGTGTTTATGTACTCTGGAGGGTAAGGTTGAAGACAGCCAAACTGCCTCATCACTCTACTTGGAATATGGTACTCGACAATGTAGAAGCAAATGAGGGGACAAACCGAGCGCCAATAATCTTGATTCATCATGCAATATGGACTAAGCTCCATGGCTTGCACCTCATCTCGATCATAAGGGCGCCAATTCACCTAGGTATCATGAATCAAATAAATTTCCAACAATGCCAAAACCATTACAATAGAACAGACAACGAAAATAAACCTCAATACCAAAGAACGTGCTAAAGACAACTTACATGTGCAGGAGTGAGGCAGTCCAGAGCGTTGCTGTAGTCAGTGTAACGTCTCACCGGGTTTCCATGCACATTGAGAATATTGTGCCATAGATAACCGACAGTGGCCAAAGGCTCTTCACCATAAGTTGGTAATTGCTTCAACAAGACAAATATAATGTCAAATTAACAATATCTCATATCATACTTAATGAAGCAAAAGATTTTATCTTACCCCATATGTATACCGCTCCGGCCGACCAACCGGAAGCCGCTCCCACATCCACAATTGCAAAAGATAGGCACAACCCCCCATATTAGCACTAGCCCCCTTGCGGCTGCAAGCATCACACATCTGCCGATAGAGCCATGCAAGAACTCCACTAGCCCAACTATAAGTGGCGATGTTCTCCCAAGCTTGCCCAATTATGTCTAACCACATCCAAGAAAAGGTGTTCCCGCTCGAGTCCGGAAATAAAAACCCAGCCACCAAGTGCCATAGCCATGCCCTAGCATATCGAGCAACAACACCACCTGGAGCATCAGCAGGAGGGGGCGTACCAAAGTGCTGCACCAACCAAGCGGAGTTCACTCCTGTGGTCTTCCTATCCTTTTGATCGTCCGGTGGATCCGCAGGACGAACACCAACCAACATCTCCACCCGATCTCGCCAACCAGCAGGATCAATTGTCCCAGTGACCGCTTGACCGTCTATGCGAAGACCAAAAAGCATGGCAACATCTTGAAGTGTCACCGTCATCTCACCACAAGGGAGGTGGAATGTGTGTGTCTCAGGCCTCCATCGGTCCACTAGCGCGGTAAGAGCCGCATTGTCCATCTTCGGCAATCCACCCTTCACAAGCATCGCCAATGGAAGAAAGCCAGCTTGCCGAAGGTATGGGGCGTACCTATCATCCCACGCCAGAGGATTGTGGGTGCGGATACGTAGAGGATTCAACACCTGCAAACAAATCATCATACCCCATGTTGGACTACATCCACCCACCAAATTCATTAACTCGATACAAAGTCACAAACTAACCTCAATACGCTCCTCAACTATCCTCCCGCGGTGTCGCTCGTCGTACGCCATCTCAAGCAATGGATATTGTGCGTGCCGCGCCATTTTGACCTTCATCACATAAACGAAAATGAATTTCATGTGGTGAATAAGAACATTGCTTCACATACAAACGCTACAAGATTCACATTGCCATCTCACGTCATAAACATTGCCATCTCAACTCATAAAAGATTTCACATTGCCATCAAACAAAATTCACATATATACTTCACATAATTCACATTTCCTTATACACATAACCATGAACTTGAATATATACACATAACCATGAACTTCACATATATACTTCATATATTTCACATTTTCATATACACATTTGCCATATATCAAACAAAATTCACATTTATACTTCACATATTTCGTATTTCCATATACACATAACCATGAACTTCAATATATACGCATAAGCATGATATCAACTTCTATATTTCCATAACAAGGTACATTAATAGAAAGTCCAAAAAACCAAGTTAAACTAACTTAGTTCTTTTCTAATATCATCCACATCTACACATGGTTATGTCAACGAAATCATCACATGCAAGAAAATCTATACGATAGACAGGCGTTACCAACAACCAAATCCACCACTTAGTACAACTAAACCATCTCAAATCCGTGCTCAATCCATCAAATCAAGTCAAACCCTAGCTAAACCTAACCTCATCCAAAACTAAGGAAATCAACCAAATCCACAAAATGTACATGGTCAAAGTGGAGGAGTTACCTTTCAGGAGTCTTTTCCACTAAAATCCGTGGTGGGAATGGCCGATCTAGGAGGTGGAGGCGGCGCCGGCCACGGAGGAGCTCGGGCTAGGGTTTGGGGAAGAAAGAAAGAAAGGCAGGAGGGAGAAGAAAGGGCTCGGGCTGCCGGCTGTATACAGGCGAGTCGCGCCACGCCCTTTGGCGCGACGCAGTCGCGCCAAGGCATTTGGCGCGACTCGTCTGGCCACATCAGCAGCCGATCTGGCCGCCCGCGGCCGGGACGGCCGACGTGGCAGCCCAGTCGCGCCACATGCTCTGGCGCGACTGCCTCTTCAGTCGCGCCACGGCTTGTGGCGCGACCAAAAGGGTTATTTCTTGAAAATACAGTTCGGGTGGGGTTTTTTTTAAAATATCAGTTTAAAAAGGATTAAAAAATAAAAAATCCCCTGGATCCGCTACGCCCTGAACGCTCGCGTAGAGCCACCTCCTCCTGTAGTCCTGTGATCACAGATGAAAGCGACGAAACTCACGGCCCCATGGCGAGTCTGAATGAACTCGGCCCGACTCCTCAACTGCAGCGCACACGTGTTCGATCCTTCTCCCCTGTGGGCCAACATTCGGGCCCCACACGACAGTGAGGCATCCGCGATATTTTTAGAGAGCCACATCTTTTTCTTTTTTTTTTTGAGAATTTTTAGAGAGCCACATCGGGCACCCCACGAGGTAGGCCCCGCGAGAGCTCCCCTCTAAATTCGCTGTCGAGTTGCTGTCGCTCGCGCGCACCTCACCCCCCGTCACGGGGCCATCAGCGCGACGCCGCCACGCGTACCCCCGGGCCCCACACTAATCACAGCGCCCTTCCCCCACGCCTCCTGTTAATCCCCCGCTGACAGCGGCGTCAGCCGTCCAGCCGACATGTGGTTCCCTCGCCAACAGCCGGCGCCCTGTCCCCCACACCCCTCCACGTGTAAGGCGGCAGGTGGCGCCTCCTCCGGCTCTACCGCGTGCGAGAGGCGGAGCGCGGCACGCTTTCTTATTGCCCCCGCCGCTCCCGCGCCCGGAGCCAGAATCACGCAGTCTCGTTTCGGTGCGTTGCGCTTCCGAGAGCGACGGCGACGCGGGTGGATTGAGGAGAAGGGGAGGGGGAGGGAGGCGCGGCGGCTC
>CM014270.1:49167871-49186851 GCA_004135705.1 Alloteropsis semialata | reverse complement strand
GCCCGCTCGCCCCTCGCGCCGTGGAGGCCGCGCGCCCACGCCGTGGAGGCCGCTGGCCCCTCGCGCCGTGGCTCCTGCTGGCCTCCAATCCGGAGACCTGGAGAGAGAAGAGAGAGATGTGTGAGGATGAGAATGAGATAGGTGAAAGGAAAGAGATAATGGATGAGATTTAAGAACGAGTGAGTGCGGTGGGGAGGGGGGGAGGCTTCGGTACCGGGTCGTAACATCACCCGGTACCAAAGACCCCCCCTTTGGTACCGGGTGGTGTTACGACCCGGTACCGAAGGGTACTCGGGGGCTATCAAGTTAAGACCCGGTACCAATGACTCTTTTGGTACCGGGTCTTAAAAAAGAGGTACCAAAGGGGGTGACCGATGGAGGGTTCTCTGGTAGTGTGACAACATGCTGGACCCATGCTTGGTTAGGTTCTTTTTTACACATTTGCATCTTTGAATAAAGATAACTAACAATATACCTCTGGGCAGAGATCAACATTAGAATCGTCCACGTTAGCGCTTGGCCAATGATCTCAACATCTAAATCACCTTAAGTTTTTCATCATCGAACTTGCTCGCATCAGTGGTGATGTTTTTAGGGCATCCGTGCCATCAGGACGACAAAAGGTGTTTAAACTCCTTCCTACTAGTTTTTGAAAACCATGCAAGACGTCTTTTCCCCACCATTCCTGAAACAACTTCATGTCATCTAATGGTGCTAATCATTGTAGATCAAGGGCACTTCTTCAAATCAACTTCGCAGGAGAAGATGCCATGAGGTAAATCCGACATTTTCTTTTTTTTTCTAATTGCAAAAGAGACATAGTTGCTCAGGACGATTCATCTTGCTAGCTGATATATTGTCGAACATTTTGCTAAAAGTGGATAGCCAAAAAAAAGATCTTATAGCGAAGTGGCACCAAATACTTCTAGTTCGCTTTCTAGGGTTCAAATTGCATAATCTCCTTCCCCAAGCATGCAATACCATATTAGGAAATTCTTTGTATCTCTATATGTGTCTCATTATTTAGGTATACAAAGTAATTTGCAATATACATATAAATAAATTTGAAAGCTTAGTTTGTGCATGTACAACCTCGTATTTGAAATACATGTTGGCGCCTCGTGCAACAATAGTTTGGTCATAAGAGTATTGCACAATCTCATGTAAGACAGTAGAAGAAAATGACAGTGGGAAGAATATGAGCAAGTTTCGTTACTTTTACTAGTTCATTGTATTTGTATCGGTTATATTACATACGACACACACGGGATACATGTTTTCTCGTGTCTAAATATAACTGCATCAACAGGTTTAGTTATCTAAGATTTAATTTCTCGATCTATATGGGAATTAGTTAGTTTAGATAGGTTTCATATAAATTAGAGCATAACTCATATGGATAGCTGAAACACAGACACGCCTTTCTTGTTGTAAGGTGAAGATCAATCCAAGTCAAGAATCTCGTTGTAGCTGAGCCAAATCAATTTGTAACCTGATTTAGCGGTGAGGAACAAAAAAGTTAAAGAAGCATTAGCAAAATTTCCTCTCGTCGGTCCGAGCCGAGTTTAGATTTCTTTTGAACAGGCCGAGTGGCCGAGTTTACATCTTGGCGTGCAAGAAGATGGCAAAAGAGCCCCGGCACGTGCGAGCCTGTGGGTCTCGTGTGACTGGGAGGAGGGCCTGGAAGGCTAACGCAAGAGCGCCAGGAACCGCCGCCTTCTGGATGGGCGCGGACCTGTTCGAGTTCAGAACTTCCAGATACCGAAACCTTCCAACCCCAAGCATCGCTCCCCGGCGCCGCGAATTCCTCCTCCCCTCCCGCCACGAATCCAACCGCCCCGCAAAACCCTAGGCCGATGCGGCCGATCCGGCTGCCCGAGCCGCCGGGCGTCGACGGCATGGAGACGCCCGAGATCTTCTCCGGCGGCGGCGGCGGCGCCGCAGCCGTCGTCCGCCGCGCCGTCCTCATCGGCAACGGCTCCCCCGGCGCCGAGAACCAGTGCCTCGGCCTCGCCCGCGCCCTCGGCCTCGCCGACAACCTCACCCTCTACGTCAGTTCCCCCCTCCCTTGCCCCCTCGTTTACTCCTCCCAGCACCTACCATTTCCGCTCTGCGCATTTTCCCTTCTGTTGTTGCAGCGGAATGGCAGGGATGGGTGCTCTGCTTCGATTGCTCGTGTAGCTGCGTTCGGCGGATGCAAAATTTCGTACATTTTTGGGGGGCTAATTTTGCTCTTGGGGCTTGTCTTGCAGCGTGTCACGAGACCCAGAGGAGGGATCAACGAGTGGCTGCACTTTCTCCCCATTTCCCTGCACAAGTTTATAGACCAATTGCTCAGGCACTTCTTCCGCAACACGAGGTTCGCGATAGTGGTGCAGGGGAGGAAGCCGTATCGTGTCCTGAATGGTGGCTCAGTCGGGTTGTCCACAGTTCTGGAAGCTGATGTCAAGAAGATTGTGACTGTGGCTCGTGATACATATGAAAAGTAAGCCCCAATTTCTGTTGTATCTTTGCTCAATTACTTCCTTTACTGAACTCATACTGCAGTCTAGCTTCTTTAAACCATGGTCCCTGACATAATTGACTATTCACAAGTTTTTGCCCGATTGGAATTAGTGTGGCTGCCAGTTAGAAGTTGCAACCAACTGGAATATCAGGAATTACCTTACTTATTGCATTATAATGGCCTTTTTTGGTGTATCGATTTATTTATTGTCTTTGAAGCTGCTGACGTATTGTGATCCATCGTTACCTTGACATTCATGTAGAGCACACACCTTTTGTACACAAATAATCATGTGCATTGTGCTTCAAGGAAGAAACATGGCATATGAGAAAAGTTTGTTTATGATGATTTGAATAACATTCATTTGGTTGATCATTTTTGCTGTCATAAACAACACTAGATAATTGTATAACTCTCTGTACAATATGCTTCATATTTTCTGTGGCTGTTGCTCACATCCCTGACTGTATGTGCCCTGTAGAAAATCTAAGTTGTTGCCTAAACATGTTCCTTTCTTGTGTGTTGGATTGTCAAGTTTTGTAGTGTTCTCAGAATTAGGCAGTCCGACTGGCTTCCAAACATCATGATAAGATGTTAACTTGACATGATGACAATTAATTCTTATTCCAGGGAAGGTCCAACATTAGTTGTTGCATGTGGCTGGGACACCATATCATACTCAAGCTTGATAAGGAAAGTAGCTTCAGATAATGTGTTTGTCATTCAGGTAGTATTCAAACCTAATCTGCTGACTTTCACTGTTATCTGTTAGCACAGTAGATCCACAAAATAAATCTACTTATCTTAAAATTTTGATCTAATTCTTGTATTGTGCTGTTTCGATATCAGATCCAGCATCCCAGGTCTCGCCTTGATAGATTTGATTTGGTGGTGACTCCTCGCCATGATTACTATGCTTTAACTGCTAGTGGACAACAAGAAGTTCCACGCCTGTTCCGGAGGTGGATTACTCCGCAGGAACCACCCAGGAGCAATGTGGTATGCTGTTTTTTTTTTGTGACTCGCAGGTTTATAATAACTGCACGTTTTGTGGCATGCTGATTCTGAACTTCGAATATTCAGGTGCTTACGGTTGGTGCGCTACACCAAGCTGATTCTGCTGCGCTACGGCTTGCTGCTATAGCCTGGCATGATGAACTTGCCCCTTTGCCTAAACCACTGCTAGTTGTTAACATTGGTGGACCCACAAGTAACACTCTATCTCATGCACAAGCTTTTACATTTACTAGTCCTGTTTTGACTTGGCTTCAGAGTATATCTAGAAATTATGCCAGTTGTTGCACTCAAACAGGGATACTGTTGGGTGTGGTTCGCCTAACACATATTTGCCTATAATGAATGAATTTGTTGTTTTGGTTACTGATTGGAGGCCTTTTCTTCATTTTGAAATCACATTTGATAGGTTTATTCTGTAGGAAACTACCATCTTTTTGGGTTGCAAACTTGCAATAATAATGTGGCATTTAGTTCATGGATTCAGATATTACATATGTCCATGCTACTCTGGACTTCATTTCACAGAAACCAATTTGACATCCTAAATGTGTGCTCTATAGAACATACCCACATGTAAGACCATTGCACCAACCATTCAAACAGTTCTTTCCCAGTGAAAAAGGGCTCAAAGTTATCCCATTTTGAGGCTGGTCAGTCTATTCAGAACATCACATGGCATGAAACTGAGGAGTTAACTGAAAAGTGCATGAAGGGACAGAAAAATTCTCTTAATGTTGTCATTGATTGTGTAAATCCTTAGTTATCAATAAAGGACCACTTTTCCTCCCAGATTCTGCAGATACCCATACCCAAATCAACTCAGGTCAATCAAGGGGTGTAGTTTACCCTGCAATGAATCTGGTAGCTAGAAATAAAAACTAATTCATCTTTTCTGTGCATGTGTCAAAGTAATGTTAGCTAGTTGGAGGAGTTCAATGTCAAATATCTTGGAGGAGTTCCCTTTTTCCAAACTTGCATACCGATTGGCCTTGAATCATTTAATTTTCCTCATCTAGTTCTTTGAATGTAGTTTCCAACTGTGTTCAGTGATTTATTGATTGCTTTCCATACTTGGATGTGTGATGATCTTTTTAATGTGTTTTTTCCTTCAATGTTCAGGGAATTGCAAATATGGTGTAGACCTTGCCAAGCAGCTCATAAGTTCTCTGTATAATGTGCTAGATAGCTGTGGGAGTGTCAGAATTTCATTCTCTCGGAGAACACCGTGGAAGGTGGGATATTCAGCAGTTTCTTTTTTGAGATGGATGTCTGGCAGTTTTCCTATAGGACAAGTGGGTAAGTTTGACAATTTAACTGTCTGCTGGCAGGTTGCTGATATTGTACTTAAAGAATTTGCTGGACATCCGAAGGTCTATATTTGGGATGGTGAAGGTAGACCCAGAAGACTAGAAGTTGTTCAGTGTTTATGCGTTTTACTCAAATTGTGGAACTTCTGACCTTTTTTTTTGGTGCAGAACCTAACCCTCACATGGGACATCTTGCATGGGCTGATGCTTTTGTCATAACAGCAGACTCAATAAGTATGTTAAGTGAGGCATGCAGCACTGGGTAAGCTGTTTTTTATTTGAACAACCTGCAAGTTGCAACCCTTTCATGAGTGTGTGTGACAGGCTTCAAATCACAATTGCTACAGGAAACCTGTTTATGTTATTGGGACCGAGCATTGTAAATGGAAGTTTTCAGCTTTTCACAAGACTCTGCGGGAGCGAGGGGTTGCGCGCCCGTTCACTGGATTAGAAGATGTAAGTTTGTCGATATTACTACAAATGATTATCTGCCCACTCTACAGTGTAAGCAGATTATCTTTGATAGTTCCATTTCTTTTAAACGAAGTTTTAATGCTGATCATTTAACACAATAAAGAATACAAAATCTGTTCCGTTAATTTCTGTGTATCTTGGTTCATGGACCCCTGATTTTGCGAATTCTGATACCAACTCCTAAACGCTGAACCTTTTTTTGCACTCGCGCGCATACCTAATAGCATCTCACACGTGAAGAGTTTATCTGCACTACTATGGAAAGGCAAATGTTGTACATTTAGTCATTTACTCTTGCAATCAGTTATAGGTCCTGTTATGGTTTCATCAAAATACATCAGAAGTGTCTAGTACTCTCTAGTCAGTGCATAAAGTGTGCTGGATGGAATTACGAATTCCACAGCTCGTGTTTGTTTTGCATCACCCCAAAGAAGATTTTAGTAGATATACCTATGCTGGTAGAAGGATCAAAATCGAAAAAGCTAATCTGTTTTATTGAAGTGCCAATCTGACTCCCTATAATAGCTGGGGGTTCTTCATGAAATTTGTTATCGTAGATTTCCTCAAAGCTCAGATGGATGTACTTGCTCAGCTATATCACTGCTTTTTTTCCTTGTAGATTTCAAATAGCTGGAGCTACCCTCCCCTAAATGATGCCATTGAAGTAGCTACTCGCGTTCGTGAAGTGATTGCGGAACGAGGGTGGACAGTGGGATGATAGTGACCACAAGCTGTCAACTTCTCTATGCTCGTTGGATATACGGTAAATTATACAGTCTGGTTAACATCACATGGATTCAGTTTTTGTCGTTCAGAGGAAGAATAATTTAGCCAGGGAATGGCCTGTACAAAAGCTGACCTCATTTGGTGGTATATACCCCCACAATTTTTGGGTGAGTGCACAGCTCCCGGGAGATGTTTTTGGTTTGGCAAGTGGCAACATGTCGCCTCATGTAAATTTGACGCTGCTGGAAAGAATTGGAGTAAACAGAGAGTTGGGAATGTGAAAACTTGAAGATGCCGCAGTGTGTTGTATGCTTATTACCTTGCTCTGTCTGTTTGAATTTTTCTACCATCAAGTATGCAGAACTCACCAGTCTTGTTAGGAAACCGATGATACATTTTAACTGGAATTTGCTATTTGCCTATGTAGTGGGACTTAAATGGCATGGGCTTGCATAAAAAGTGCAGATGCTTGGTGGATCTGCTCAAGGACACCCATGGCCATACTCTGATTTGTTAGAGCGTTTGAGCTAATACTCATTTGTGAACTACTAACTCTTTTCGATTGGTTGTTGTCAGACCAAAACCGGAATGACAAAACATTAATCGTCCATTTGTTTTTTTGAGAAGGCAGCAGGCTTCCTCTTATTAGTTACATCTATCTGTTATGTCTGATTGATACAACAATGGGATGCATTATATTATCGGAAAAGAAACACGTTGAAAAGAGGATCACTTGTTTCACTTTTGCACGTGTATTCAATGACACGGCTCATGGAGCTCAAGTCCCAGGTGTTGGTAGGAAAGTAGCTAAGAGCAAGTCCAACAGCTTGAGAATATTTCATCCCAATAGAGAGGTTTTGGGGATGGACAAAACCAAGATATTGGATTATTGGAAAAACTGCTCCATCAGCTTCCCAATAAGTCATTCCTAAAAATGTGGGGATTGGGGATGAGAGAGCTATCTCCACTATAGTGGGGATGGAGAGGTATTTTTTGTCAATGGAGAAAAAATGAGGGAGCTATTGGGGATCTGTTGGAGTTGTTTTTTTCTCCTCCATCCCCAATACACTCATTTTTTTGCTATTGGGGATTGGAATGGGGAGCTCTTGGACTTGCTCCAAGGGCCCAGATGATACATTAGAGAAGGAGAACATGTGTGATGAACTCTCCGCCAGTGCTTAATACTCGTAGTGGAATTGTGGAAAGCACCTCCACAGCGAGGTGCGGTGTAGTAAAGCATCTCCGACCATACCGAGACGATGAGGGCCCAACGCTTGGTTTCGTCCTCGATACCATTGAGCTCCTGTGCCACCTCACATGCACGTGGCAGCACCGGAGAATAAAGAGCTTCCTCAATGTTCCGCAGGAGCTGCTGGCGACTGTCATTTGATTCTTCTTTTTTGGCACCAAACAGTTTCCTGACGGCATCCTTCTCACCAAGTCTATCCTGTTGATCTGACAAGATCTTGCTGATTTCAGCATGAGCTTTGTCATGCACGAGTTGCGTTTGGCTAGCAGGGTTTTAAAAACCGAACCGGACGTCCAAACCGCCGGCCACCGGTAGCGGTTTACCGGTCCGGTTTGACCGGTAACCGCTAGAAACCGGACAAATTCAAATTCCAAATTCAAATTTTTCAAAAGGGGTAGTGCAATCGGTACGAGTCGGTAAGCCGAGCGGTTTGGTCGGTAAACCGGTCGGTTTGGGCGGTAAGCCGGCCGGTTACAAAAAAAATTGAAGAATTTGACATATTTTCGAATTTTAATTAAAAATTGAAAAATAAAAGAAAAATTTCCAAAAATTCTTAAAAATATTTCAAGGTGCGTAGAATCTAATGGTGTCAAAATTTTTCAAATATTAGTGCATTTAGTATTTTTTGCAGGCATTAGAAGTTTAACTGGCCGATTTAGTAGGCTGTTTGGACTTCTAATGCCAGCAAAAAAATATCAAATGAGTAAATATTTGAAAAATTTTGACACCAATAGATTACACGCACCTTGAAGTATTTTTAGGAATTTTTTCGATATTTTTCTATTTTTTGAATTCGAATTTGAAAATTTGAAATATTCCCGGTTCCCAACCGCCCTGAACCGCTACCGGTCCGGGGCGGTTTGAGCGGTAACCGTGGGAACCGGACCGGTTCCCAACGGTTTTTAAAACCCTGCTGGCTAGTAAGCATGACACCGCATTTGAAGACAAGGTACATGATGTAGTTGGACAGTTCTCTGCTGATGCCGCGTGTTCTTCTTCATTTGATCAGAACGGGTGCTACTGTCCTCTCCGAAGTGGAGCACATATCTGTGGCAGTGTGCCAGATGAGCACGCTAGATGGGAAATCAGCACGGAGGCTACTGTCCAGCACTGCTTTTCCTGGCCACGCAGAATCCGAACCCGCCGATTCCTGTCCGTCCATCCACTTCTGAAGAGCCCGCTGGCCATGGGAGCTGGCGATCCTTTCTTATCCCGAAGCTTAGCGAAGCGTCGACGATGAACTCCTTGTGATCCTGAGCGATGGGTGTCTGTGTTTACTCCAGTAACCCAACACCCCAGCTACCCCAAGCACCTACCGATGCATTGCCGCGTGGATGCGGCCATGCCTGAGGTCTCTTGCACGGCGGCGTGCCTCTTGATCATGCTGTACTGTGCTAGCTCCTCGGACCATCTATGGCTATGGGTCACATCGCCATAAACGGAGATGGCGGCGGAGGATACATCTAGGGCTAATGCTCCTACGAGCAGTACGTAGGTTACGGTGATATCAGCTGGGCTAGTGGTATGGAGTAGCTGGCCCTCCTCTCGGCGGCCCTGAAGAGCACCAGGGCCATCGGGGTTGAAACGCATCGGAAGGGTGTATTTTTTTTTTGAGTTTGGAAGGAAGTGTATTGAAAGACCGAAACAGGCGACTAGTGGAGGTGAATGGGAGCCTTTAAAATTTTTTCACAATAACAAGACCTATGACCTCGTCAAACCCCAATGACCCTCTCTTCTAGAATTGTCAGACCCACATAGCCAATTTGAGATGCTATTAGACTGGACCTAGAAACAATACTAGGTATCTCTGAAACACAGCGAAAACACACAAGAAAACCACCACTTGCAGTGCAAAAGCCGAAACCTCCGGATTTGAAACCGGAACCACCGGATTCCCAAAACTGGAACCTCCGGATTCCAAAACCGGAACCTCCGGATTTCACTCAGAATAGCCTATAGGAGCCACAAGAAAAAAATCCAAAACCAAACCAAACGAACTCAAAAAAAAACACAAGATTTTAACCACAACTTTCCTAGGCCATTGTGAGTCTGTAACCAAGAGATCTCCTCAAAAAGAGCAAGTTGATACAAAAAACTAGAACCTCCGGATTTGAAAACCAGGAACTTCCTATTTTTCGTAGGCGCATGAAAATCCAAAGAAAAGAGCAAACTCAATCAAATGGCATCCAATCTTCGTGAAAATGAACCAGAGCTTCACTACTTCATGGTGAGTCTTTTTCCAAAAGATCTTCTTAGAAAGATCAAAACATCCCCACTAATTTCGTGAAATCGATCAAAAACACTAGAGAGGATGGACTTCAGAAAAACTCATGATTTGTGGTTCTCGTGCATAGATTCAGTAGGGGATCACCCTAGATGTGTTTGCACATGTCCCACTACCAAATCCCCCCAAGAAATCCGACCCAAATCGCAGCCAAGATGAAGAACGAAAAATCACCCAAAAATGCTCTGAAAATAGCTAAAAAGAAAAACACGAATCCATGGGGAGAAGCAAGAACTCAGCACAAGAAAGGTAAAAGATCTTCAATTACTTCACGAGGACATCAACTATACAAGGAAACTAGGGCCCCGTTTGGCAGAGTTCCCAGAGCTGATTCTCGGCTGAATCCAGCAGGAGCTCTGCCAAACGATTTTCTAGAGAGAAGTGATTCTCAACTAATTCTATAAAGTGATTCTCTGAAATAAAGTAAGGGACTGGGAGCTGAAAAAAGTAGCTTGTCTTGATTCTATGAAGTGATTCTCCACCCTGATTTTGATAGTTTTTGGTAGAGAATCAAAGAGAATCACTGCTCTCGAAGAATCAGCTCCCATATAGAATCAGAATCAGGTGGAGCTCTACCAAATAGGCCCTAGAGTTCATGAAGTGATTTCCCTCACATCTCTCTCTCTTCTCTCCACCTCTCTCTCTAAGACATGACTAGACTACAAGCAAATGAAATTAGGGTTCCAAGGGGGCAAGAGATGGCCTCCCCAACCAGCCATGTGGCTCAATATATGGTCCCCGACTAAAGACAAAAATACCCCTAATCCTATAACTAAGATACATACCCACACAGGAGCAAAAGGGTCTAACTTTTTGCAGATGAATCGGACGGACACGCCGCCTTCACAATTTTGCTTCGCCTCGACGTCACGTGCCTCCATCCCGCCATCCGGCCGCACCGGACGCGCCCCCGGTTTTAAGGCTCAAACCGGCAAACCTGCCTGCATGTTGATTTTGAGGCCCAAACCACCCAAACCGTCCATCACCGCTTGGCTACCACGCGAACTCCTTGATGTCGGCGTGTGTCTGGCCTCCGCCAAGCCTTTGACGCCTCCGTCCACTTGACTCGACCGATGCCGTTTTCATCACGCCGTGTACTCTTGCTCTTCCATGCACCATGCGGATCGCACGTGACTCCGTCTGAACTTTTCGGGTCCCTCGGTTCAAGCCTACTCGTTCACCCTTCACCGCCCTTGGTTCATCGGCATGAACCTTTCACGCTTGACCTTCACCGCGGCCATCGGACGCCATGTTGCATCCTGCACCTGCACATCACGAGCCAAGAGACACATCAAGCCACTCGGTTGTCAATCACTCGTCATCCAAAGGTGACCACCATTGGTCCTCAATCTCCCCCTTGATGAGTACATTGACAGCACCCAACACAAATAACTTGAAGGCAGTAAGAGAACGAGAAAATAAAATGAAGAACTCATCCAAGTGATCAAAAGCAACCAAAGGCAAAGAACAAGATCACTTGACATGAGAAGTCTCAATCCCCTAAGACAAGGGCAACAGCTCGACACAATTGAGACAAGAACACATGATCCCTCAAGAAGAGGCAGAAAGGGCTCAACACCAATCATGTGACAAGCAAAAACTCAAACAACCGCCGGCTCCTCAAGAAGAGGTAAAAAGCTCAACGCGAACGGCAAAAGAGCAAACTCCCCCTGAACAAATGCATGAAAACAATGCACTCCCCTTGCTTAATGCATCCTATCTCCCAAAATACATGCAATCACATGAACATCTCACTTTAAGAACGGAGCTATGCCCATCGGATACTCTGTAGCAGGCCACAAAATAACTATTCTGTCATTTACGGCCTGAGTGTGAACTTGTGAAGGGCAAATTCTATTCTTTTGGTGGCACTGAGTGGATGCTTTGCTTCGACAGAGAGCAAGCGATCAGCTAAAGCGGGGTCATTGCTGTTGGTGATATGCCCAAGAGGCAATCATAGAACAATTCGGATTGGCCCATTGGATGTTGATCCAATAAGGAGATAGAGTCCTAATGGGCTTTTAACCTAGAAGCCCATTAGCATGGCCTATATAAACAGGGGCGGGGCTATGGGTGCAATACACCATGCTATAAACCCTAGCCGCCGCGCCCTTGCCTCCTCGCGCCCCCGAAACCCTAGATCGGGTACGCGGTGCTAGCACACCGGTACACGACGTTCCTTCCCTGTAGTGTGGACTCCGTGGAGGCGCTGCTGTTGTTGCTGTGCTGATCGGCTGCGAAGGCGAGGAGCTGCTATCGGACGAGGACGAGGAGGAGACGATCGTGATCGACTACTTCCTCTACACCGACGCGCATCTACGTTGGACCGACTGCTCCAACTCTTCTTCCGCTGCGCTGCGCGTCTAGTGGTAACGATCTATGACCTCTCTACTCACAAGTTTTTCTGGGTGATACAGTAGTTATTTGCTAGTATAGCAAATCTGTTTCCCTACAGTGGTACCAGAGCAGTCTTGCTTAGTTTTTGGTTCAGATCATGCACGGTTTTGATTAGATCAATTGGTCATAAGGGGTTTTGGAATAGGTATTGGTTGATAGCATCATGTGATCAAAAAGATTAGTTCGTGCTCCCTCTATGATGTTCGTGCAACTTGTCCCTACCAGCTGGAATCACCATCGGGACTAACCGCATGCACAATCGACAGATTGAGCCAACAGATCGAGATCATGTGTAGCAGTTTTCTCAATTGCACCTATTGCAATGGTCAATATGATTGGCCTAGTGAAAATTGAGACATACTGATGGCTCGGATTTGGGTGGATTTGATCGACCTGATGAGATTTTCATAGCGATTTCATAGATGGGATCTATGTAATTCCGTTAGGTTTTCACGGCGCTGCCCTGAGACCCGCGGGGGGTGGCTCCCCCCTCGACCCCCGTGGGGTTGCTATCTGCTATAGAGATATCCTAAGCATTGTTTCGGTAGAAAACGTTCTACGCCTGACTTGTTTTTGCAGGGTATGATGTGAATGGTATGGCCTCAATATCATGTGATGATCTGTGTGTAATCTTTGAGTAGCCTGCGTGCTGCAAGTTAACACAACCGGGTTGAGGTTGTTCCATTATTGTATAACGGCCTGCGTGTCGACTTGTGATGCTTGATTCCTCATGTAATCCTTTCATTAGCTATTAGTGTAGTAGCTTTTCATATATTCATGGAGGCTTTTTCAAGCATGGTGGCGATGGTGATCACCACAAGACGGGAGGTGTGGCGATGGAGATCACGGTGGAACCATGACGATGGAGCTCACTATGATTCCAAAGGCCATACTATTCACAATATGATATGATTATATGCCTGTGATGTTTACTTTCCTGTCTTACTATTCTGTTCATGCTTTACATGTGGTGGATGTTTTTGTCATGATAGAATAGCTTCCCTCAGAAAAGTTGAGTTTTTGATGCCTTTTACCAATAGCTGCACCTATAAATTTCGATCATTGTGTGGTAGGATTGCCAAAGTAAAGTACCACCAACTATCATCATGAATAGGGTGGATTTTGGACATCCTCAAGCATAGTATTTGTTTACTCAACAAAGCTATCAAAATAGTTTTGGGCTTTATGGCATGGAGTTGGGAGCCGGGGCATTGGATGCCGCCCAACAAACAAGAGTCATATAGGGATATGATTAACAAAGTTGTTGTTTACCTATGTCACTAAGCATCTAGCAGTGAAGCCAAAGCTCACTAGGCTTTTAGTGAATATGGATCTTGGACTGCTATATGTTGTTAGAGGGAAGACGATGTTGGTATAGTGGAAGTATCTTTTATTAATTTTGTTAATAGAAGGTTCACATAAGCTTAGTGCTGAAACCTTTGCATGTTAATTTATGTTGTAGATCATGGCTGCGAATAACACTTTCAGTTTTAATTTGCGATCTGTCCTTGAGAAGGAAAAGCTCAATGGAGCTAATTTTATTGAATGGTACCGCAATCTGAGAATTGTTCTCAGGCAAGAGAAAACTGAGTATGTTCTTGAGCAACCATACCCAGATGATCTCCCTGAAAATGCAAGTGCTGCAGACCGCAGAGCTTATGAGAAGCACTGCGATGATTCCCTTAATGTTGTTTGTCTCATGCTCGCCACCATGTCCTCAGATCTACAGAGACAGTATGAGCATGTGGATGCTCACACTATGATTGAGGGACTACGTGGGATGTTTGAGAACCAAGCTAGGACTGAGAGATATAACATCTCAAAGTCCCTGTTTGCGTGCAAGCTGGCAGAAGGTAGCCCGGTCAGTCCTCATGTGATCAAAATGATTGGTTACATTGAGACTTTGGACAAACTTGGTTCTGAACTCAACGATGACCTGGCTATAGACGTCATTCTCCAGTCACTCCCGCCAAGCTATGAACCGTTCGTCTTGAACTTCCAGATGAATGGCATGGAGAAAACGTTGGCTGAGTTGCATGGCATGCTGAAGACAGGTGAGGAAAGCATAAAGAAAAACCCACATCATGTGATGATGATCCAGAAGGAGGGCAAAAAGAGGAAGCGTTGGACGCCTCCTAAGGGCAAAGGCAAGGGAAAGGCCGTTCCCAATGAGCCCCCGAGCTCTAAGCCTAAGCCAAAGGCCAAAGCTGGCCCTACTCCTGATGATGAATGCTTCCACTGTTGTCTCAAGGGACATTGGTCAAGGAATTGCAAGAAGTACTTGGAGGAAAAGAAGAAGAAAGGAAGTGAGACTTCCACTTCAGGTATAAATGTTTTAGAAATCTATATTGCTATATCTTCTAGTGAATTTTGGGTATTTGATATCGGATCGATGAATCATACTTGCAAATCGTTGCAGGGTCGAAGTAATGCTAGAAGGTTTGCAAGAGACGAGTTGGATGCTCATGTCGACAATGGAGCAAAGGTTGCGGTCAAAGCTGTCGGCACTTACCACTTGTCGTTACCCTCAGGATTAGTTTTGAAATTAAATAATTGTTATTGCATTCCTTCTTTAAGTAAGAACATTATCTCTTCTTCATGCTTGGAAGAAGTTGATGGTTATGAGATTGTAATAAAGAACAAACGTTGTTCAATTTATTATAATGATATTTTCTATGCTCATTGTCCATTGGTGAATGGATTATATGTTCTTGATCTTGAGGATAAATCTATTTGTAACATTAATACCAAAAGAGCTTAATGATTTGAATCCTACCTTTATTTGGCATTGTCGCGTAGGTCATATAAATGAGAAATGCATTGAAAAACTCCATAAAGATGGTTTGTTAAGCTCATTTGATTTTGAATCATTTGACACATGCGAGTCTTGTTTGCTTGGAAAGATGACCAAAGCACCTTTCACTGGTCAGAATGAGAGGGCAAGTGAGTTATTGGGACTTGTACATACTGATATATGTGGACCAATGAGTTCTACAGCCAGAGGGGGTTTTCAGTACTTCATTACTTTTACTAATGACTTTAGTAAGTATGGGTATATCTACCTAATGAGGCATAAGTCTGAATCATTTGAAAGGTTCAAAGAATTTCAGAATGAAGTACAGAATCAACTAGGCAAGACAATTAAATTTCTGTGATCTGATCGTGGAGGTGAATATTTGAGCCAAGAATTCAGTGATCATCTCAAACAATGTGGAATTATTTCGCAGTTGACTCTGCCTGGAACGCCTCAATGGAGTGGGGTCTCCGAGCGAAGGAACCGTACTTTGTTGGACATGGTTAGGTCGATGATGAGCCAACCTGATCTTCCATTATCTTTTTAGGGTTATGCTCTTGAAACTGCTGCGTTTACACTAAATAGGGTTCCAACTAAGTCTGTTGAGAAGACACCATATGAGATATGAAGTGGGAAACGTCCTGGATTGTCTTTCCTTAAAGTTTGGGGATGTGAGGCGTATGTCAAACATTTGATGTCAGACAAACTCGCTCCAAAATCAGATAAATGTTTCTTTGTGGGGTATCTATGGGAATCAAAAGGATATTATTTTTACAATAAGGCAGAAGGCAAAGTGTTTGTCGCTCGCAATGGTGTCTTCTTGGAGAAAGAGTTTCTCTCAAAAGGAGTTAGTGGAAGCAAGGTGCAACTTGAAGAAGTTCAAAAACACCTGAAAATATTTCGGCGCCTATTGAACTAACATGGGATGTGCAAGATGTTGTACAACCCATTGTTGAAGAGCCACCCCAACCGAAGGTCTATGAGGGCACGTCGCGCAAGGCAAAAGTTGACACTCCTAACCACGGAGCACCATGACATATTGTTGTTGGACAATGATGAGCCCATGACCTATAAGGAAGCAATGATGGGACCTGACTCTGAGAAATGGCTTGGAGCCATGAGATCCGAAATTGAATCCATGCATGACAATCAAGTTTGGAACTTAGTTGATCCGATTGAAGGTGTGAGACCTGTCGATTGCAAGTGTGTTTTCAAGAAAAAGGTAGACATGGTTGGAAACGTTCACATCCATAAAGCATGATTGGTGGCGAAAGGTTTCAAACAAATTCAAGGTGTTGGCTATGATGAGACATTTTTGCCCGTCGCAATGATAAAGTCTATTCGAATTCTCATAGCAATTGCTGCATATTTCGACTATGAAATTTGGCAAATGGATGCCAAGACGACTTTCCTTAATGGAAACATAAGTGAGGATGTGTACATGACACAACCCGAAGGTTTTGTCGATCCAAATAATGCTGGAAAAATATGCAAGCTTCAAAAGTCCATCTATGGATTAAATCAAGCATCTCGGAATTGGAATCTTCATTTTGATGAAGTGGTCAATGGGTTTGGCTTCATCAAGAATGAAGAAGAACTTGTGTATACAAGAAGGTCAGTGGGAGCGCACTTATTTTGTCTGGTCCTCTGTGTGGATGACATATTGTTGATCGAAAATGATATTCCAATGCTTGAAGTCATTAAGTCCTCATTGAGAAAGAGTTTCTCGATGAAAGATTTAGAAGAGGCGGCTTATATTTTGGGCATACAGATCTATAGAGATAGGTCAAAGAGGCTAATTGGATTAAGCCAAGACATGCACATTGATAAGATATTGAAACGGTTTAATATGCAGGATTCTAAGAAAGGTTTCTTGCCAATGTCACATGGTGTTACTCTTAGCAAGGCTCCGTGTCCAACGACACCCGATGAGCAAGAGAGGATGAGTGTGATTCCTTATGCTTCGGCTGTTGGATCCATCATGTATGCCATGCTTTGCACGCACCCAGATGTCTCCTATGCTCTAAGTGTTACGAGCAGGTATCAATCAAATCCAGGTGAGGTTCACTGGACAAATATGAAGAACATCCTAAAGTACTTTAGAAGGACTAAAGGTATGTTTCTTGTATATGGAGGTGAGGAAGAGCTCACTGTAAACAGCTACACTGATGCTAGCTTCCAAACTGATAAAGATGATTACAGATCGCAATCTGATTTTGTGTTCTGCCTCAATGGTGGAGCGGTAAGCTGGAAGAGTTCCAAGCAAGAGACGGTGGTCGATTCGACGACTGAGGCTGAATATATTGCGGCTTCTGAAGCTGCAAAAGAATCTGTTTGGATCAGAAAGTTCGTTTCTGAGTTGAGTTTTGTTCCTAGTGCGTCTAGTCCAGTGAAACTCTATTGTGATAATAGTGGAGCCATTGCACAAGCGAAGGAGCCTAGATCGCATCAAAAGTCTAAACACATACTGCGATGCTACCACCTTATCCGTGAGATCATTGATAGAGGTGATGTGAAGATATGCAAAGTGCACACGGATTCAAATGTTGCTGATCCGTTGACCAAGCCTCTCCCACAACCAAAGCATGAGGCTCACACTAAGCTATGGGTATTAGATACTTGGAGGAATGATACTAGTATACATGGGAGATTCTTGTGTCATGTTTATGTATTATTTAATAAAGTGTTATTTGTTCTTTGAATAATTATTGTACACATTAATTAGCAAGTATGTGACTTGTTCGTGAAACTATGTGTTTGTTGTGATATTATTCTAAATGATCCTTAGTCTATAATTATTATATGGGATAGTAATGATGTACAGACTAGCACATGTATTAATTGATGATCATGTTTCACGGATCAATGATGATAGATATGGAGATATCAAATTAATAATGTGACACATGTTAGTGAACATGGTGTTGGATTGACTCACTTCGAGACGCTACTGGGATTGTTATTTTTATGTGCCATCAGGTGCTCTCCAGTGATATACCTGCTAGATCCTTTGACCTAAGATTGCCAATTTGCCATTGTTTCTCACTGTGCGTAGTGGTGCGCTTTGGGGGCTGCCAAACGCTACACCATAACAGGGTAGTCATAAAAGCAGTTTTCGGGTGTTTCATGAAACATGGAATGAGATGTGAGCGGATCAAGATGGAATTTGCCCCTCTCAAATAACGAGAGATATATCTTTGGGCCCCTTGAGATAGATGGATTGGAAAGTGCATGGCCATGCCAATATGATTAAGGAGTTAATCAAAGATGACTAAAGAGTTAGTCATATTGAATCCACTATTTGATCGAGTGAAATAGTCGAGCTATCACAGTGATGACACGCATCTTGCCTTGAGCTTGACTGGTATCGTGTGGTAAAAGGATGAGTGTATGAATATATCTAGGTTCAGTCGATATGATCTTTATGTGTATTTAGAGTTAACATGTCCTGCTAGGTGCCTCTGTTAACTTGTGGTTCAGAAATGGTTTCTGTTCACAACTGTCTACACATGAACCTAACGGGTCACACACTTAAGGGGTTGGAATACTGAAAAGCTTGCCTATATGATTGTCTCTAGTGCAAGTGGGAGATTGTTGGTGATATGCCCAAGAGGCAATCATAGAACAATTCGGATTGGTCCATTGGATGTTGATCCAATAAGGAGATAGAGTCCTAATGGGCTTTTAACCTAGAAACCCATTAGCACGGCCTATATAAACAGGGGCGGGGCTATGGGTGCAATACAATATGCCAAAAACCCTAGCCGCCGCGCCCTTGCCTCCTCGCGCCCCCGAAACCCTAGATCGGGTATGCGGTGCTAGCACACCGGTACACGACGTTCCTTCCCTGTACGTGTGGACTCCGTGGAGGAGCTGTTGTTGTTGCTGCGCTGATCGGCTGCGAAAGGCGAGGAGCTGCTGCCGTACAAGGACGAGGAGGAGACGATCGTCATCGACTACTTCCTCTACACCGACGCGCATCTACGTTGGACCGACTGCTCCAACTCTTCTTCCGCTACGCTGCGCGTCTAGTGGTAACGATCTGTGACCTCTCTACTCGCAAGTTTTTCTGGGTGATACGTTAGTTATTTGCTAGTATAGCAAATCCGTTTCCCTACAGTTGCCTCCTTTCCGCTTTTGGAAGCAGTTCAGTGTTCGGATCATTTGCTTTGATAGAGAGCGAGTGTTCAGCTAAAGTGGGCCGGGGTCTCTCTCTTTCAAAATTT
>CM014270.1:49149403-49166871 GCA_004135705.1 Alloteropsis semialata | reverse complement strand
CTTGGAAGTGTGACAAGAACTTTGAGGATGGGCCGCATTAGCTTGCTCATAGTGATTGTCCCGAAACCATACGTGATGCTCCTTGTACTCTGGACCAGGACTTGAAACCTATGTTTCGCAACTTGATTTAAATTGAATTGTATGAGTTGGAAGCTGAAGGTCTGTTTATAACTGTCTAAAAGCAAGACATCATGGCGCGTGCTGTAGAGCTGTACGTCTGTTGTGTTACCTGCGTTCTTCGTTCCATTACTCTGCTGGTGTGAGTAGTGGTTTTTTGAGCAGGCAGAACCTGGACCACGAGTAGGAAGTTGTTGCGTAGTATATTCGCTTTTCCCTGTTTGCCACCTAAAATTTTACTTTTTTTTTGAAAGATCCGGTTTTGCCGGCTTATATTAATAAGTAGAGAAAATTTTACTTGCTTTGAATTTCCCTCCCTTATGTGCCATCTCGTTAAGCTAGATTATGCCACTGTTATAGTTATGCATCTTGCCAATTTTCACTGTAATGACCATTTGATTTTGCACCTCTTTGGATGAGACATATGGGAGATGGAGCATTCTGATGCTGCACTCGTTGATTTTGGAACAGAATAAGGTGCTTTTGCATTATTTGTTGCATACTATCTTGGATACCGGAGAGCGGAGACATATTGAGACGCAGATAGAGTACTTGGGACACAGGACTCTTGGCGCTCCATTCACTGATTTCATTCAGGGGATGCCGATGATGGGGATGAACGGGAAGAAGTAGATGAGAGGCAGCCCTCCTCCAATGCCAAAGGGCGGGGTGCTGCTGCCTCCAGCGCGCGGGGGAGCGGCCACCGGCGTCTGCGTCGCCGGGGGCACGGGCCTCGCCGCCGGCACCCGCGGCCGCGGGGCGTTCTGCTCGTCAGTGGCGTCCATGGTCGTCGCGGTAGCAGAACCGCCGCTGGCCGGACGGCACCTCGTGAAGACGGCGAGGCGGGAGCCCAGCGCGTAGGAGGAGGAGGAGCCAGGCGCCCTGCCCGGGACGACGCGCGCCACGGCGAGCCCCCGCGGCGCGCAGAGCTGCTCCGTGGCGCCGAGGACCCTCGCCGCACACGGCGCGGCCGAGGCTGGCGACGACGACGCCGCCGCTGCCGGCATGGCCACGTCGAACGCGCCGCGGGCGTCGGTCTGCGTCGCGCGGAGGCCCGCGTCGCCGGCGCATTTCACCGCGACCACCACACCTGACACGCACGGTCACCGAGCACAAACACACGCGCAAAGCATGTCACGTCCTGCCTCGCACAGACGACACGCACGGTCGGAGAGACCGCGCCGTTCCACAATCCACATGTTTACTGATGCGTTACGTACGTACGTACCGGAGAGGTCGTGTCCCGCGGCGCAGTCGAGGCAGGCGACGGAGCCGCGGAGGCGGGGCGCGTCTCCCCACGCCGACGCGGCGGGAGCGAGGAGGAGGAGGAGCGCGCCGACGAGGTGGGGGAGGAGGAGGAGGAGGAGGAGGCGAGGAGGAGCCATGGGTGCTTGGTCTTGGAGGAAGGCGTCAGCGCGTCGAGCCACCAGTGTCCAGTGCTGTGCTCCGCTCACGTACTGCGGAGGATGTGCGCCGTCGCGTGTATTTGTAGTACGAGAAGCCGAGGAGGTTACACTACATGTGGTTGCTACGATCCACGGACCATGGGCATTGGGTGTCGTACGTACGCGCGCGCGCACCGCAGTGGTGTGGTGGTTGGCGGGTGGGAGGCGCGGCGCGCAGCACAACTTGAAGTCCTCTCTCTCTTCTTGGCCAGACAAGCCGCCGCGCGCAGTGCCCGGCACCGGCTAGCATCCTTTCGTTCACAAACTCCGCTGCACTAGCAAGAGAGAGAACAAAATTGTGGTACTTCCAAACTGTTGCCCATTTGTTTTGGAGCCTGAAATCTCGATCACTGTTCACGAGCCAACCGCTGGTTCTCATCAACGGATTCGCCATTTCTCGAATCTTTGGTGCCACCGGGCAGGCAGGCATGCACCAGCTAAACGAAGGAAAGCTGCCCAGACGGAGACCGCGGTTCGTCATCACGTGAGATTCATTCACTTCTCCTTTCAAAATTGGAAAATATTCATTCGCTTCAGGCGCCCAACCAACTTCTCAGACTCTCCACGGGCACTTGCGCCCAGCTCATCAAGTCGTCACGGTCTCACGGCTTCATGAGATGTGTACTACTGCTACCTCTCCTGTGAATCCGTTGCATTCTTCTGCAGTTTTTTCCCCGTGCAGTTCTTCTCCTCCCTCCTCTTTTTCTTTTCTTTTCTTTTCTTTTGAGTAAAGTGCACGATCGGTCTCTGTATGGCAGAACCGTCCAATTTAAACCAGTTCAAGTGCGTCGGTCCATCGTTACCTTGACAATCATGGCAAACGCACCTCAAACGGCTTAAATCCGGCAATCCGTCGGTGTCCTTGGACAACCGTATCATCCACGTTACAACTGGCACAATTCATATATACAGAATTACACCGTATAGGAGGTACACCAAACAAAATCTCAACACACATAATTATACAAGAAATAGAGTTATCACAAACCATAAGAACAAACTTAAGTGCATGTCAAATAACTAAGAAGTTCCATGAAACTCAAAGGTAGGTCTTAACGAGGACAACCTGGTGATGTCACACTCTTATTTATAAACAAAGGCAAAGGACACAAGAAACATGTTGGGCTCAGCATCATGCCGCTTCTTCTCCTGGAGCTACATTGCTGCCTACCGATTCTCTTCTAGCGTCTCTGCAATGTTGATATGATCTTGAGTATAAAGGTACTCAGCAAGTCTGACCCATCTATATACACATATACATCTAGACACACAAAGGGCATGCATGTCTTTGAGGATGTGGATAGGTAAGTTTTTGTATAAAAGCTTTACTATTGTAGATCATTAACTTCTCAGTTTGCGCCCAAATAGTAGTTATTTGTATACTAGATTAGCAAACTATGCATAACACTCATTAATTTAAGAAAGCCTCATGATTCATAAACATAAACCAAGTTCTCTTGTTACTTTGATGTCTATTAGCGATCAAGCGGTATTCATACTGAAAAGTGCAATGATCTGGACCAACTTTACATCATGCAGGGTAAAACCTAGTCACACGCGATGTATGGACCTTGGTGGGCCACACATAGCAACCTTTCACTATGACTGCCCCAAGACCTGAATTGCCCTTGCTCAAATCCAGGGACGCATCCCTCCCATTGGCCGCACGTTTGGCATGACCCGCATGTGAGTTTGCGGCTATGCCCCTACCAACTACCATGACTAGGAGAGCGAGCCACAATTCAAGCCTTGGAACAACCAGAGTTACATCGGCTTACCGGTCTCATTAAACCATCATATGACTAGTACGTTCAAAGCTTGATCCCAGCATAAACAACAACAACTCCTTATGCGATCAAGGCGAGATGACAAGTCGAGAGTCCTTTGCCGAACTATCACCCTCGCACTCGGTCTCCAGTTCAAACTTTAGCAACATCAATAATAATGATAGAGCAAAAGCCTGAGCTTATTGATCATATGATGGAACTGTGAGCAACTAAGCTTGACTAAGCTTTCATAAGAACACTGGGTAGGTGGTAAAGTTGTACATAAACAAGGATGGTCATGCAACATTCCACACAACTCCTAAACATAATGCATGCAATACCAACAATAATACATGAAACCTTATTTAAGTTAGGGTTTAGATGCTCTGGTGCTTGCCTTGATCAGCAGTGGGGTTAGTCTTGGCAGCAGTAGCGGTCTCAAGCTCCAACTCCAGCCCCACCTCGTCTGGCTCCTTGGGTTCCTCTGGTGCAAGCTCGACGTAGTCCATCTCTGGGCTTCAGCTTCTAAAGATGATATGGTGCATTGAGTCAGTGAGCATGCAAAACCTTAGTAACAAACCTATACAACTTTCTTGATAGCTAAAGCTGCAAGCCGCCGCTAAAAACCCTAACACGATTTTTCCCTATTTATTTCTAATTTCCTAGGATGTTTAGTAATTTAATTATTATAAATACTATAATTATCCTAATTTTTATTATTAGTTATTATTATAAAACATTATTCATAATTTTATTTATTTTAAATCCTATTTATTTATTTAAATACAAAAAGGAATTTAAATAAGTAACATAATTATTTTCCTTTATGTCTCCTTTTTAGTTAATTCAATGCCTTTTTTCATTGCTTCTTTTCCTAGGGCTTAATCATTTTTCATGCATAAAGGAAAATAAAACAAACCTAACAAAATTGATTTCACCAATTTTGGAAATTTTACAAATTATGGTGGTTTAAACAAATTAAAACCTATTTAAAATCTATTTCTAAAAACTAAAACTAAAAACCTTATACTACTTTAAAAACCCCTAGAACTATCTTTCTCTCAACTTGCGCTCCCCATCTCTCTCTCTCTCTCTCTCTCTCTCGGATCAACACGTGGGTCCCATTTCCCCTCTCCCTTTCTGTCACTGCACGCGAGCCCGACCGGGTCAAAGTCCCAATTTCGGTTTTGATTGGTGTCGGCAGATCTCGCCGGCAGCAAGGTCTCTCACGACCAGACCACCATGGCTAGACTCGTCACATCAATATGCATCCACTGGTGGGGGTTATCCCCTAGCAGAGGTGGTTGGGTGGCTCCGAGCGACGACGCTCGGGCTTGATGGTCCAGCGACTCCCACGGCTAACAAGCAGCAACTTAAGGATCCATTAGACAAGGCAAAGCCGCAACGCTGCTTATCTGAGAAGGGGCGGCCTCTAGGCTCCTAACACTGGCGATGGGTATGGCGCGGTGACGCTCTACGACGGCGCTTGAGTTCCGGCTAATATGGCCACAAGCTCAGGACGAGAACACCATGACGACATCGCTGCGATGCAGGAAGCACAACCGTGCAGCATGTTGACACCAGATTTTGACTTGATGTATTGGCAGAGCAAAATCTGAAGTTAGGATCGGATTGCAGAGTTGATTTAATGAAGGAAAGCAAGCTGATCCGATGAGGGATGAAGCCGATGACGGTACAAGATCAAGCCGATCTAATAGTAAATGAAACCAATATCAATGCAAGACAAAGTCAGTCTGGTAAAAGTTTGAAGCCGATTTGAAAGAGATGTCCAAGTACAAGCATAGTCAGATAAGAAGGTCGAAAATGATTCGTAGGAGGTGACCAAGTACAAGCATGGTTGACCCAGGTCAAGGATGAAGTCGATAAGTATGTGGAGGCGTGCAAGGATAAGAGTCTTAAAGCATCTAGAAACTTCTCGTGGGCCTTAGGACATAAAAAGTTTTGTAAATTTAGGAGTTCACATCTGTTTAAAGTTGTAAGATATATTGTCGTAATCGACTAGGAGTCTTAGATTTCTAGGGTATAATTATATGTCATGTAGTTTGTACTTTTAGAAACAACTATCATCAATAGAAGTCTACCTTTTCCGGTTAATTGCCAAGATCCAAGGAGTAGAAGTAATCTAGCTTTTCTGGGCGAGTTCTTCAGAAAAGCAGGCCTGCATTGACTTGATCTCCCTTACCTAGAAGCATGTGAACTTTTTGCTTACTAGTAGACCACGTAGTGGATCAGATTGGAACCTAGGAGGTTCTAACTAATACTTGTCCACAGTGGCAATTCTACCAGGGGGCTGGGGGTGCTCCAGCGCCACCCTCCCCCCCCCCCCCCCCCCCCCCCCCCCCCCCCCCCCCCCCCCCCCCCCCCCCCCCCCCCCCCCCCCCCCCCCCCCCCCCCCCCCCCCCCCCCCCCCCCCCCCCCCCCACACACACACACACAAAGCCTAAAACTCCATTGGAACTAGAAGTTAAGGAGGAGAAGAAGGGATGAAGAAGAAGAGAAGAAAGAGGAATAAGAGGTGAAAATGGAGAAAAAAAAGAAAGAGAGCCCATATAGCAACACATCCCGCATCCGCCACTGCTTGTCCAACTAGTGGGAAAAAAAGATGTGTTCTTGGAGTAGGATCATGATCCATTATGACTCAATCTTCAGCATCCAGATGGCCATGTAGAGCTGATGCCAATGAAGGATCCAATGACAAGTTGACCAATTTTATATCAGCTAAGAGAACATGTGCTCCCACTGATTCCGCGGCACGACTCGATTAAAGAAATGCCCACTGTGACATATTCTAATACTGTAGCATATAAAGAAGAGCACTGGATGGTTTGTTCGATCGATGATATGATTCAATCAAAAAAAGATGGAGCAGAGCAGCTAATCCAAAATGGTGCCGGTTAACCAGTCCCCGTCTCACTGTTGCGTGGATTGAATCGGCGCGGGTTCTATCCACGGGTCAACCACACCTATCCTTAAATCTTTGCAATGGTGCTTATTCTAGTTGTATTTGCGGCAACAGCAGCTGAGTTAGAATAGCATCATAGACGCCTACTTCCTTGGATACACAAAGACGGGCAGTGGGAGAAGGAAAAGGACATGGAGGAAGAGATCCATGGCGTCGTCATCATCGGCGGCGGCATCTGCGGCCTTGCGACTGCTCTAGCTCTGCGCCGGTGAGAACAGACCCCCCTAATTTCCTTTAGTTTTTAGGCAACGTTGTTTTCTGCTTTGTAGAATCTTTACTGAACATGTTTGAGTTGAGAAAATCTTTACTTGAGTGAATGGGAAAACTATTTCGGCGATTAAATCACTCAGCAGTCTTTAAATTTGCTTCCAAACAAAATTCAGTTTCTTCGTTCAAAGTTGTTCTCTCCGCATCTGAGAAGACGGATTCGAAGTTGATCCACAGCTGGAGAATCGGAAACAACATTCAACAGACAGTACTATTTTGATGTATTATTTTTAGTCACAATCTTCTGTTGACTTGCAAACAGGAAAGGGCTAAGTAGCCTTGTGTTAGAGAAGTCCGAGACTCTGCGCTCAGATGGAGTGGCCATTGGTGTTCATGCTAATGGATGGCGAGCTCTTGAACAACTTGGCCTCGCAACAGAGCTCAGGAAGACCGCCGACTTAATTACCGGGTAAGCTTTCCAGCCATTTCGACATTTGAATGAATCACATCATTTCTCTATTCATTTAATTATTGGAAGATTTTTCATCTAAACACAACTGTTGTGAAAATTTTTATTGTCTCTATTCATTTAATTATTGGAAGATTTTTCATCTAAACACTAACTGTTGCGAAATTTTCGATCCAGTGATAACTTCGATTGTCCGAGATAGATAGAGAAAACTTCATAGCATGAAAAGTCATGGTTGCTGACATAAAAATGTTTGTCGAATTGAAGATTAGAGTTTCTTTGGCAATATGATTTCAGAACCACTCTTGTTTGTTATGCACTGACATCTCAGGTATCACAATGTGTGGCAGAAGCAGAACAAGACCACCCTCAAACCTACCAGGTCAGTACATAGCACATGCACATAAAAACACTTGTCATGACATAATCCAATGTGTACAAACTCCATGTAGAGAACTCAAATAGTTATTTCTAAATTAGCATTCAGAGCTAGTCATGTTTGATTGAACAAATTAGCATTCAGAGCTTGTCATGTTTGACTGAACAGAGTGGTTGGGAGAGCAAAGAAAGGAAAAAAAAAAGGTATAATTAATATTGCCAATGGCTTGGGAGGTTTCCGGAAGAAAAATTTGCAGGATGTACAAGATCTTTCTTCCAAATTTTCTATGCATTCCTAATGTCCCAACTCCACTGAAGTAAATGTGCGTCCTCTGGGGAGGACAAATTTGTTATTTGGTCCACACATACTAAAATTCATACGGAGTACCACATTACAGTGACCTTGTCAGATTGAGCAACCTTGCCTCCGTACATGTTTTGCTAGGAAGGAGCTCCGATGCTTAAGAAGAAAGGATCTGGTGGAGGCATTGGCGAAGAACCTACCTGCAGGAACAATCCGCTTCGGCTGTCACATTGTAACAATCTTCCAAGACTCTGACTGCCATTGTGCCGCTCTTCGTACAGTGGACGGGAGTATCATCAAGGCCAGGGTACGTAATTGTGCGTGGTATAAATTATAAACTAACTAACATTAGTAGCTTACAATAATAAAAAAAATCCTTTGTTAGTTTCTGATCACAAATCGAACACAATACTGGGCCTGTTTAGTTCCTGGAATGCATTCCAGAATGCAAAATAGAAGGCGTTGGACCGCGTGCATAGAGAGAAAAAAGTGCATTGAGAAACGTGCAGAATGCAAAACGAGCTCAAAATGCAAAATGGGATGGGAACTAAACAGGCCCACTGTATGCTCATGATCTCAACAAATGCAGGTCCTGATTGGATGTGATGGGGCGAACTCTATGGTAGCCAGATACTTGGGACTAGGCACTCCATCGCAACTTCCTCGCCTCGTCCTCCTCGGATTGACAAGCTACCTGCACGGACATCCATTTGGAACCCAGTTTCTGCGATACACAGGCGAAGGTTTTGGCGTTGGACGCTTGCCTGTCAATGGAAATCTTGTCCATTTCTTCGTGACTAGGGAAAGCCCTTCAACAGGTATCACCTGTTCATCTACTTCAGTTTCAGAGCAACGAAGGTAAATTAATACTAACATTTTGGAGAAACGTGTATGCGATCTGAATGAATCTGATGCAGGCTTCACCAACGAGAGTGCCGCGAGAGAGTACGTGCTCGAGAAGCTCCAGGACTGCCCTGCCGAGATCGCCGAGATGGTGCGGCGGCGCGACGCGGAGACGAAAACCCTGACCAAGGTGTGGTACCGTCCTCCGTGGCAGGTGATGCTGGGACGGTTCCAGAGGGGCACTGTCACGGTCGCCGGCGACGCAATGCACGTCATGGGACCTTTCATCGGCCAGGGCGGCTCGGCGGCGCTGGAGGACGCCATCTTGCTCGTCAGGTCGCTGTCGCGGTCCGTGCCACACGGTGATGTCGTCGACGGTGGAAGCACGATTAGTAACCGTGAACTGCAAGAGAAGATCAGGGTCGGGTTGGGGAGATACGTCAGGGAGAGGAGGCCAAGGTTGTTCATGCTCTCTCTCTCGAGTCTTTCGTCATCGGGACCTTGCTGACCGCCAAGTCGTTTGTGAAGAAGCTTGCCTGTGTGGCCATGCTGGCTCTTCTAGGCAGCGAGTCACGTCGGCATGCCGACTATGACTGTGGGCGCCTCTAGTTGTACTTACTCTTCAGAATTCAGATGGCTCCTGTTCTGTTAGAAGTTGTAATTGTTGTAAGAACGACGTCTCTATCTGAACAACCTGCAACAAAAGGCAAGGGAACTTATTTTTTCCACAAAATAAAAGGCAAGGAGACAAGCTCCTGTAACCTATCCTTACTTCAGAGTATATATATCGGAGAAGCACTTTTACCGTAACATGCATCTAATTGAGAAATAAAGAGAATGCTTAATTAGTTTGTGGAATAAAATGATTCTCATATTCCTCTTCTTTTTTTTTTGAGGCTAGTTCTTTTAGGGGAAGCATGCATGCTCTCAACTCGCAGGCTGCAGCCGAGAGATCCAGGCCCAACGTAATAAAGCACCCAACCGAAGACAAGTCGACCCAGGCCGGGCCGTCGTACCACAGTCAGCTCATTGAAGTAGCGGCCCCCTAGAATGGCCACGTTTGGTTTCCTAGTCTAGCATCTAGTACGGAGAGAATTTTTCTTGCATGGAGTACTAAATGAAGTCTATTTGCAAAACCTCTTCACGGATGAGCATAACTTTTCGAGACGAATCTAATGAGCCTAATTAATCGATGATTGGCTACAGTGATGCTGCAGTAACCATCCTCTAATCATGCGGTCAAAGGCCTCATTAGATTCTTCAGGGTTCCTAGTGCAGGGGTTCTGGAGTTAGTTTTGTAAAATATATTTATTTAATACCTTTAATTAGTGGTTAAAGTTGTGAACAGTTTCTAGCACTGGAAAACCAAACGGGCCAATAAAACGCAGCCCAAATTTGCACCCAGCACGGTGGGGCCGCGAGAGCATGGGAGATGGTTTTAGTACCGCATCGACAGCCAATGGCGAAGGCATGCGGCGAGGACGATGTAAAACCACATGGGGCGCACCGTTGCAAATCATACCTTTCGCGTCTTTTTTCCATAATAAGATAAGACTAGACTAAGATAAAATATAGTATTTGTTCTTATCAATATTCCGAGTAGCGGGATATAAATTTTAGCGGCATCTTACCAAAATGGCTATCGATGCTATAACATTTAGTGCTTTGCACAAAAACCACCAAAATTCACCGTTTCTTTGCAAATATTTAACCAATTTTAGCACATATTTGAGTGCAGTACATAAGCAAACATGAAAAATAACCCAAAACACACAAAATAGGTCACGAATTACAAGTTCATAACACATCATAACATAAATTAAGTTTATAACTTCATCAATTTATGACTTTATGCATCAGCAGGGCTATTGTCCGCTATAGCGCATGTCAAATAGCGGGGCTATTGCCCCATGTAGTGCATTTAGTGGCCGTAGCCCTAAAATTAGTGATATCGTTGCGGCGCCTCTCTCCAGGGGCTATAGGACTATAGCCCCGCTATAGCCCGCTATTCGCAACACTGGTTCTTATCAATCTAACATTATAATATTTAATTAAATTTTTAATTGATAATTGAATAATTTATGATTTAATATTTTGTATGCAGGTTTGATTTTCCAAAGCGCCCAAGAGCCCAACGCGTCGCACAATGCACATCCATCTTCTCTTCTCTCCTCATCATCTTCCTCGCGATTAGGCCTTCTCTTCTCTCCTCATGTTCTTCCTCCCGATTAACCCTGAGCATTTTCTGGGCTGCACGGGCCGGTTCAGGCTGAAAATTCTTGCCCAACCAATCCCATGGGCAACTTTGAATCTCTTTTTTCGAGCTGGTATATGCGGGCTCTGGATGGACCGATTTTTTGGCTTGATTTGAGCTGTCCGTATCAATTAAGGCCTAGATGGGCCAAAACCCATCGTGTTTAGGCCAGGCCAAGCCTCATTTGCTCAGGCCCCTCAACCCCGCCCTTCCGAACCATGGCCATCCTCGCCCCCGCCACAGTCCATCGGACATCTAGCCCCCGCCTCAGGCCAACAAACTTCCAGACTTTTTATTATGGGGTATAGGTGACGAACAAATTCTATGAAACATGATAAAAAAATAGGTTTTTGTGACAAAAAAATAGGTTTTTGTGACAAAAAATGTTACAAAAGGTGATATTTGTTGTAGTGAGTGTTCCCGCGCTAACTTGCCACGTGGGGCTTCCGTGCCACCCCCAATGTCCCCCTCTATGGCCTCCAATCCCACCTCAGAAACCCCAAATCCTAACCCTAATCATCCACCTTGACCGTCCAGCGACAACCTCACCGGCGGCCTCTCGCTTCCCGCCTCCCCCCTCCACCTCCCACCATTATGACCTTGGCTGCTTGAGCAGCAGCGCAATGAACTAGCACTGCGTGGGGAAGAAGACAGAGAGCAGGAGGAGAAAAAGAGATCGTGCAGCTACCTTTGTGTTATACGAATCTCAATAATACCGAAAGCCAAGTGCGCTTCCAGGCTGCTGGAAGCTACATACACAGATACGCTTTTCGAGGTTGATAGCCTATGCTAGCCTGATGACAGCCCTGAAAGATTTGTGGATTGGTTAACGTGGTTGCCTATCTTGGCTGACCACAGGTTCGTGTTAATATATTGGCGCTAGGACTGAACAGATATACATCATTCAAATATAACTTGGTGTTCAAGGAACTTGTTCAAACCAATCTATCTCCAATTCTATCTCTAGTCAACCTGAACCAAGTTCCCTATACACACAAGATGGAAAGACACGCAGGTGTTATCAGAACATGTCACGTTATCTCCATGATCATGTCTTTACAAACTCAAACTCTTTATATAAAACAGCAGCTCTTTTAACAGCCTCCCTCAATCTCAACCGGGTTTGAAAACCAGATTGAGATTGTTCCTGAATTCTTCAAACTTTCTTACTGCCAGTGCCTTTGTGAACCCATCAGCTATTTGATCATTAGTTGATATAAGCTGAATCTCAAGTTGTTTCCTTGCAACTGTTTCTCTAACAAAATGAAAGTCAATTTCAATGTGCTTTGCTCTTGCATGAAAAACTGGGTTGGCCGAAAGGTAGGTAGCCCCAAGATTATGACACCATGAACATGACAATTGATCTAGGTGTACTCCTAACTCCTTTAATAAAGCTTCTACCCAAATTACCTCTGCTGTTGCATTGGCTAAAGACTTGTACTCTGCCTCAATACTTGATCTAGATACAGTGGGTTGTTTCCTTGCACTCCATGAGATTAAATTCGGTCCAAAGAAAACAGCAAAACCCCCTGTTGATCTTCTATCATCAATATTGCCACCCAGTCAGCATCAGAGTATGCACTTACTAATGTTGAACTGGACGCCCTAATTCTCAATCCAACACCAATAGTTCCTTTAACATACCTCAGAATTCGTTTAACCGCACTCCAATGTGAAGTTGTCGGGGCATGAAGAAATTGGCACACCTTATTAACAGCGAACGCCAAATCTGGTCGAGTTAATGTTAGCTATTGGAATGCACCTACTATAGTTCTATAGTGTGTTGCATCTTCGGAAGATAGAGCCTCACCATCTTCTGTTGACATCCTTTCAGCCGATGCTAAAGGTGTAGGTGAGGACTTACACTTGGTCATGCCAACCTTCTTCAAAATGTCCGACGCATACTTTTCTTGCCCCAACACTATGCCTCCCTGCATCCTATTTACTTCAATGCCCAAGAAATAACTCAAGTCACCCAAGTCTATAAGTGCAAAGTCTGATCATAGATCTGCAAGCAAAGCTGTTACTGCATCTGTTGACAAACTAGTGACAATGTTGTCGTCGACATATATAAGCATAAATATAGTGACACCTCCTTTTGCATATATGAACAGAGAAGCATTTGATTTTGAGGATTTAAACCCAAGATCATAAAGTTTAGAACTCAACTGGGAGTACCATGCCCTAGGAGCCTGTTTTAGTCCATAAACTGCCTTATCCAACTTACAAACATGATGTGGCTTCTCAGTATCTTCAAACCCCGGTGGTTGTCGTATATAAACCTCCTCTTCAAGAACACCATGAAGAAACGTGTTCTGAACATCTAGTTGCCTTAAACACCAACCACGTGAAACAACAATAGAGAGAACAAGTCGTATGGTTGTTATTTTAACAACGAGGCTGAATGTATCCTCATAGTCTATCCCATACCTTTGCTTGAACCTTTTTGCCACTAACCTTGCTTTATATCGATCAATACTTCCATCAGATTTTCGTTTGACCTTATATACCCATTTGCAGTCAATTAGATTTTTTTTCCTTGACTCGCTGGGACAAGATGCCATGTGTGATTCCTATGTAGAGTAGCAATCTCATCTTGCATCGCCTCTTTCCACTTTGAATCACCAAGTGCTTCATCCAGATATTCTGGTTCTCCTGTAGTACAAAAACTAGCATATCGTATAGTACCATTGGCAAATATTTTGGGTTTAGAAATACCACTTTGCATCCTTGTTTTAGGGCGTATCAGCTCAGATTGCTCAGGCGAAGCTGCAGAGATCGTCGCCGCACCAGATTCGGATTCGCCTGGAGATCCCGCAGCGACGGTTCGCTTGTCAACTCCCGTTCTGCCACGTTGCGTTGGCTGTCGACTTGCCCCAGACCGCTGGACACGCGGCGCACCAGGACTCGGTGCAGCACTCGATGCGGTCGGAGAATCAACGGACTGCTGCAGTACAAGGTCGGGTGCATCTTCATCAGAGTTAGCGCCTGATTCTATCAGAAAATCTTCTTCGATTTCAGCAGCAGCTTGTCGTCTTCCTGGCTCCGGTAGACCATCCTACAGAGTCTCATTTTGCCTCGCGTTCTTCAATGAACACCTGCACACCATCCACACTATTGCCAGGTCTAAGATTAGCATGAGCATTAGTACAATTTGGTAAACTATTTGCCTCCCTGGATTGGTGTTATGAAGGTGTTCAGGAAGCAAAAGGATTTCATGTCGTAGACGGGCTCCAGCATTTGCGTGGAGAGAAGCAAAAGGGAAAACATTCTCATCGAATATTACATCGCGAGATATGTAAACTCTCCCTGTAGAAGTGTCCGCGCACTTAAAACCCTTATGGAGGGAGCTATACCCTAAGAAAACACATCTTTTTGACCGAAAAGTGAGTTTTCTTGTGTTGAATGGCCTAAGATTTGGCCAGAGGCGTAATCGGGTCTGGTGTGCTATATGAGCTCAATAGGAGTTTTGAAATCAATTACCTTAGTTGGTAAAAGATTAATGACATAGGTTGCAGTGAGAAAAGCCTCATCCCAAAAATTTAATGGCATAGGGGCTGTAGCAAGAAGGGTGAGGCCGACTTCTACTATATGTCTTTGTTCCCTTTTTGCTGATCCATTTTGTTGCTGAGCATGAGGGCAAAAACTATGGGCAATGCCTATCTTTTGGAAGAAAGCATTGAGTTTTTCATACTCTCCTCCCCAATCTATCTGCATGCACAAGATTTTCCTAGTAAACTTTCTTTTGACAAGGTTTTGGAAATCATGAAAGACTTGGAAGACATCTGATTTGTATCGCAAGAAGTAGATCCAAGTATACCTACTGTAGTCGTCAATGAAGCTAACATAGTAGGTATACCTCCCAACCGAAGTGGGAGCTGGTCCCCATACATCCGAGTGAACAAGATCAAGAGGCGCAGAAGAGACATTATGGGACTTAGAATAAGGTAATTGGTGACTCTTAGCTCTTTGACACGAATCACACACAGTTTCGACATTAGTTTCACTAACAAAAGGGAGCTGATTATTCTTAAAAACTTGCGACACGATAGGAAAAGAAGGATGCCCTAAGCGACTATGCCATCTCTCTGTAGATGGTTTATTGACTCCAAAAACTTGCTTATTCTAACTTCCTCCTGCCGACCTTGACACTAGAGGGTAAAGCCCTCCTTCACATCTTCCTTGATGGAGAATTCTCTTCATTGCTTGGTCCTTGATAAGGAAAAAAATAAGGATGAAACTCAAGATAGACATTATTATCACGAGCTAAACGATGAACGGAAGCAAGGCTTTTGTGGGCAGATGGAATATGGAGAATATTATTAAGATGAAAGCTACGATTTTGGTAGTGCAGAATAGTACAACCAATATTGCTAATGCTCATACCTGACCTATTGGCGGTGTTCACTTGATCACGGCCACCATAATTGTCTCTGATCGTCATCTTCTCAAGCTCGCCTGTAATATGATCGGTAGCTCCACTGTCGATGTACCAATTTGTATCAACACCATAAGCCACCGACATTGATCCAGATGCCTTGCTGCTTGCTTGGTAATCTTCATCAAATCTGTACCAGCATTCTAACACAGAGTGGTTATATTTTCCACATATTTGGCACCTGGGTTTGGAGTTGTTTGGATCAGAACTCCTGTTGTTGTTGTTGTTGTTGTTGTTGTTGTTGTTGTTGTTGTTGTTGTTGTTGTTGTTGTTGTTGTTGTTGTTGTTGGGGTTGCTGTTATTGCCTCCTGAGGGATTGCGACCTCCTCCTCCTCCTCCTCTAGTGCGGCCATGAGTGTTTCCTCTTCCATGGGTAAAGCCACCATGACCTCGTGATGACAGATTAGCTGAAGATTGGTACTGTCCACCGGCTTGCTCTTGCAGCATTGCTAACCGTTGCTCATAAGCTATGACTTGAGCATATAGGTTGCTGAGGGAGATTGGATCTGTTCTTCCAAGGACCGACGATACAATAGTATTGTAATCAAAGTCCAAACCAGAAAGAATAAAGGTTACCATCTCATCTTCTTCTACTTTCTTGCCGACAGCCGCCAATTCATCTCCGAGTGCCTTCATCTTGTTGAAGTACACTGCATTGGACATGCTTCCTTTCTTTAGGTTCGCCAGTTGCATACGTAGATTGGTGACTTGCTCCCTTGATTGGGCTGAGAACATTGTCTCAAGGTATGCCCAGACCTCTGCAGCAGAGGTGAGCATAGCCACCTGCCCCAAAACTTCCTTGGAGATGGAGTTGAAGAGGTACGCGAGCACCTGCTGATATTGTGCCAGCCAGGTTGCATACGCAGGGTTGGGAACGACGATCTTCTCCTTGCTATCACTGATAGCTTCCATGGTCCTCGCCGGCGCCTGGACAGATCCATCTAGGATCCCCATGAGCTGCCCTCCTCTGATGGGAGGGAGCACTTGAGCCTTCCATAGGACATAGTTGTCCCTAGTGAGCTTCTCCGTCACCTGGGGGCCGAGCGCTGGTGGAGCCGAGGAAGAAGACGCCATGGCAACAGATGAATCTCTTAGAAGAGGATTGCTCTGATTACCATGAAAGATTTGTGGATTGGTTAACGTGGTTACCTATCTTAGCTGACCACAGGTTTGTGTTAATATATAGGCGCTAGGCCTGGACAGATATACATCATTCAAATACAACTTGGTGTTCAAGGACTTGTTCAAACTATATCTCCAATTCTATCTCTAGTCAACGTGAACCAAGTTCCCTATACACACAAGATGGAAACACACGCAGGTGATATCAGAACATGTCACGTTATCTCCATGATCATGTGTTTACAAACTCAAACTCTTTATATAAAATAGCAGCTCTTCTAACAAGCCCACCATGATTAATGACAGCCCATCGTCGCAAGTTGGGATTTTGAGTAAAGCAAACTAGTGATCCCTTAACTTGTTCCAGTGTGTTATCTAGGTCACTAAACTTTGAAAATGCATTTATCCCTGGACTTGTTCCAGGGTGTCGCATATGTCCCTAATCTCTCAAAATGTATTTTTAGGTCCATAAATTTTTCTCACGGTATCATGCAGGTCCTATACTCTCAATATGTTATTTAAATTTAATAAAATGTTATTTTTGCTACTTTAAGTTAATGAAATTTTTTGCTACTTTAAATTTAGTAAAAATGTTATTTTGATTTTTATTAAGAATGGGAACACATTATATTAATAAAGTTATACAAAGCTCGTGTAAAATATAATTAGAATAGGAAACATTCAAGATTAGCATAGATTTTTCCATGTTAAATGAGAAAACTATAATATCCACCATTGATTTTTTAATGATTCAATGGTCTTGATTAACTCATGATACGAATGATTAATAAGAAGCTATTTCAGAATTAAAATGGTCTTAGTGATAAGATTTTTAAATAAATCAGCTGGAAAGTAGTTTAATAAACAGTCTATTTCAAATACAATTAACTGATGACAATTTTCAGGGATATAATTCACCTTGAGAGTTTAGAGGTCCAAATGACACACTGAACAAGTTTGAGGACCTGATATGTATTTTGAGAGTTTAGGAACCCGAATGACATCTCTAAACAATTTTGTGGATCTAAAAATACATTTTAAAAGTTTAGAGACCTAGACAAATTCGAGGATCCCAAAATATTATACTCCGGGATTTTATAGCCCAAAAATCAATGACCTTATAGCCCAGTTAATGACAGCTG
>CM014270.1:49095222-49143530 GCA_004135705.1 Alloteropsis semialata | reverse complement strand
GGACTCCCGTGTCAGGGCACGGCCGATGCAGCTCGGTCGGGCTTCCGCGTTGGGGCGCGCCCGGCGGGCTTGAGCTCGCCCGCGCTCCGGCGTCGTGGTGCGGCCCGCGAATCTCGGAGGAGTCGCGACTGCCACCCCCCCGTGCCCCAGCTGCCGCGGCTACCGGAGTCGGAGGAGAAGACAACGCCACCTTGGCCATGCCTATGGCGGAGCTCGCCCTTCGCGTTCCTGCAGCGGCGCTAGGCCCTTGGGCCGGAGATGGTGCTGTCCGGAAATCTCCGGCGGGAAGCAGTTGGCTGACGTGGCGGAGCGAAACACAATATAGCAATCCATGTGTTGGATTGGTATATTTGCAAATTGGAGAGAGAAATTTAGGTCATAGCCTAAAAAATATAGGGATAGCAATCCATATAGCAACTCTGCTGGAGCTGTTTTTTTAGGCTTTTGATAGTTTTTAGGTATAGCAAATGGGTTTAGGTAAGCTGCTGGAGATGCTCTAACCTGCTGATGAAAACTTAAGAAACGAAGGTGATGGTCATGTTCAGCTTATGTCTCCGACACACAGAGGTCATTTGGTTTTTATCCCACAACAAACGCACGAACTACCCAGCAACAGGTTCTTAATTTACGAGCAGTAACCCGCAATAAATCCAAGCCGTAAAAAAATTGACTGAAATGGTATCAATTTTTTAGCCGTACTGGTTAGACTGTCCGCAGCGGCGTCCGCTGCGGCGTCCTGAAGGACGGACTTACCGGATGGAAGCCTGCAGCGGGATACTTTAAACGTCCGGTAAACAAAAGGATCCATCGAGGATACGGCACAGGCAGCGGAGGCAGCGGACGCGCGACCGGCCGCGTGCGCGGAGAGAGAGGAGAGAGAGTGGCGGGCCCCACGTCCTCAACTAACTAAAAAATGTTATAACTCACAAACCAAAAAACCAAATTAAATTCCGATTGCACCATTAAATTCGTTGCAATAAATTCTTCAAAACAAGATCTCAGATGGATATATTTTGATAAAATTTATAAAGAAAAGAAAAAAAGGTGAGAAAAGAGATGATATAGTAGTTGGGATAAATGGATAAAATATAGTAGAGTTGGGATAAAGTATGTGATTTGGAGTATGACGGGTGCGGGAGAAGTTGGTTTAGAGTACGGAATCTCGATGACCAGGACAGGATATTCCTTTTAGAGGATGCATTTAGAGGACGACGAGTGCGGACAGCCTTAGAGATTCCGGGGGAAAAAACATTCACTCCTATTGGGCTGCTTCACGAGAGGGAGGCCCCGAGCACGCGGCCCAAGCAAAGCCCATTGCCACGGATGACCGAGCGCTACTTATACGGGCACCCTCTCCCTCGCCGCCGCCGCTTGAGAGCTAGGGTTTTGCCGCCGCCGCCGCCACCGCCTCGCTGCCGTCCTCCCTCGCGAACCCTACCGTTCCTAAGCAGCCGCCGCCGCCGCCGCCACCATGGTATGTAGCCTTGGAACCTCTTCCTGCTGTCCCCTTTCAGATCTCATAGCGCGTTGCGGCGTATTTATTGTTGTTGCGACGACGCTGTGCAGTCTGGGAGGAAGAAGACCCGGGAGCCCAAGGAGGAGAACGTGACGCTCGGCCCCGCCGTCCGCGAGGGAGAGTATGTCTTCGGCGTCGCGCACATCTTCGCCTCCTTCAACGACACCTTCATCGTAAGACGCAGCCAATCCCCCAATTCCATTTCCATCCGATTCGGTCAAGTTTGTTTGAGCGGAGGATCTTAGATAAACGAGCGGAAAATGGAAACCTTACATGTACGTGGTGTTGCAGCACGTGACGGATCTGTCCGGGAGGGAGACGCTCGTCCGCATCACTGGTACATAGTCTTCTCACGTTAATTTTTCAAGTCTTGTATTCGTATTACTGCCTGATTGTGCAATAGCGTTGGTGGCCTTGCATAGGCTCATTTGTCTTGTTCTCTGTAAAGAGATTTTTGCTGTAGTTGACGAATATACTGCTTAGTTTGGCTGGTCGAGCTAGGGATGTACCTGGTTTGGTTGCTTCAGTTGTATCCCCTCTCCCCCCGTTCATGATTTGTAGCATAACATTTGATGACTAGTTGAGATGTCAAGTTTCATTTATTGTTTTCTTCTGAAAGATGGCTAGATTTGTTGTTTTCAAGCACGGCCCTTAAGATCGCCTCCCTTCATTCACATGGGAACGTTTCGAGTCATAGCTGTGCAAGATTGATAATAAGGGACTAGAGAGTTTTTCTTTGGGTCCTCTTTCTTCCTGTTTTTGTTTTAGGTGCCTTCATCTTGCTAGTGTTATCTTGAAGTGCATGCTTGGTCACATTCAGTTGCTTCTTGCACTGATTTTGATGAATCATGCCCTCGTGGTACTATTGCTAAATTCAATGGAGGTGCCTATACAATGGAAGTGAACATGCTCTACACCATTTGATGATTTTGACTCACTTATTCATAGTTGCAAGATGTGCTGAATGAGCATCAGTAAAGCTGTCAATTGTTAGAATAACATCTAACAGATTTACTTGTGTTCATATAACACACTAGGTGTGTAATCTTTGCTCTGACAACTGGGCCTGTCTCATTTTTTTCATTTACATGCTCGAGCTGTCTTGACCCTCTGTGTCCAGTTGACCTGCCAGCTCCTGGTTTTATTTGGTATAGATGAAGATATGCATACATAGTATGTTCTGTTATGAGCTTCCAGAGAGCTTCTGTTGTTTAGTATACCATTTTGAGCTGGATCAAACTAAAGTGTTGTCTTGGCCATTATGTATAAATGGCCATATGAGTTTCTTAAAAACAGAAGCTCTTTTCTATACACTGAGTAACCATATTTTGTTATCATTTGTTCTATTTACTATATGTTGACAATTCTTGTGTCGTCTAGGTGGCATGAAAGTTAAAGCTGACCGTGATGAGTCATCACCTTACGCTGCTATGCTTGCCTCACAGGATGTTGCTCAAAGATGCAAGGTATTTTCCTACTGTGGCAAAAACATGTTTGTTGTTCATTTGCTGGTGCTCATCAGTTTTATTATCTCTTTTTTAGGAGCTTGGAATTACTGCACTGCACATTAAACTCCGTGCTACTGGTGGCAACAAGACCAAAACTCCAGGTCCTGGTGCTCAGTCTGCCCTTAGAGCTCTTGCTCGATCTGGCATGAAGATTGGTCGTATTGGTAAGCAGGATGAATCTTGCTTTCCCTTTCTTTTTGCATCTATCTGAGCAAGTTTTCCTGAAGTCTGCTATATATACAGAACTGAGCCTAGTAGTAGTTTGGAATTACCTGCAACATGTGATGTCATGGGCAGTAACAGAACATAGATTGTACTGAGCATAAATCGCACATGATATAGCTAGTGTTCTATGGTCTGCCCATCTTATTGCCTACATCATTGAACCCATAGGGGGAAAAATGTGATGAAGCAATGTGAAGTGGCAAACCATGTCAACATGGCGCAGGGCATTTCCAGTATTAAATTTTGGCCTAAAATACATCCCTGTTTTATGCATTTTGTATATAATATAGAAACTAAGTTTTATCTTTTGAAAAGATATGACATCAGAACTTGCCATGCTTAATAGAAATGGTGGAATGTTTTAACTTCCATGGTTTCATGAACCTGACAAATTGTTCTGTGTACAGAGGATGTTACTCCAGTCCCCACTGACAGCACGCGCAGGAAAGGTGGCAGGAGAGGAAGGAGGCTGTAATTTGAAGTCTTGCAGGAGTGTGTTTTCAGATGTACTACCTCCGATTTTTTTTATTTTTTTTATTTGACGCCGGTGGCCACAAACTTAGGCTAAATAACATTGCAGCAGCTGTTGGAAACGTCATTTAAATGAAAACGGAGGTAGTAGCAGTTTAGCCTGTCTGCGTCTAATGTACCGTGCAATCTTTTTATGGGTGTCAACTCGTAGACATGTTTCTGTTTAATCTTCTTGTTGACGAAATATGTGGGCATTTAATACAGAACAGAGAAGCTCCCACCTCCTATTGTCCTAAATTGTCGCAGCATTTTGTTATCACTATTGTTTTTTCTAGTAATTTTGAGTTGAATGCAAATATATAATGAAATGGTCGGTTGATTTTTGGGAAAGGAATGGTCTGTTTTACCCACAGCTGCTTTTTTTTTTCATTTGACGGATCGTTGGAGGCAGATTAGGGAAAGTCCAAATGCGGTCTACTGCTTCTATTTTTTTTATTAGCAAGTTTGATTAAGTTTTGAAGCTTTTCGCGTTTTCTGAACATTGAGCCGGCAGCTAGATTCAGAGGTTCCGCACAGGCCAATGCAGCAGCTTCTACTCCACTAATCCACAAAGAGTAAAACACAGTCACTGTGGCTACCTACTGGGTTCAATCTACTGGCACGCATTATTCCCTACTGGGCTGGCCACAAGAAGAAGTGCAGACACAAAGGTCCAGGCAGGTGTATGGATGAGTCCATCCCATCCAATGGGCCCGCTGGCCTAGGCCCACAAAACAGATATACCGCCTCTCTTTTTTGGATCCCTGCACGAATGGATTATTAACATAATTGAACGTCGGAGCATTGAGCCGTAGGAAATGCGCCGAGTCTTACGGCGAGGATATGGAGCCACGAGCTGGAATCTATAGTTATGATTAGTAGTCCCACGCAAAGTGTACGATGAACAATGAAGATGCACAATGTGCAAAGTTTACCACAGCAGATGAACAAAGTGTAAGGCTGTCCGCATTGGGACCTAGGAGGCTTCCGCTATCCCATCCTCAAGTACCGGGATAGCGGAAATTCCTCCGCACCGGGGCACTGTAAACCGGACAGTAAAATGCCGGATGGATCCCGATACGCCATTCCGAGCGTGGTAGCGGGCGTACGCTACGCGCTGACATGGCGCGGAACACGCGCGGCCCAACCACCATCCGTCTCCGCTGCGTCGCCGTACAGGAAGGCAAGGGTGCGCCGCCGGAGAGGAGGTGGGCCGGCACCGGCCGCGGAGCCCGGACCTCTGCCCGCTCGCGCTCGTGAAGCAGCCGAGCCTCGACCTCCGGCCGTTGCCGCCGCTGAAGCATGGGAGGGGCCAACACGGGAGCAGGGGAGGGGGCGGCGGGGAAGGGGCCGTGGCGTCTCTCCTCCCACTCCTCGTCGTCGCGTCCGGGAGCAGGGGAGGGGCCGGCGCCGTGTGGAGGTTCTCCGCTGCCCGCTCGGGCAGCCCGGCGATGCGGGCGCTGTATCGCCACCTGGACGGCGTCGGAGGCGCGGGAACGGCGGCGAGCGTGGCCTCCGGAGACGGGGTCTCGAGGAAGAGGGAGGGCGGCAGGATGTGGAGCTCGCCGTGGAAGATGAAGACGCGGTTGGGGGCAGAGGTGGGGCACGGCGTAGAAATCCGTGCCCGCCGCCGAATCTCTGCCGGACGATGACGCCCATGGCGGCCAGCCGGACGTGCTCCTCCACTGTGCCATTGGCCTCCGTCCACCGGTCGAGCTGCACCACGCTCGCTCCATCCATCCGCCGCCGAGCCGCATGCTCAGGCCGTCCGCCCGCTCGCCGCCGAGCGGCACGAATGCGCGAGTTGCTTCGGCCGTGGGCACGAATGCGTCGGAGGACGAAGGTAGGCTGCTCCTCCTCCCGCGGCTCCTTTCGCTCTGTCTCTGGGAGCAGGGGAGGGGCGGCGGAGAAGAGGACGGGCCGGGCGATGGGGAAAAAAAGATCAGAGAAAAAAAGAGAGGATGGAAAAAGAAAGGAGAAAAGAGGGAAAAAGAAAAGGAAGAGAAAAAAGAAAAGGAAAGAAAGAAAAATAAAAGAAAAAAAAGATGAAAAAAGAAAAGGAAAAGAAAAAAGAAAAGAAAAAGGAAAAGTGAGGAGAGAGGAGATGGTAGTTGGGGATGGTTGAATAAAATATTGGTTAGTTGATATAGAGTATGAGATATAGAGGATAACGGTTGCGGGAAAACTGGACATAGAGTAGAGAATCTCGATGACTAGGACGAAACATTCCTTTTAGAGGATGGATATAAAGTATGACGAGTGCGGATAGCCTAAAATCAGATGATGATCCAACCCACCATTAGTTCAACAAAATGCTTGTGGAAACTTAAGTTGATCCTCATGGTTATTAATATTTTCTTACCGTATTTAGGCCAAGCAGTTCTTTTGATACTATAGTGGTAGTTGGCTTAGAGAAAGAAAAACACTAGACTGCTAGTAGGGGTAGCTGCCTAAGGGAATATTTTCAGATGGCATGCTACAATTTGGAGGCAGTGGATATATAGATCTCTAATCCGTCAGGAATGGGTAAGTCATATGAGATGTGGCATAGTTCCTTTTCCTGTGCTTTCCTTTTTAATTTATCATATAAAATGATTAACTATAATAGTGGAGTGCCTAAATAGTTTGATGTTCGATACTCTGTATGTACATAAGCCATAGTAGAAGTTTGGAACTCAAAAGCACGTACTCCCTTCGTCCCAGATTAATATTACTTCTATCTTTTCTAGGTTCATTACTTTTGTTATGCATCTAGATATATACACTATGTCTAGATTCATAGCAAAAGAAAATGAATCTCGAAAAGCCAGAACGAATAGTAATTTGGACAGAGGGAGTAGTACATAAGCATTTGACAAGATGCATATGATACTCGCTAAAATTAGTAGGTGGAATTTCAAGATGTTTACCCAGCTTGCCCAAGCCTCTCCTCTAGCGATTTGGCGTTTCATTCACCCATATGCAATGTCCTCTCACAGTTTGCTCCCATTACGTCCGAAATTTGGCAGTGCTGGCTGATCCAATTGCCTGCTCCAATGATCACCTCTGACTCATCAAAAGAACGAAAACAAATCTAGAAGAGAAAGCGCAGAAAGGCCTCACACCTAGACCTGTTGGTGGGTACCCATAATTCATATCCAAATCAACATCCACCTCAAATGGGGAGGGTATGGACAAAAAATTGCTTATCCATTACAAATGAGAAGGGTAGGGTATGGGAAGAAAACTACTTATCCACTAGATATGTATAGTATCTAATAAAAAAATTATTCATTGGATTTGGGTGAGAATAGGGAGGGTGATGATTGGATAATATATATTTGAATTTGGATATGAATAAGAGTGGGTTTGCCCATACCCTTCCCAGTGGCAGGTCTACGTCACACCTACACTCTCGCACTATCCTCTTCCTCCATGATAAGGCGCCGTATCTTTGCCTCTTGCAACACCACATTACGTGCCCCGGCCCACTTCGATCCTTTGTATGATCCATCATTAACTCGAGAGTGGCATCACATCATCCAGTGCAAACCTCGACCTGTCGTCTTCGGTACGTCGAGCTGGTAGCAGCCAAGCTGCCGCCTCCACTATTGCCCCCACACCGTCGCTGCGATCGCGAGCATCAGTTGGGCACCGACCGCCACAGACCAGTGGTGTCGATCTCCAAGACTCCATGGAATGGCATGGTGGCCTGCCGGCCTGTCTCCGTTTTGGCCGCTTGCCGAAAAAGCGAAGCCGATGGAGGCATCGAGAGAGGGGGCTCTCTTCGTTCTCTACGCTGTATCTTCCACACCGGCCGACGGCCGTAGTGCCGGTGCCAGTCCATGTCTTCTGAGCTGAATGTTGGCGTGCCTGTCCGTCCTGTCGCCTTCTGTGCTAAGCACGCCATGGACTTCGATCTTCCTCCAGCTGTGCTCGATCGCTCTCTGGTCTCTTCTCGCTTTGTTTGGCGAACGTCGTCGACAGTGCGATGCTGTTTCTAGGATGCCGCTAGGGTTTGCGTCCGCTTTATGTGGGGCTCGCTTCGCCACTTGCACAACTGCGACATGCATGCTTGGAGAACATGCCGTGCCTTCTGACTTCCGTGAACTGTGAGCTTCTGTCGGGCTATGTAACGTTCCTTTCTGAATTGGGAAGTGGCCGGCGCGCATGGTCGCATGCAAGGATGATACGGCTTCCGGAGATAGGAGCATGCGTAAGACTGGCAGCGCTTGGATGGGGAAATGGCACTAGAAGCATGCCGAGATCTCATCAGCACATTCTGTGAGCAGAACGGATGACACGTTCCCGGGAATTGAATCTGGTGGAGAGCCGCCGTATCAGAACCTTTGGGTTGGAGGATCTCATCATGATTTCTACGAAGACAAATGATCAGGGCGAAGACGATGATCTGTTAAAGCTTTGTCTGGATCCATCTCAGATTGTGGAAACTATATATCTTGTAAATTGTGGATCGTGAGGTTGTTTGATATCCCTGGATTATGAGGGTGATTGGATCACAAGATGGTAGAAACTGGATTGAGGTAGCTTGTGGGATTCTACAATATAGGGTTGCTGGATCGTAGAAGCTAAACCACAATTCAGAGCATTTGGATCACAGACTAGAAATAATGTGGGCTTGGAGATTAATTACGTTGATTATCTTAAAATATTGTCAACTCTATAAATTAGGATGGAACATCATATAGTGTGGTACTGAATCTTCGCAGCAAACTCCCTCCGTGGCCGAAACTAAATCGTTTCATCGATTCAAATTTTGTCCAATTAACAAGTAATTTAACATATTTAGTATGTGTATGCAGATGCAGCAATCAGTTTGTGCTAAATATGAATAATAAATAAGGCCAAGCAAAGTAAATTTACCTCTTGTTAATCTGTCAGGATTTCTAGAAAAACTTTTTTTAGGAGGAAGTATTATATAGTGGCGATTTTGATTAATTACCTACCGGCCTTAAATTTAATCATCTAAAAACTTCGAACACTTTGGTATGTCTACTAAAATTACTAGCCCATACAAGGGTTGATGTACATACTTAACTCCGTTCACGAGTTAATTTTTAAATTTCTGAAAATAATAGTTGCCATTCTATACTGCAGTAGTGCATGCTCACTTCCAGGTCAAACTACTGTAGAGAATTAGAGATATCAATTCATATTGCCATGAATGTTCAGTAATGGATTCAGACTATATAACAACTGGCCACATAAAGAATATGTATATATATGTAAGCGTGGCATTGTTACGTTTGCTACTTGTCATCTTCACCTGCTATCTGAACTTTTAATTCACTTTAAAATTCTGAGAGGTGACAGTGCAAAAACACCATTTAATCAGAAAATATTTAATAATATTATATTATGCTCGTTTCCTGGGGATAGCTGTCCATACCGTCAACTACAAAGATCACTACGCTGCTTGATTGGTTGATTCCTTTGGAGGTCAAATGACGCACACGGCCGTGGATCGCGCGCAAATATACAATTATTTGTGCAATAAAAAAATATAAAAAAGGTATTGCACCTAACAATGACCTGTGATACCATGCCACCTTTTCAATATTTTTTTAGGCACGGATATACTTGATAGCAGGGAGGTTTGTCTTATCACTTTTTGCCAAAAGGGATTTTCCAATGGGTACCTGCAATAGGAATTAGGGAAAAGCCGTGCAAGGAACATTTACATAAGGTCAAAGAAAAGAGCTAGTTGCTTTGCTGGACCACATGTGCACATGTGATGGGCGACCATCACCGTCACGGGAGTCCTGCGGCTGATCAAGTGATGATGTTGATCGGTCTCATCAGTCATCACTGGGACAGCTGCAACTTGGAGAGACTTTGACTCACTCAAAGCCACCCTTTTCGAGAAAATCATTATTCATAGTGAGTTATAATATTAAAAAAATTTGATTGGAGATTCTTTTATGGAAAAGTAATGATTTTTTTACCACGAGCCATATCCAGAGGCACCAATTTCTTTTTCCAACCATGCCTTAGCACGCTTTCATTAAAGAAAAGCAATTACAACCTAACTATTGAAACCATATAGAAGATGGATCAACTCATCTCTAAACATGATTATACGTTTAACAAATTTGCGACTTAAGGAGCATCTATGTCCCCAAACGAACTGAGACTAAACGGAGGACAAATCCAGAGGTGGCGCCAGCCTGCCAAAACCCAGTGTCTCCCCTCAACCAAAATTGCCTTTACCAACTCATGAGCTAAGAGTGTGCGTTCGTTGAAAACCCTGTTATTACGCTCCTTCTACAACATCCACGAGGTGAAGATGACAAGCGAGTCGGACGCAACCCTGGCTGTCTTGGCAACATGCTTTTTGGCGGATAACCACCACTCAACGAAGCAGTGCACATTGCTGGTGGGCGTGACAGCTTGCCAACCGACCTCGGAGAGAACCAAACTCCTCTAGCAAAGACGTAAGAAGTCAGCAGGTGAGAGAGCATGGATGCTGTACACCACGTTATACGCGACACCCAACCCATCAAACTAGAGAGTATGGATGCCCTACACGTATAAGCATCTCAAAGAGTTGGGCCAACGGATCTTAAGATTTGCAAAGTCAACACAAACATCTCGTTATTGACGGGCATATCGCACACCACTAAAACAACGTGGCCTCAATCAAATCTAGATGGACATGTTTCATCATAAGTAACCTAACTAGCTGGGCTAAACTCTTGCTGTGATACCACAATTTTACTATACTCATAAATACATTGTAATAATAACTTTGATGTTGTATTTTGAAGGTCATGTTGATTTCCCCCAAACACCAATCTTTATGACTAACAATAACAGTACAACATGTGTGTTATACTGGAATTTATGCGTAACTTGCTAAAACCTTTTGGAACAAAGGAATACAAAATGTAAGAATAGCAAAAAGAAAAAGAGTAGGAATGTAGTGCGTGTGTTTTCGAGTAAACAGAGGATTGGAAAACATACCTGAAACATTTGGGAAGAGGTGTTTGGACTGTATAAACTAAAATATAGGAACTAGAAACCATTATTTACAAAACGACAAACATTGATACAACCAAAATTCACTTACAATATCATTGACATATGGGTCTAGAAATGGGTCCTAGACTCCTAGCAGTCATAGACCAGATTCCTCCTCTGTTTTTCTTGGAGCAAACCCATCTATTGCTCCCATCCACTCAGCCACCCTCCTTGTCGCCTTCGCTGCTCATCCTCGCCAGGGTTGGATTTTTCTAGTGCCTAACTATTTTCACACACACATGCGTACAACATTTTAAGCTTATTCTAAAAGAAAAACTAGACCGGTGTAGTATGATCGCCCCACGTTTTTTCCTTAAAAAAAATTTCTATCTTCCGGTTTAGAGAAACCTATGAACCTGGTTTTGCAGGTGAGGGGATTTTAAGCTTATTCTCTATCCAGACATACGATAGATAAGATGCATTGCTTGTGTGTGTGTGGTTTTGGGAGTTGTTTGGGCCTGTTCATGCACCTTTGCATTTGAAGCAAAACATGACAAATGATAAGCACTAAGAGCGCACACGTGTCTGCTGCACTCTAGTGGTTATTCGAAGCTTTGTTGGCCGGTAGAGCTATTGGTAGGCGCGCGCGATCAACTGAAACTATATGATGCAAATGCAATACCGACGTGGCCATCACTCACCCATTTTATATACTAGTCCATCAATCCGTGCTCTCGCATGGGCTAATATTTTTAAAAGCTATTGTATTTAAAATTATTCAAAAATTAAACTACCTCTTAATAATCAAAATTGATTACATACTACTATTTCATTTTTTATCAGTACTTCAACATAATGTCATATAGATGTGTACTTATCTTTTTCATTTGTGATTGATTTTTAATTGGTAATTACTCTATACACTTTTTCATCCACATTCACACTTCTTATATTTTATATCGCGCCTCCATACATTATATTTAACATAAAAATTAATATTTTTCATTACTTCCTCACGTATCTTTACCTATTTCTAAATAGAGGATTGCTTCTTCCTTATTTTTTTCTGTCCTGACAGGTGGGTCCCACCTATTGCGACGAGCTGTAACCACGGTTCTAACTGTCGACATCGATTTTCTAATTGGATTGGAGCCCTAACTGAACCCATCAATCTTTTATCTCCTACCTCTCTATCTCTATCTATACATATCTTTACCTATTTCTAAAGGAAGGAATGTTTCAGCAGTTTGTCATATACGTTTCACGGTCGGACTAGACATGCTTCATCTTGTCCCCTGATTGGATTAGGAGTAGTCCATTGTGCACCACAATCAGATTAGAAAAAGCAAATTAATTACTTTAATTTGCTTATTATATCTATGTTAACAATGATAAATTACCGTAATTTTGAATAATATATCAGTTTAATTTTGGACTTTTCGGTAGAATGCGCATAAAGATAATTAAATTAAGATTTAGGTGTTTAGTTTAGGTTATTTTTAATAACAACATACGTGGGTATCTTAGATACAAATTTGAATGTCTAAGTTATCCTTTATAATGATATGCATGAGTAAATTAGATAAAAATTATGAGGTTAATTCAAATTATTTTTTATAATGGCATAGCTCGGTAATTTAGATATATTTTTAGGATTTATTTTAGAATACTTTTATAATGATAGTGATGGGTAACTTTTTAAAAAATATAATAGGCCAATGACTATGGTTATTAGAGTTTACATTATTGATGTTTTTTATTTTTGTGGGAATTTCTAGGATTTGTCCTTTTTCTAGCGTGACTCGTGAAAACTAATGCGGAGTCTCTAATTAAAAAAAATTAATACTACATTTTTACCAAACTATTATGAGCTATCTCTCATTTGTTTAAATATTCAAACACAATACCTATATAGATATATACTTATTATTTGCATCTGATTGTGATAGATATTTGTTAGTAATTACTCTATAATATTTTCATACACAATTATAATCTTTAAATTTTCACTTTACATTATATGTACGCCTTGAATTTATTTAATGAACCCTAAGTTTGAACTATAATTTTAACGTAGAATTCTATATTGTCATCACTTTTCCTATATATTTATAAATGACAACACACATTATGCATATATACCTTGATCACAATATAATATACCAATAGTATATAAAATATACAATTTAGAATCTTATATTGGTTTATATTTTTAATTAAGATGATTTGGATTCCAATGTAGGATTACCTCATGTTATTTAATTATGATATATGTGGGTAATATAGATGTAAAGTTAGGGGGTTACTTTAAGTTATTTTTAGGTATTCGTAGTGGGTAGTTTAGTTGCAAATTTATGAGGTTATTTTAAATATTGTTTATAATGGCATAGTGGGTAATTTTGATGAAGATTAGGGGTTACTTTGGTTTATTTTATATAATGGCAGAGGTAGGTAATTTTGATATAGATTAGGGGTTTACTTTAAGCTATTTTCATAGTGGCATAGGTGGGTAATTTTTTAGAAAATATAATAGATCTAATGACTATGATGATTTGAGTGTTTTAATTGATGGCTAGATGTTTTGTTTTTTGTGAGAATTTTTAGAATTTATCTATTTTTCTAGAGTGTTCACCTAGGATTCTAGGTGGCTTCATCTGGGGGCTTCAAAAGAAACCTTCAATTAATAATGGTAAGATAGTATTATTCTTTACGTGGCTGTCGATTCGCTCGTGATGCCCGTGGTTAACCATTGGCCAGCTCTCCGCACCTGGAGATAGCAACATACAAATATTTTTTTTGAGCCAAATGATCTGTCCCTCCATATACAATTAATTAATAATAAATTAATAATGTTATTACATGGGCACCGTCCTACCTATGATTGACGTGTTCGTGTCACCAGCTGCTAGCTCACCCGCCTCCCATGATTTCTTGTCTCAAGATCCCACCCGGCCATCATTTGCGTCACTACATGATAGGCTGATAGCGGATCGAGGCTTATGGTGCCTTTTTAGTGTAACCTATAACACCTTTTTGCTTCATTGGCTTTGTTTATCAATAAAAGGGAAAAATTCGGTTTACACCCTCAAACTAACACGATAGTCCAATTTTCAACTTTGAACAAGAAAATCAGACATCCAAGGCCATCAAATACTGAACTGGACAAATTTAGTGCGGTTTTCAATTTTCTATAAATTAAAATAATTATTTTTAATCTAAAGTATTCATAAGTAATTCATTTTAAATAATAAAAGTATGGAATCAACAACATTTTTTTTCTAAAGATGTAATCTGTCTGTTTGGCGCTGCATTTTTCATATATCCATATCTATTTTTTTAGTGTTCATAATGCTCTATTGCTTTGTAGTCACACATGGTATTTTACTTAAATTTTTATTTTGTTTATATCAAATAAGATCAATTTAACTCTAAACGGAGCACAAATAGACATGTACATTTTTAGAAAAATAATTATGTTTTTAATAATTTATGTTTAAAATGAATTAATTATGTTTCTAACTAAACTTGCAATTTTTTAATTTCAAAAATTAGGAAACCACATTTGAAACCGCAGTTGGATGGCCCTTCATATCTAGTTTTGTAGTTATGTGTTGAAAATCAAACTATCTTACTAGTTAGAGGGTGTAAACTAATTTGTTCCCTTGATAAAATAGCAAAATTGCAATATAAGGCCATTCTAAATAAGAATTTCATTCTCATTGAATATATAATGCCATCTCAACATTTTTATGATGTGGCAACAAATTAGTTAAAAGAGGTGAAATGAGTTTTACTGGGATGAAATCTTGTATAAATTGTTCCTAGGATAATTTGTGTGTTGCATGTAGTCTAGGAGACAATAAAAAGTGAAATTATGCATTGTATATAATGTTTCATCTATGAGTTAATGTCCTCTTCTTTATGTGGCGATTTTGGTAAAACATCAATATGACATCCCTAATTGAGAATGGCCTAAGGAACGTTTTGGATCGGGCATACCTAGATATGCAGCTAGCTAGCTATCTCTACCCGGTTAACCCCAACTATCAATTAGTGTAAGATTAGTTGGATAGCTCTAGATGGATGGATATGAACATTCCCTAAGTCATTGTAACACATCACAAAACATGAAATTTATGTTAATTTGCTAGAAAATGGTTGGGAAATAAAAGTTACACTGCACCACTAGCTTGACACACATTAGTTAGTGAATAAAAAAAGAGAAGATTTTTTTATTATCTATGAAATTAGTGGATTTTATGATGTGCCAACTGTGGGATATGGGTACCCCTGGGCCCACTACCGACTGGGTATGTAGTCAGCCTGGGCCCACGTCTGACAAGGATGTGGGCCGACCCCAGGCCGGTCCACGAGGATCCTCGGCTTGATGGATAAGATTGGAGAAGACTTAGCCCGCAAGGCGTGAGGTGATACGCTCGGATCTTACCCGGGCATCACGGAGATTACATGACAACCGACTCAGATTAGTTTCCTAGTCAGAGCCGGACACAATTAGAGATAACCGACTTGTAAACCCTAGGCCGTCAGCCTATATAAGGCGGCCTAGATTGACCCCTTCATTCATTCGATTCTTGGCCACCAGATTCCTCGTTGTAATCAAGAGCTCGCCGTCGTTCTCCGGAACTTCGCCGAGTAAAGCAATACAAGACCCCCGAGCACAGGACGTAGGGTATTATATCTCCGGGTAGCCTAAACCTGTATAATCCCTGTGTCCCTGTGTTACCTCGAGCTCCCTAGTCCTGCGATTGCCCTTTGCCTACAAATCAACCATTTGGGTTCCCCCGGGTGGACCGCCGGACGATAAATCCAACAGTTGGCGCGCCAGGTAAGGGAAATCGCGGGGCAATACAGCTAGCTCGATGGCATATCGTCGCTCCGTCATCTTCCTCGACTCCGTCAAGGACTGCACTACGTATCTTGAGGGCATCAGCTTCATCACCGAGATCCACTCCGCCGCCTCCGACTCCACCGCGTCGCTGGATGCCACCACGCCGACCAGCTCCGTGCTGACTTCCGCGCCGATCCCATCATCGGTCATCGACCCGCTCTAGCAGCGGCTCGATGCGGTCACCCTCGACGATCAGGCCCCGAACCTGACCGCTCGCCAGAGAATCCCTCCCCCGGATGAGCTCCTCGCCGGGTTGGATCGCGTTCAAGACACCATTGCCGAATGCATTGCCATGTCAGAGGAGGCCCTGTGCCGACCTCGCAAACCGCTCCCGCTAGGGTTGCGTAACGCTTCAGCGATCTACTTGGCCCGACTCCGAGAAGACATGTCTCAGATCCGATCTGAGATCCCACCCAGTCTCCGGACTGCGAGGAGTTCCAAGTCGCTACAAGCGTGCTCTTGCCGACTCCGGCCGACACGGGCAATGACTCAAGCTACGCCACGCCTCCGGGGTGTTAAGTCTTCATCTCTGAGGATTTTGCAACTCAGGATGGAGAAACCGACTTGGCCAGGGATCGCCGACTGGAGCGAAACACTGGCCGAGCCCGACGCCGCACCGAAGAAGCCGCGCTGCCCCAGGCGGCAGCCGGTGAACCTGCAGCCGCTGCAGCTGCCGGAGAGATCCCCCCGGGGGCTCCACCAAGACAACAACCTCCGCCTCGTGGTCCTCGCGGAGTCAACCCTCAGAACCTCGACGGAGCATTCGCCCAAGTGCCCTTTCGCGCGCCCCAGGCTAACGTCGCTGCCGTGTTCTCCGAGCTGGGACACATGCCCGATACCCCTGAGGTACAGCGTGCCCGAGCTTAGTTAGAAGCCGCCCAGAAGCAAATCGAGCGATCGTATCATGCCAAATTTTGCTCCTGAGCGAACTAACTCAGCTCGCTCTTCAAGCCACCGCTCTGCTCATAACAGATCGGATCGGGATCAGCCTCGCCGAAGGGACCCTCCACTACCCGTCGTCGAAGAAGAGGTGGCCCAGAACCACCACGAAGAAGAAGAGGAGGAGCGGCGCAACCCGCGCAATGCGGACCAACGCCGTGAACGATACCAGGACCGGCGTGACAGGCGTCAATGGCATCGCCAACCCGACGACCTGCGTGATTGCCTGAGGGACTACGCCCGTGACATCCGCGCCGAACTCGACGCTTGGCACCGAGAGCGCGATGCAGCCAAGTTCGAGCGCCGTGAGTGGTATGACTGGGACTACGGCCGACCCGACCGCCAGCCGGTGGGGGAGGCAGGTGATGCTGCAATAGAAGAGGACGAATGCCGCGTCGTTCACGAGCTCATGGAGCGTGAACAGTACGACGCATGGTACAGCCCCCCGCGGGACGACCGCCGCCAATGGCGTGATGATGCTTGGCCCCGAGCCGACCAACCCCGACTCCCTCGTCGCGACTACCACCATGACAAGGAGGACGTGTTCGATGGCTTCACCGCTTTCTCCGCCCGACTCCGTGCCATCCGCTGGCTGGAGTCCTTCAAGCCAGCCCTTGTCGAGAAGTTCAACGGTCGCTCTGACCCCAAGCTCTAGATCAAAACATACCATATAGCTGTCAAAGCTGCTCATGGATCCAACGACCAAGCCGCCGCCTACTTCCCCGTGATGTTAGGCAAGGAAGCGCTACTGTGGCTCGAGGGCATCCCTCGGGACACCATCGACAGTTGGGCAGACCTCTGCCACGCCTTCACCAAGAATTACCAGGCAAGCTACACTCGACCAGGCACCAGATTCGATCTGGACAATGTCAAGCAGAAGAAGGGTGAAAGTCTCCGAGACTACACCGACCGTTTCTTCGACAACCGGAACAAAATCACCGATGTCAAAGATCGCGACGTCATCGACGCATTCTATCGAGACCTCATCGACAGCCAACCGTTCCGTACGCTCTTCAAAAACTACCCGACCATGGTCTCTGACCTGATGAAGGTGGTCAACTTGGAGGTCCGGGCCGACCAAGCCGAGCAAGTGCAGTTCAAGAGCAAGCAGAAGCACCCAGAAGATGACGATTGGGTCGAAAGCTCGAAGCGTCACGAGCCGCTGCGTGGACGCAAGGCAGGCCCCGAGCCCCTTGTAGCCCTAGCAGAAGAAGAAGGCCGGACAGAACCCAGGTTCCTCGTCGAAGAATTTCATGATACACTGAATTATCAGTGCTCCTTCCACAAGGATGCAAAGCACAATATTCGTGATTGTCACGCACTGCTCAAAGAACTCAGCGTCCTGCCGCCGACCAAGAAGCAGCGCAACAACAACAATGGCGGCCGCTNAGCGCGATGCAGCCGGGTTCGAGCGCCGTGAGTGGTATGGCTGGGACTACGGCCGACCCGACCGCCAGCCGGTGGGGGAGGCAGGTGATGCTGCAATAGAAGAGGACGAATGCTGCGTCGTTCACGAGCTCATGGAGCGTGAATAGTACGACGCATGGTACAGCCCCCCGCGGGACGACCGCCGCCAATGGCGTGATGATGCTTGGCCCCGAGCCGACCAACCCCGACTCCCTCGTCGCGACTACCACCATGACAAGGAGGACGTGTTCGATGGCTTCACCGCTTTCTCCGCCCGACTCCGTGCCATCCGCTGGCTGGAGTCCTTCAAGCCAGCCCTTGTCGAGAAGTTCAACGGTCGCTCCGACCCCAAGCTCTAGATCAAAACATACCATATAGCTGTCAAAGCTGCTCATGGATCCAACGACCAAGCCGCCGCCTACTTCCCCGTGATGTTAGGCAAGGAAGCGCTACTGTGGCTCGAGGGCATCCCTCGGGACACCATCGACAGTTGGGCAGACCTCTGCCACGCCTTCACCAAGAATTACCAGGCAAGCTACACTCGACCAGGCACCAGATTCGATCTGGACAATGTCAAGCAGAAGAAGGGTGAAAGTCTCCGAGACTACACCGACCGTTTCTTCGACAACCGGAACAAAATCACCGATGTCAAAGATCGCGACGTCATCGACGCATTCTATCGAGACCTCATCGACAGCCAACCGTTCCGTACGCTCTTCAAAAACTACCCGACCATGGTCTCTGACCTGATGAAGGTGGTCAACTTGGAGGTCCGGGCCGACCAAGCCGAGCAAGTGCAGTTCAAGAGCAAGCAGAAGCACCCAGAAGATGACGATCGGGTCGAAAGCTCGAAGCGTCACGAGCCGCTGCGTGGACGCAAGGCAGGCCCCGAGCCCCTTGTAGCCCTAGCAGAAGAAGAAGGCCGGACAGAACCCAGGTTCCTCGTCGAAGAATTTCATGATACACTGAATTATCAGTGCTCCTTCCACAAGGACGCAAAGCACAATATTCGTGATTGTCACGCACTGCTCAAAGAACTCGAGCGTCCTGCCGCCGACCAAGAAGCAGCGCTACAACAACAATGGCGGCCGCTACAACAACTACCGCCGTGACGGCAACAACGCTGACCGGCGTGACGATTACCGCCGCAGAGAAGACCGCGACCGCCGGGACGACTACCGCCGCGGTGACTACCGTGATCGTGAGGGCCCGGCCCGTCGCGAAGACCCATGACATCAAGAAGATGAACGCCGACTCCCAGCACCAACGGAAACTCCCAGGCGGGCCGCTAATGGTCACTTTTAGCACGCCGACCGCCAGGTCAACGTCATCATCGGGGGGCCCGGCGCCTTTCCAGATCGGCGCAAGGGCAAGCTCCACAAGCGCGAGGTGAAGATGGTCTCCACCAAGCCGGTGGAATACTTCCAGTGGTCTGAGACATCCATCACCTTCAATCGCGCTGACCACTGGGTGTACCTTCCCGAGCCAGGGTTCTACCCACTCGTCGTGGCCCCGGTCGTCGAAAGGGTCCTCCTCTCCAAGGTCCTGGTCGACGGTGGGAGCGCTTTGAACATCATCTTCACCAGCACCCTTAACTGCATGGGGTTCGACTACAGCAGGCTCCTGAGCCCCAAGGACCCGTTCTTTGGCATTGTGCCAGGAAAAACTTCCTACCCGATAGGATGGGTCGCCTTGCTAGTCACATTTGGCACGGCCGACACCTACCACACGGAGTTCCTATACTTCGAGGTAGCCGACTTCCAGAGCCCCTACCATGCCATCTTTGGCAGGCCCATGTTGGCCCGATTCATGGCTATTCTGAACCACACTTACCTGGTTCTGAAAATGCCGGCGCCCAATGGAGTCCTCTCCATCTGCGGCGACATCAAGACCTCCTTCGAGTGCGACGGGGAGGCTATCAAGATAGCCAAGCTGTCCCAGCAACTCAGCAACAGCACTCTGCTGGCAGAAGAAGCCCCCAAGGCGGCGACCGGTGAGCCTGTCCTCCCGGAGCAGAAGCAGCAGCCCACGGCGCTGGCACCTGCAGAAGCGCCCAAAGCGATCAGCTTGGGACTCGATGACCCCTCCAAGACGGCCTTCATAGGGCCAGGGCTCACTCCTAAATAGGAAGACGCACTCATCTCCTTCCTCCAGGACAACTGGGACATCTTCGCATGGAAGCCATCAGACATGCCAGGTGTTCCGAGGGAGAAGGCTGAGCACTCCTTGGAATTGAGCAAGAACGCGAAGCCCGCTAAAAAGAAGATGCGTCGATTCGCTCAAGATTGTAAGGAGACCATTAGGATAGAACTGAATTTAAGCTCCTAGCTGCCGGTTTCATTAGAGAATGCAAACACCATGAGTGGCTTACAAATCCTGTACCTGTAAAGAAGCAATCTGGTGAATGGAGATTGTGCATTGACTACACAGATCTCAACCGCTATTGCCCTAAAGACCCCTTTCCTCTTCCACAAATTGACCAAGTCGTCGACTCTACGTCCGGCTGCGTGCTCCTGTGCTTTCTCGATTGCTACTCGGGTTATCACCAAATAGCCCTAAAGACGTCCGACCAGGACAAAACAACGTTTATCACTCCACATGGCATCTACTGCTACAAGACGATGACCTTCGGGCTGAAGAACGTCGTTGCCACGTACCAGAAGGCCATCCAAGGTTGCCTGCAAAGCCAGATCGGCCGCAACATGGAGGCTTACGTGGATGATGTTGTCGTTAAGACGTACGACGCCGACTCCCTGATCGCCGACCTCCAGGAAACCTTTAACAACTTGCACCGCTTCAAATGGAAGCTCAACCCCACAAAGTGATTATTCGGGGTGCCATCAGGAAAGCTCTTGGGCTTCCTGGTCAGCCAGCGCGGCATCGAGGCGAACCCAGTCAAGCTGGACGCCATACGCAATCTCAAGGAACCAAAGTGCAAGAAGGACATCATGAAGCTCACGGGAATGATGGCGGCCCTGAGCCGGTTCATCAGCAAGCTCGGCGAAAAGGGACTTCCGTTCTTCAAAATCCTCAAGAAGGCAGACAAGTTCGAATGGACCCCTGAGGCTAGCAAGGCCCTGGCCGATCTCAAGAAGTTCCTAGTCAGCCCTCCGGTGCTTATGGGTCCGACCCCCGAGAAGAGTTATTACTATATATCTCGGCTACAACGCATGTAGTCAGCATGACCCTGGTCGTCGAGCGACCAAAAGAAGGCCACCCATACAAGGTCCAGTGCCCTGTATACTTCGTCAGCGAGGTACTGAGTGAGTCCAAGGTCCGGTACCCCCATCCTCAGAAGCTGCTCTACGCGCTCCTAATCACCGCCAGGAAACTTCATCATTACTTCCAGGCCCATGTCATTCAGGTTATCTCGAATTTCTCGCTTGGAGCCATCCTCCATAATAGAGACGCCAACGGTCTCCGTGGAACTCGGTGAGTACACCATCAACTTCGAGCCACGGGAGGCCATCAAGTCCTAGATATTGGCCGACTTCGTGGCCGAGTGGACGGAGATATAGACACCGACCCTCGTGGAACGGCCCGCGCACTGGAAGATGTACTTCGACGGCGCCCTCAACCTCGAAGGAGCCGGCGCATGAGTGCTGTTCATCTCCCCGGAGGGGCAGCACCTAAAGTATGTTCTCCAGATACACTACCAGGCCATCAACAATGGGGCCGAGTATGAGGCGCTTATCCACGGTCTCCGGATCACGGTGTCGCTTGGCATCAAGCGGCTGATATGCTACGGCGACTCCAAGCTAGTCGTCGAGCAAGTCAACAAGAATTGGGACACGACCAAGGAAACCATGAGCGCATATTACGCTGAGGTACGCAAGCTCGAGGCTCACTTCTATAGGCTCGAGTTTCACCACGTCCTCCGAGACGACAACGTCGCCGCCGACGCCCTATCCAAGCTAGAGTCCACCAGAGCCCAGGTACCAGTCGGCGTCTTCGTCCAAGACCTGCGCACCCCGTCCATCAAGATGCTTGAGGACGGCAGCCCCGTGCCCGATCTAGATCCACTCCCCAGTGGCCCGCCGACCAACGAAGTTCTTCTGGTGGAAGCAGACTGACGCGCTCCCTTCATAGCTTTCCTCACAGAGAGCTGGTCACCGGGTACGAAGGAAGAAATTGAGAAGTTGACTCGGTGTACGACAAACTACGTCGTCATTGGTGACGCCCTGTACAGAAAGGCCACCTCCACAGGCATACTCATGAAGTGTGTCCTCCGTGACGAAGGCATCAGCCTCCTACAGGATATCCACTCGGGTACATGCAGCAATCATGCAGCCGTCGGAACCTTGGTCGGCAAAGCCTACAAAGCAGGGTTCTACAGGCCAACAGCCCTGTCCGACGCAAAAGAGTGGGTGCGCTACTGCACTGGCTGCCAGTTCTTCTAGAAGCAAAAGTACCTGCCGGCTTAGGCGCTAAGGACCATTCCCCATCTTGGCCATTCGCCATATGGAGACTCGATAACATCGGGCCTTTCAAAACCGCTCCGGGTGGATTCAAGCATCTCTTGATGGCGGTTGACAAATTCACCAAGTGGATCGAGTACAAGGTGGTGACGGACACCAAGTCCGCCACAGCCGCTAAGTTCATCGCAGAGCTGACCCACCGGTTTGGCATCCCAAACCGCATTGTCACCGACCTCGGATCCGAGTTCACAGGACACGAGTTCTGGGACTTCTGCCAGGACAACTGCATCGACATCTACTACTCCTTCACGGCACACCCCAGGTGCAATGGCCAGGTTGAGCGAGCTAATAGCATGGTCTAGAATTCGCTCAAGAAAGCCATGTACGACAGACTCAACAAGCATGCTGGCCGGTGGGCCAAAGAAGTACCCCGTGTCATATGGGGCCTATGAACACAGAAGAGCTGAGCAACGGGATACGCTCCCTTCTTCCTGGTATACGGCTCCGAAGCTGTCCTACCAGCCGACGTCGCCCATGGTGCTCCGTGCATCCAGCATTACCAGGAAGGTGAAGCAGAAATTGGCCGCCAGGTCGACATCGACTGCCTGAAAGAACACCAACTTGCTGCACTGGTCCGGCATGCCAGACACGAGCAGCCGGTGCGATGGTATCACGACAAGAACGTCCGGGAACGCTCCTTTAACGTCGGTGACTTGGCCTTGTGCCGAGTCATGTCCTCCAAGGACAAACACAAGCTATCGGCCCCCTGGGAGGGCCCCTTCATCGTCAAGGAAGTCGTCTCGCCAGGAACATATTGCCTCCAGTGGGCCAATGGTGACCCCGTCCCAAATGTGTGGAATATCCAGCAACTCGTCAAGTTCTATCCGTAGAAAATTACAACAAGCTATGTATCCCTTGTCTTCTATTAATGAAAAGGTCTTTGCCTTACTATATGGCTCGTTGTCTTCTCTCCCGACATCCATGCTGATGCTCGGGGACTGGGCCCGACCTAGGCAACGTTCTCTTCATCACGATCAGAGGGGGAGTACCTGCTTACTCCGACTTTCGAGTCCTTGCCCAAACCTCATGTTCCCCCTGGCGACAGCCGAGCTAACCCGGCTGGTCCGAGTCCCCAACCGTGAAACCCTGAGCTCCATGCTCAACCCACGCGCCCCCTACACCTAAGCCTCCCCACTGAGCAGTGTAGTCTGGGGTAAGTCGTCCTCTCCGTGAGCAGTGGTCAGCGGGTAAAAAGGGCGCTTAAACGGCATAAGGCAGCGGCCAGTCGGGCGACGCAAAGTCCTAGTCGGCAGGGAAAGGGGCTAATAACACAGCTCAGCACATCAATGCTTTAATTGACCCAGAATTTTATACATACACAAGTACAATACAGAGTTTACATTTCCAACTGTCTTTACAGGCCGAGCTCCTTTGCTACAGCCTCCGCCAGGGGTGCACACTCGTCCACCAGCTCGTCGAACTTATCGTCGGAGACACCCTCAGGAAGGCCGTCGGCGATTGGAGCAAGCTCTTGCGTCAGGAAGACCCAGAGGAGCGCCAAGATCCGACTACCGAAGCCCACTGCAGTCTCCTGCCACAACTGGATGGCGCGAGTAGGACCGGCCCGGAGCCGTTGGACAAGCGTCAACGTTGTTGGGCCTGACTCGGCAGGCACCAACGAGTTGGCATTGAACTCAGCCGCTTGTCGCAGCTCCAGCAGCTCGGTTCGAAGCCCTGCAAAAGGCATCTGCATAAGTATCCCGACTTGATCAAAGCCATAGAGGACTCGCCAAAAGTTACTCACCATGCATGGCCTGGTCTGTTGATCCTTTAAGAGCTGATTGGCCTCCACCAGGTGTTCGGACTCGACCTTCAGGCGAAGGTTGGCCGCCTTGAGCGTCTGCACCTCCTCCTCAAGCTTCCGCTTGGCTCCGGCCAGCTTGTCAACCTCCCCCTGGAGCATGTCCTCCTTCTTTTTCGCCTCTGCACAGAAAGCCTCATGAGTACAGGCTACTCGGACAGAGACACGTACAAGCAAAACACAAGAATTCACCCTCTGTAAGAACCTTCATGTCATTCATGAGATCCTCATTGGTCTCACCACGTCGGCAATCTCCTGCACCCTCTTCATCTAGTACTCCCTGGCCTTGTTGGCTTCACGGATGTGCTCCTCCCAGATGCTGGTCAGGGCTCGGCGGTCCTCCAGGGCCTGCTGCTTGAAGCGAAGGTCTTTCACAGACCGAGCTGTGAAACCCTGATCAACAAAGGAAAGTGGTCAGCCATTGCAAGAACTACGATTCTAACACGGCGACACAAGCAAACCTGGACTATACGACCCAGCGCGCCAACCACATTTTGCAGCTTCCGGAGCCCGCTCTCATGGTCAGCGATGTCAAGCTCCAGATCACGCTCCAGCGTCAACACAGATGAGCTCGCCCCGGCCCTGAGCTCGGCCACGACAGCTTCAATCCTGGGTGCCACGACAACGCCAGCGCCAGCGTCCAGCTGCTCCCCAAGCAGCTGGTCATCGTCGTCCTCCAGTGGTGGCGGGCCGCCAGTCAGCTCCTCCACCCCCACAAGGATCTCTGGATCCTTCTCCTCGACGTTGACCTCGGGCACCTCGGCCTGCCGTCATCCACAGGGGAACTCGTCCCCAAGGTGATACGTGGAGGACTCGACGAGCGCGGTTGCTCCAGCATGCCGGCCGGTATATGCTCCGGCAGGACTGACGTAGCACCGGAGACCGACCCTGTCTCCGTGGCGGCAGGTTGACTTGGCGGCGTCCTGCCATCGGCCCCCAGGTGTGGCAACACGCCGGCACCACCTCCTTGGCTCCCGAGCCTACAACCCATCCATCAGCAATCAGAACTCTACAAGTCCAAGTGTGATTTAAGGAACATCAAGGTGACTTACCCGCTCTTGCGCGGACGTTTAAATTCCACCCTCTTCAACAACAGCGGTGACGTTTGGCTCGGCAGTAGAGTCGAGTCAGGCCGCAGCTCTGGCTGGGCGAAGATGCTTCCTTGGCCCCCTGCAGTCTCCTGGGTAGGCTGCTCGAGATCAGGGCCCGTCAGCATCATCTTCCACCTCGCTCGTCGGGGACGACACCTTCCTCTTCCTCTTCGCCCCAGCCTCGGCCGGGGCAGCATACCCCAACTTCGGCGGTGGCTTGGGAGACGCCCCCCGAGCCGCCATCTGGGAGTGGGTCATCTTACGCACAGCCTAGCGCGTTGGCCTCCCTAAGCCAGCAGCAGGCACTTGGGACACCTTGCCGTCATCCGACTCCTCCTAGGGAGCCAAGATGAAGTCAGCAACCTCCACTTGGCCTGCCCCTCATCCACGACGTGAGGAGCTTGGGCTGCCTCCTCCACCGACATGAGCTTCTCTAACCCGACATCGCCCTCGGGCAGGGGAGCCGGGCGGTAGTACTTTATCGCCCGCTCCTGCAATACAACCAAATAGCAACAGAATAGAAAATTATAAGACAAAGCAGACCAGTTGAGCAACCAGATACACAGCATACAAGAAACAAAAGTACCGACCAGTGGAGACGGATTGTGCAAAGAAAAAGGGACAGGTGTCCCCTCGTTGAAGATCTCGCCTAGCATGAAGCTAGAGATCCGCTCCATCGTTTCAGGGATGGATACCGTGCGGACCTGCTCCCGTGTCAGGTCTTAGCCACCGGAGAACTCATACCCGGGGTGCACCCGGTCCTTGATGGGCTGCATCAGCCGTCGGACGAAGGAGATCATAAACGCCACTACAGTCAACTTCCTCTCCTTCACCTCAGCAATCATCTGCAGCAGCTCGTTGGCCTCCTGCAGCTTCTCGCCTTCTGGGAGTGAGTCCCATTTGCCCTTCTTCTCTGCCGGTGCCCAGTCTGAGTAGGCAGAGCAGGGGAATGGTTCGCAACATAGAACCACTCAGACCGTCAATTCTTGTTGGAGTCATTTATGTTCAAGACAAAATATTTCTTGGACATGCCGGGCATCAAAGAGAACCCGGCCCCTCCGGTGATCCTAGCCGGACCCTTGCCGGCATCTTCGCCAACAGGCATCATCTTGTAAAGGTGCCGCCACAGACTAAAGTGCGGCGAAATCCTAAGAAAGGCCTCACAGAGATGGATGAATACAGAAATCGACAGAATAGATGTGGGTTTAAGATGAGTTAACTCCACACCGTAGAAATGCAGCAGACCTCGGAAGAAGTCCCTCGTGGGTAGTCCAAATCCGCGCTCGAAGAAGGGCGCGAAGATAGCCATCTCGGTCTCTGAGTGCTCCCATGGCAGGGCATCATCCCCAAGGGGGCCGCCACTGCAGCACCTCCTACGGCCCGAGCACGCCCCGCGACCTTCTGCAGCCCGAGCCCGCCGCACCATGTCCTGGAGCCTCTCCTCGGTCATAGAGGATTGGCTCCACGCCGGTTCTTGGGGTGGCACTCCTCAGGCACGGAGGTCAGCTCCACGACCTCGTCAGAAGACGCCACCGCCTTTCCCTTGGCGTCCGCCCTGGTGGCGGCCACCGATGCCACAGTACCGCCGCCTCCGCCGGCGGCGGCATCACCCGCGACCTTGGATTGGCCCTCGGAGGGCCCCACCATCTTCCCCACTCCAGAGTCACCGTGGCCCGTGGAGATGGCCGCGTCGGCTATCCCCGCCGCCCGCGGCACCTCCTCTCCCGACGCCAGTGCGCCCAGCGAGGCCTTCGGGTCTGCCATCTCCTCCAAATGCTCCAGCATGACACAGACGTGCGCTGGCAACGGTGGCGCTCGAACTCCGGCGGTGGCGAGGGCACGGGGGAAGAATCGCACTCACGGCGGTGCTAAGTGGTGGTGAAGGCGCGGGATGATTTTTGATTTGAAAATGACTATGGTAAAAGCCGCCGGTGAACAGATCCGATTTATCCCCTTTCCGCCGATCCGAATTACCCTAACAGCGCCGTAACTCACAGACAGAATCCGCGGAAGTCCCGTTAACTACGGGACAATGGCTCTCTACGCGCCAACAGCTCTTTGCCTAAAGTACTCGGCCAGCCCCGACGCTAGGGAACTCGGCGCTTTGACTCCGGTCAACGGGTCTCCGGACTCGGCCAGCCCCGATGCTCGGGGACACAGCGCTTTGACTCCGGTGAACGGGTCTCCGGACTCGGCCAGCCCCGACACTCGGGGACTCGGCGCTTTGACTCCGGTCAACGGGTCTCCGGACTCGGCCAGCCCCGACGCTCGGGGACTCGGTGCTTTGACTCCGGTCAACGGGTCCCCGGACTCGGCCAGCCCCGACGCTCGGGGACTCAGCGCTTTGACTCTGGTCAATGGGTCTCCAGACTCGGCTAGCCCCGATGCTCGGGGACTCGGCGCTCCTACTATGGCCAACGAGTCTCTGTGACTCGGCGCCGAAAAGCTAATCGGGAACCTACGTCGCCAAGCTGGCTTCGGGGTCAGGAAAAACAGAAGTTTCATTTGCTGCCAAGACATGACGAAAGATTCATCAGAAAACTATACAATTACATGAAGAGCCAATCAAAGGGCCGGTTACAAAGATCAAACACATCAACCATCAAGATGACGGCTTGGGGCACTCATCGCTGCCCGAAATGATACATCAGCAGCAGCTTGGTCCACATGAGCTCATCGCAAGCTCTCTTGTAGCACCATGGCAACCGACGACAGGTGAACCCCACTTGAGGGTTGTGTGCGAATGCCTCTGGGTTTTCCTTGGCTCTACAAGCATTTCACCCTACAAAGCCCTTGGCTCAAGGCAATGCCGAGAGACAACGGAAAAGCATCAGATGCTGATCAACACCTCAAGATCTTCGTAAGCACTCTTCTAGCACCAAGCTCTCAAGTCCCTATGCCTCCTCCCCAGAGGATGAACCCAGTAACAAGTCACCAACATGTTCAAACTTGGTAGGTGATATGCCTATCTCCTGATGAGCGCATGGCTCCGAGCCTTGGCGCATATTTATAGCCCTGTGCTAGATGTTCACATGTGACCCTGGTTGCATTATTCAGCGCGTGAGTTCTGTGTCACGAAGCAGCTCCTCCATTTGAGGCGTTCAGTCCGCCCTTATCATTTTTGGCTTCGTCCAACCACTGGTTGCCCTGTGCATTCATGTGGGCATTATTCTTGTCACGACGTATGCAGATGCATGTGGCGAGCTTATCCTTTGGGCGGCCTGACTGCCCCGAAGCTTGGTGATTCTTTTTTCTTGACCATTAGCCCGACTTTTCTAGTCGGCCTAATGCTCGGGGACTACTCCAAATGGAGAGCTCCTTGCGTCGCTCTCCATATGTCCCATCAAGGATGTGTCACTTTTCCAAAGTGGTGCAATTCCTTATAGTGTCCGACTCGGTTAACACTCAGCATCACGCCACTCGGGGCTTTGCCCCCGGGTCTGCTCAGGATCATCCCCGATGGCCTGCGGTTTTCTTTTTTGAGCACCGCCCGCCCTTGCGTCGGCCTGCCGACCAAGATGCTTCAGCCGACTGTGGAGGCTTCGCTTCTTCATCAGCACTCCGACACGCGCCTGCACGTTGCTCGAGGACTTGTGGGATATGGGTACCCCTGGACCCACTACCGACCGGGTATGTAGTCGGCCTGGGCCCAGTCTGACAAGGATGTGGGCCTACTTCAGGCCGGCCCACGAGGATCCTCGGCTTGATGGATAAGATTGGAGAAGACTTAGCCCGCAAGGCGTGAGGTGATACACTCGGATCTTATCCGGGCATCACGGAGATTACGTGGCAACCGACTCAGATTAGTTTCCTAGTCAGAGCCGGACACAATTAGAGATAACCGACTTGTAAATCCTAGGCCGTTAGCTTATATAAGGCGGCCTAGGTCGACTGCTTCATTCATTCGATTCTTGGCACTAGATTCCTCATTGTAATCAAGAGCTTGCCGTCGTTCTCCGGAACTTCGCCGAGTAAAGTAATACAAGACCCCCGAGCACAGGACGTAGGGTATTATACCTCCGGGTAGCCCGAACCTGTATAACCCATGTGTCCCTGTGTCACCTCAAGCTCTCTAGTCCTGCGATTACCCTTTGCCTACAAATCAACCATCTGGGTACCCATGGGTGGACTGCCGGATGATAAATCCAACACCAACAAATTAATGAAGAGAGTTAAAATGGGTTTCACTAGGATGAAACCTTTTATAAATTGTTTCAAGATAATTTGTGTCTTGCATGTAGTCGAGGAGACAAGAAAAAAAATATGAAAGTATGCATTGTATGAAGATATTTCATCTATGAATTAAAAAATGTACTCTTGCTTATGTTGTAATCTTTTGAAAACCATCTATATGACATCCAGAATGGCATAATGAACTGTTTGGGTCAACCCTAATAGATATCTAAGAGCTTCTCCATCAGTCTCCCAATAAACATTTCCCAATAATCATCTAATGGGGATGTCTCAATAACTCTTTTATGATTATTGGGAGAGTTGTTTTTGCAGTTCCGCAGTAATCTTGTCCCAATCTAACTACCGTATCAGGAGAGTCACAACTCCCCCTCTATATGGGGAGAGTTGGGGTGAATTATTGGTTCATCCTAACAATTATTGGGAAAAGAAAAAGATAAAGGGGATCTGCTAGAGCACTATTTTCCCAATAACCCTTCCAATATGGTAGTTGTATTGGGGAATAGGGGAGGACTGGAGATGCTTTTACTAGTGCTACCCAGCTAATCCCAACTAGCTGTGAATTAATCGGGTTTGTTTGGATCAACTAGAGCTAAAATAGGCCGTATTTGGATCTCTAAACAAAATTTTAGGCCTAAAGTTTAACCCGTTAGGTGATCCAGACAAGAGAACTAAACTTGGGCATGTTTGAATTAGCTACAGATTATGAAAATCAGATTAAAAAATCTCTAGCCCATCCAAAAAGTCCAGATTATGGTGCAGATTATATAATCTAACTGTCTAGATTTCCATAATCTCATAATCCGCTGAAACCCAACTATTAGCAGATAATAGATGACCCAGAGTCATAACAACCTATAATCTAGGGATCGAAACAGTCTCAGATTTTTCTACCTAGATTTTTAGTATCTAGTTTTTTTTATAATCTCTGTCCATAATCCAGATTTCTATAATCTCTATGCCATCCCAACTAAAGATTTGTATATTAGTCTTCAAATCCCACCTAAATTGTACTAAAAGGAGGCAATTGGGTAGCAAAACGCCAAAATACCCTCTCTCCTTCCACACATTCAAAAAGTAGAGGTAAAATAGACATTGATATCTCCTTAACTGTCAGTCCATGAATTCAAACAGGGTGTGGACTAACTTTAGTTCGGATTATAGTTTAATTTTAGGTGATCCAAACAGGGCTCGGATAACTCTAGATGGATGGATACAAACATGCCCTAAGTTGCTGAAATGCATAAAAAAGGATTGTTTTTCCCAGAAAACTATTGGGAAATAAAAATTACACCGCATTGCTTAGCTCGACACATCAGTTCGAGAATACCAAATAAGAGAGAGAAGAATTCTTTATTATCTGTAAAATTAGCCGATTTTATTCATACAATCAATTCATCTCGTAACTCATATGGTACAAGAAGCATTATCAATTTCTCTCTTTCCCGGACAGTTGATCGAGCACATAAAAAGAATATGCTTCCCATGAGGACACGTACACAAAGAAGAATCAACCAGAAGCAACAACTCAAACTAGTCACTTCTTGATTGATCACGGGAGCAATAATCCAACTCCGAAGCAGCATGCAGACGACGTGTCAAAGAAAACGAATAGAAGTCACGGGTAAACATTTCAGGCGCCGTTCATGAGCGGTTTCTTCATCTCCCAGGCAGTCAGGCTGGACACCTTGACATCCGCGTCCCCATTGTTGAAGACGTAAAGGTGAGCGCCTTTTCCGATGGCGATGGAGGGGTAGACTCTCGACAGGATGCAAGTCTTGCCTCCGGCGCCGAAGCTCTCCACCACGGACCGGTCGATCTACATCGTCATAGAGAACAGAACAAGGGATGAATCGACATGTGCATGGCTGTTTCTGTTTGTCAATAAAGCTATGAGAGCACGAGTCAAAGTGACGTTGCTTGTTGGGAAGGAGAAGAAGAAGAGGAATACCAAGCTTCTGAGGGAGATCTTCCCGCTTGAGATGTCGGTGTCGACGAAGCCGGCGAAGGTCGGCTTGTACAAATCCGGGGTAAGAGACGACCTGCTCGGCACAAGAAGGAAGAAATAAGAACAAAAAACTGTGAACAATTTAAACTTGAGAAGCAAAATATCTTAAACTGTTATCCAGATGTAGGCAGTATTGTAGGTGGGCGTACTTTGTGGGGTCGGTGCACATGAGCACCTTGGGCGGCTTGCCGTAGCCGACCTTGAAGACTCTGAAGAACACGGCCGTCTTCTCCTGCAGGTCGCCGGAGGCCAGCACCCAGAGGCCGAAGGGGCCCACCCCGCCCTTGACGTCGGCGCCCTTGACGCCGCACAGCTTCTGCGCGTCGTTGTCGTAGGCCGGGTCGAAGGGCTCCGCCTTGTCCAGGCTCGACACCTCGAAGCTCACCTCCACGTCAGCCTGCCGTCATCACCATCGGTCCATCATCATCAGTAAGTGATCAGCTTAACACAAAGTCATCTCTTTGATTAGTTTCTCTGGAAGGATAGGCCATACGAGAAATTTCAAAAAGTAGCTTCGCTTTGTCACACGTGAGTAGAACAAACATTAAAGATTGGTTTTTTTCGCCTCTCTCTCTCTAGAAGAAGAAGAAGAAGAGGAGGAGTGCGTCACGACATTCCCGGCCAACCAAGAATCTCCACCGCCCGCGTTGATTTCTGGACGGGCAGTGTGATTTTCTTGAGGTGATTTTGCTAGGTGACAGGTGACAAGAAAGAGAGATGTGTATGGTTCAGACAGGAAGAAGTGAAGAAACGGGAGGGCTCAGGAAGAAGCGCACGCGGGTGGACATGTGAAGAGAATGCGGGGAGCCGCGCGGCGACGGCGACGGGGCGCGCGCCATGGTCTTTGGTCGGTATCGATGGCGAGGGCTACGGGGCCGGGCGTGCGCAAGTGGCAGAGCAGATACAAGCAAGGCAGAGACAAGCAAGGGCATGTCACGTGAGGATCAACGCCGACAGGCCATGGGCCACCGGATCTTGGCTGGACTCTGGAGATACATTGCCGCGCGGGGGCCCTGACTGTTGCAGTACGTGGTACTAGCTCCTGTCCAGTAGTTCGCTTCCTTCAACTTGCAGATTCTGACTGACTGCTGATCTCTTCACATGAAGAACTATCAGTACTACTAGTGCGTCACGTGATCAAAGTAAGGTAATTAATTAACAGTGTTTAGGTTAGGTGTATGTGATGGTAAAACTGAAACTGACCTGGTAGGCCGTTGCGAGGCCCGTGACCTCGAAATGCTCGCCGGGCTTGACGACCTTGCCGCCGACGCTGACGGGCTTGCCCCTCAGCTTCTCCACTTCCTCGATCGGCCACTGCAGCAGCTGCTTCCCGCTGGGGTCCAGCCAGATCTTCCTTGGGATCGCCTGCACCCAGAGCCACGAGTGATCAGCACCAGTCAACACAAAGTCAAAGCTTGGAAATTTCTAAGCAGGATCGATCGATTCGTTGATGCCGCAGCACGAGTGACAGCGCAGCAGCAGCAGGACGTACATGGATGCCGGCCCATCCCTTGGCCTTGTCGTCGGGCACGCTGTCGGACTCGTTGGCCCAGCCCAGCAGCACGCGCCGCCGCTTCGCCGGGTCGTAGAACGTCTTGGACGCGTAGAAGTTGCCGTAGTCGTACCGCAGCCGGTGGTAGTCGCCATTGGAGTCGTCGGGGTAGTACCGGTCCTTCGCCTTGTCGTACCTGCCCACGGTGTAGTAGTCGTAGCGGGTGAGGTCCAGGCTGCTCTTGAGCACGTACTTGGCGCCGGCGCCGGAGGTGTCGACCCCCTCCGCCACCCCCGCGCCGGCCACCGGGAAGAAGTCCGGGCACTCCCACATCCCCGTCAGCGCCGAGTGCAGCGGGTGCTTGGCCCGGGTCCAGCGCTTGAAGTCCCGGCTCCGGTACACGTACGCCAGCCCCCGGGTGCCCCTCACCCCGCCGACGAGCATCCGCCAGTGCCCGTCGGCGTACCACGCCGTGGTCGGGTCGCGGAACTGCGTCGCGTTGATGCCGCCCTCGGGGACCGCGATCGGGTTCAGCTCCGCCGGTTTCACCCACTCCCGGAGCAGCGGGTCCGATCTGTTCTTGGGGAACGCCAGGTTCTGCACCTGGTAGTTGATGTCCGGGCGGTTGATCCCCGTGTAGGTGATCGCCGGCGTGCCGTCATGGAGGAACGTCGCCGAGCCGGACCAGCAGCCGTGCTGGTCGGACGGGATGCTCGGGTAGATGGCCGGCTCCAGGGCGAACCAGTTGATGAGGTCGTGGGAGACCGAGTGGGCCCACACGATGTTGCCCCACACCGCGCCCTTGGGGTTGTACTGGTAGAACAGGTGGTACCACCCCTTGTAGTACATCGGAGCTGCAGGTCCAAATTCCCCACCACCATGTCATCAGTTCCAAGTTCATCTCTCTCTCTTTTTTTTTTACATAATGCAAAGCAGGCTCTTTAAATCGTCATGCTGTGAAGTCAAACATGCTCTGCTTGGACTTGCACATTATTACATTGTTACTTGCATTTAGGCGGATACATGTTGACTATTCAACTATCAAACACGGAATAGTGGGGCCCACAGGGGAAAAGGACATCCGTATCCCTATGCAGCGCCTCCTCACGTGGAGTCTGCGGGGCATGCACCATTTGAATGTTGAAATGTCCTTTGCTACTAGCTCACTTAGAAAAATAAGCTATTCATCATACCACAATTATCAGACACACAGCTGTTCATGATACTTGCAGATCACATTATAAGATCTACTAGTAGGCAGCACAAGACAGAGGTAACTACAAGAAATGGGCTGGAGATTAGAAGGCATACCATTCGGATCTGGCACCAACGAGTTTCGCCACCGTCCCAGCAATCAGAACCGGACACAAGAACACAAGAAAGAACAAAGCCATGTTAGAACCAAATTTTTACAGCAACCAGCATGAAACCAACAAAACAAGAACTAATAGCTTAGTAGGTAGTAGCTAAATGTTCAGAAACAAAACTTATTAGTAGCTAAACAAGGAGCAGCTGTATTATTGTATATAATAATACAACCACCACCGGCTTGGTTAGCCGCATGTCCTTGTTGCTGTCGGCTACTGTCAAAACTTAACAGGCTGCAGCTTAGACTTTCTCTCAAGACAGGACAAAAATACATCCTTGTTAACCACCGATGCTAGAATAGATTAATTTGATTCCTCTCCTACCAGGCTGCACTTTTTTGCTGCTCTCCTAAGATACAAATGATTTTACCAAGATATTAGCTCCATGAAACGTTAACACATCTTACTATATATAAATATCCCCAAGAGGAGCTCAAATTGGTAACAGTGGTGGCACAAATGTTCTCCATTCCTATTCAGTACCATTTCTGCCCATGGTCAGACTGACAAACACTTTGAATTGTTTGTAGCACTACCAGATGGGGATTGGAGAGCTATGAATGGGCAGCTTGATGGCAGACAGAGAGAGATTAGAATAGCAAGGGGCACATAAAGAGCCGAAGCTGGAAGTCCAAGAGAGGTAGGTACCATACCGTTGATCCAGTTCCTGGGCGGCTGGAAATGGTACCCCGTCCTGAGCAGGGGGCTGACAATGGAGGCCGGCACCGACGGCGGCGGCGCCTCGGCCTCGAGGCTCCGGTGGATGACATGGGAGGCACCGGCGAGCTGCAGCGCTAGAAGCAGCGCCCACGGCGCGAGGACCCGCTGCGGAGTCCCCATCGCGGTCTGAGATTGCAGAGGGTAGAGGGAGAAGAGAGACAGGGATGGTTTTGGTCTGGGATGGATGATGGGTGGCGAGAAGACCAGGCACCGGCCGCGGGCTTTTATAGAGGAAAACGCTACACGTTTAGCGCGTAATGGCGAGTGGTCATAGTCTTAAATGCTGATTGCGAATTACGATTGGAGCAGCGTGCATCGTGTTCAGAAACCAACCAACCACTGGGCGTCAAACCAGTTGCCAAGGTCGGGCTTTTTTTATTGTACTGAACATCCTCGTCACTGAAGAAACAAATTTTACTACTGCTGCTTGACTGGACTTCAGAGATCGCGGAGAAGACTTCAGAGATAAGGAAGAGATTCAGCAAAGAGAGTGGTAAACTGGTAGCCCATTGGGAGCATGAAACTTGATCCTATGATGAAAAGACAGAGTAGTTTCTCGTGCTTATTTTGTTCCTAGGATGTACCTGAAAAATCTACATGCAAGGGTTGAAAACTAGACTGAAGTTACAGAGATACATTTTCGGACGCTATTCCTGGGCTTGGCCTGGTCGCATGGATCGGGCCTGGCTAGGCTTTTTGTTTCTGAAGCATGGCCTGCCACTTGAACATCCATCCAAGGAACATTTCTACTGATGAAATTCCAGAGCATAGACCCCCCTGATTTCCTTCTCCAACAGTCCATCACCACTGCATTATGGGTACATTTTGACCGAGTCGTTGATGTGAAAACAGGGGAAGAAAAATGACAAAGGCACTTGCTCATCAACTAAAAAAAAGAAGAAGATGAAGTCACTGTAGAACATCAACTTGTGCATCTGCCTGTACATGTTCATACTCCGCTAGGTCCGTGTCAGTCCATCAACCAGTCCAATCCAGGACATTCATTTTGCTACAGGACATTCATTTTGAGTTCACTTGGTGAGAGGGACTGCATAGCACGCCGCATGGTCCCGGTGGCCGTCGACATGCCATATGCGGCCACCGGCCTGCGAGGATAAACGACGAGCACGGCCGCAGCAGCGCCAGCGCTGACCGGCCGTCTCGTTTGTTTCTGAGCCAATGGGGATGTTGTCCATTACATCCGCAGCCACCGGACGGCCGGCCCGTCCTGAATCTGTGGCCGCCTCGTGCGGCTGGTGGGCGGCGGCGGTGCAGGTGAGGCGTCCAGGGAGTCCGGCGGGAGGCCGGCGGCGGCGACCTGCTGTGCATCGTCGTGGCTTCAGCGTATTCTGCAGTATCTTGGAGTTCGATCCTATCGCCTCTCGCGCTCCTTGTCCCGAGCAAATGAATGGAAGCAATGTATTGCCGCGCGTCGCCTTGTCGATCCGCGCGCGGCGACCTTGGGATCTCCAAGCCGTGGACCTGGCGGCTAGAGAGACTTAGAAATTAGAATAGCAAGCAAGCACGGATTAACAACTGCATCTACATGGGCTGGCAAGTAAAGTTTTCTCTGTTCGTTTCGATCTGATCTAGTGCCAAACTGCCAATCAGTTATGGTTCTTCTCTATTCTGGTGGAAAGTGCAAACTTGACTGGAATTTTAGGTGTCGCGTACAAAATTAAACACCAAACCCCTGGAGGACTAGGGCACGCTCACAAGAGCAAAAGCAATGGAAATGCAAGAAAGAAAAGGTAGAGTAATAAAAACCATTTTACGTGGATAGAGAAATCAAATGTTCCGAGTCCACAGAACTCTGACATGGAAAAGTCAAACACTCTATCCGATAGGCCATGTTCATATGAGAATTCAAACTTTTTTGAATTCGCAATTGTAAACCCAAGATTAGGAGGACTAAACATGATCTAATTATAAAACTAATTACACGAATGGACGGAAAATCGCGAGACGAATCTATTAAGCCTAATTAATCCGTCATTAGAGATTGTTTACTGTAGCACAACGTTGTCTAATCATGGCCTAATTAGGCTCATTAGATTCGTCTCGCGAAGTTACCCGAGGGTTATGGAATGGGTTTTGTCATTAACACACGTTTACTACTCTATGCATGTAAGATTCCCTTTGATGATTAGTGAAGTTTGAAATTTGGGGAGGAACTAAACATGGCCTAAGACAAAATTTCAAGTGTTCAAATGTCCTATGAGCTAGTAGTCCTACCATCCATTTTGATGTGTCCCCCCACCCCCCCTTTTTTTTGAGAATATACATATTTTGACCGCGTTGTATTCTAAGTTAAACATAATAATATAGACTTATCTTGTATTGTGTTTTTACTAATAATAGAAAGATTGCTGTAAGAATGTACATTAAATTAAAAAATAATTTCCCCAACTACAGCAAACAGTAAAGGGATTTTTTTTGTTTTTCTTAGCAAAAATGGCATGTAGGCCCTTAACCGATAACGTGTTTCAGTCGTGAATACCGCTAGAATTTGAAAGAAAAGGTAGTGTGGGGCACTGGGCATCGACTAAGACAATCTCGGAAATTGGAAGAAAGGGCTCATAGGAACAACGTGATGTATGGACTGCCAAGTAAAGTTTTTCTTTTCATTTTAATTTGATCCATGCCAATTATACGCCTTTCTTCTGTGTTCTGGTGGAAAGTGCAAACATGACTCGTTTTGGTGTCATGTGTAGAAACTTGACACCAAAATCCGCAACGGTGGGGAAAAAATGGGAGGACTACGGAAAGCCAACAAGACCAAAAACAACGGAAACGCAAGAAAAAGGCTCTCCTTCCAGCAAAGCAAATCATTTTTTATAGATTGAGAAAATTAAATGCTCCACGGAACTCATACAAGCGAAAGTCAACACTTATACGAGCAGATCCACCAGAAAGAAAAAAAAATCTGGGGTCCAAAATTTCAAATCCCCTCAGCCCTTCCCTTCATTTTTATGTATTTTCCCCCTCTTGGCGGGAGAATCTGTAAACTTTTTTGTATCCTGATAACACTTTCCTTTTTTTATTGGATTTATTAATTATGTCCCCATTACTTGATAGACAGGGAAAGAAATGCTAACATCAAGAATATTTTGTCATCCTTCGAAGCAAAAGAAATGCTTGGATAATACAATTTATTTTTCCTCTACAGATTGGGTACGACTTCTCCTCCACTATAGATTGGAACGGACTTGCACGCACTGATGTAGGAGTTCGCATTATTGCAAGAAATAAGAAGAAATACTGTTCCAAATAAACAGTTTAAATCGATTGTGACATTTCTGTCTTTGGACTTACACGTCTCGGCAAGTACAATCTGATTTTCAGTTTCTAGCTTCATGTGTTTCAGATTCGAAGTTTCATGCGATGAGTTGATTCAACTTTCAAGCTGCCATTGGCTCCACAAACAAAGGGTAGGTTTGGTGCACGTTTCCTAGTTCAGAAATCAAGCCTCACTTGAGTTATGAAGCTCAATGACACGTTTTGATGGGTTTCAGCTCGGAAAAAGATGAAAAAGTCTAGCATTTTTATGAAAATTAGAAGGTTTTTGAAACAAACCAAAAGAACAGAACAGGTACGAGTTCGATGGCGCACCAATCTTCCAAATTTATTAACTTTCGAGCGATCAAAAAGTCAACCAAAGTCATGGACATATTGATTTCTCACGAGGAGACGTAAAACCGGCCGGTCCAGGTTGTCGTCGTGCCATATGCAATATGAAAATGTTATCCAAAAAAATATTCGATATGAAAATCATATCAGGATCTTGAATTCCAATAATGCTTTCTTTAAAAAGAAATATCCGGCCTGACAGCACGGACTTAGCGACTTGCATGAAATCGGCAGCAGCATCCGCTTTGGTAGATCCGCTAGACCATCTGATGATTGCTATGGCTCCACCGTGCAGGCAGCTGCTGCATATTCTGCGTCCCAAATTCCCAATCCCCCCTCCTCTCGTGCTACTCAATCAAAGGTAGTTAGCGGCCGCTTCCCCGGCCCCTTCGTCGCCGCCAGCGGCCCTCCTGATTTGTTGTGCAAAAGTAGTAGAAGATTGCTGCTCAGCTGTCCTCAGAATTGGAGTCAAAATCTTTCAAATTTCCATATACCATCTAAGTTCTTTTCTTTACAAACTAAGCATAGCTTAGTAGTTGGTTAGGTTCTTTGTTGTAGAATCTACCCATGTGGCTTAGAGTCTCATACTTACGGTTGTTACATTTTCTTGAATTTATTCCGGCAGTATTCTTTCAGTGGTAGGTAACGCAGGCTGTTGACATATTTTAAAGAAAGACGGGTATATAATTCATTGGTATCTCCAGCCTTAGCAGTGATCATGGTCCCTCTGGTTCTTCGATGCCTGCATGTACCATCCATGCAAACTGTACATTTTTTTTGTTGGTAGCATTTTCACTTACTCGGGTCTCACAGGAGGTTCGCCCATCTCAAAATACCATTTATCACGAGCTACGCTAGCCATTGGGACATCAACCTGCCCTAGAACTTGAGCTGGCGTGAGACATGTTTCTTGACATACTCAGTGACTCCACCTCTACATTTTTTTTTGAGTGGAGCACTCCACCTCTACATTGGAAAGCACTATGAGTGGAGGAATTGTTCGCTTCTCTTACCGGTTCGAGCTGAGGAATTTTTCGCTTCTCTTGCCTCTCTTGCAATTTCTTCTTCTCATATGACTTCTCTCATGGTGTTGCCGCTCTATTCCATCACCGGACATATTGAGGTATATGTCAGTGTTGCTACCATCATCGTCTTCTGGGATGTTACCTTACGCGCAGCTATCTTTATCAATCACGTCCATTAGGATCTTATGAGTTTCCTCTTCGTCTATGATCGGGCCCATCTTAACTAAGAGAATAAAAAAAGACACATTTATTATGAAACAAATAGCATACTGTACAAATTATGACTTAAAGAAATTAACCATAATCAATAATATATTATGGAACAATAACACAAATAATCTATTAAATAAAAAATTCAAATTATCTAAGCATCTATCAAAATATCAATGAAATTATATATGCAATTAAGTATATAAAGTTATTATCTATGCAATTTATTTTTATTCTAGTGTATTACAACAATTGATAGGTGATCTTCAGTCCTGGGCCCAAAACCGGCAGGGATGGCTAATATCCCGTACTAATGACAGTTTCTCTACTCATGCCCATTCCATAGTGCGAAGAATCGGTATTCACGGAATTATATTTCTGATATAATTTACGCAAGTGGATGATACTCCAATGAAGACAAACTTTATAGTTCCCGAGATAAGGGGTCTTTATCTTACAAGGTCTTCGACCGTGCTCCTATAGGAGGCAGATCATGTGAGGACTGCACAAAAGCAAAAAAGAGAAGTCTTGCCTGCCTCTAATAAGACAAGAAAAATACCAATTTGAAGGCGGAGCATGTACGCGAAGTTAAGTTGTACTACCTCCATGTCGAAATATTTGTCGTCGTTGACTTTTTCTAAAATGTTTGACCTTTTGTCTTATTCAAAATTTTTGTGCAAATATTCAAAAAGATAAGTCACACTTAAAGTACATATAATGATAAAATAAATCATAAATAGAATAAATGATATACACAAAATATTTTGAATAAAACAAATGATCAAAGTAGTAATAAAAAATCAACAACGACAAATATTTTGATACGGAGGGAGTACCAGTTTACAACTTTACAATACAGAACTTAACAAGCTGACGAAGTTGTAGGACTAGTATGCATTATTTTTCTTGGAATATTGATTGGTCCTCGTCTTTAACGATGTGTGAGGTTGATGAAGTGGTGGCTAAAGGCTAATAGGATCATCTCATACTTACATACCTCAGAAATTAAAACAGTTACAGTCCCTCTCTGGAGATCACACGGAAAGGACAGATCCGAGATTGCAGCGATCCTTAATGATGTCCAGGAATTTTCTGCGGCCTTCACTTCCTTCTCGATTGATCGTGTGCGGAGGACGACCAACAATGCTGCTCATTTGTGCGCTAGAAATGTATCTACTTCGAGTTTATAGATCATTTGTGCCCTAGGTTTTTGCAGCCATGCCTGCTTAATGATTGTAATGATGCTGATTAATTAATGAAGCTAAGTTCCAAAAACAAAAACAGTTACATCCAGCTGTAAATAATATTGGGTCTGGTTCGGCAAACCAATGAAGACATCTGCCAGAGAGTAGCCAAATGGCTTGTCAAGCCAAATCTATACTATTAAGAACGAGTTCTTTTGAAACACATTTTACCCAAAAAATTCCCGTACCCCCTCACAAAGGACCCACCTGCCAGGCCGAGGGAGGAGAAAGTTTTTGAAACAAGGAAAAAAATAGCACTTTCTAAAATGTTTCTCCACGTTTCCCAATTCTTTTTTCACCCAAAATTTTCTTTACCCGCCCGCTTACCCACCCGACCCGCCTCCCTCTAATCTCGCCCCTTCCAAATCAATGGATTTTTACTTTCCTTTTCGTCCTCTCCGCGGCATCACCGTCGCCCGAGATCACGTAGACGCCTCCCGCAAAACCGAGATCTTGGCGTTGCACCCCATCTGCAACGCAAAACAAACAAAGCCCACGCTCGCGGCGCGTCCCTCACTGCCGCCGCCGAGATCCCGTGCTGTTTTAATTTTCCAATCAACCGCGTTGTGCTGTGCCACCGTTGACGACAACGCATGTATCAGCTCCATCGCCCCCCATCGAGCCCCTACCGTCTGCGATCTAACGGACGGGGCCGTGCGGTGTCCATGTGCCGGCAACGCAAGCAGATGGGCAAGCAGGGCTGTTGATCCAATAACTTCACGGCGGCCAGGATGGGCAGAGAACCAACAGGTAGGCATCCTTGTCCTTATGATCTAGGTTCTTCACGTGGATGGTGTCTTCAGTCCTCGCACGGTGGTGTGGATGTGCATCATCCCTGTGATTAGGGTTCGCGAGGCAAGAACCCATCATCGCTGTTTGTCGTCACTCGGCGTCGGCGGTCCTCCCTCCTCCTGTTGCCGCTGCTTGGCCATCGCTAGAGCCCTTGCTGCACCCTGACATGTGTGCGCGATGATACGGCAAGATTCCAGTGGAGATGAACGTGAAGACCAACTGCTGCTGTCAACACGGAGTCGTGCGTTCCTCTAGCTAGCACCAGGTATGAATCAATTCAGCTTTAGGCAAATAGGGTTTTAATTTACATGTCCAATCACCATGTATTGCACGCTGTGGCTTATTTGTTTTTAATTTTCCTGTATATGCAGTCTGTGTAAAATGATTGGGTGATTGAAATAGATGTAAGAAACTTGTTTGGTCTACCGATATCGAATTTTTCCATTCAGAAAGCAGGTTAGGTTCACACGTATATTATTTGAATCTTCATGAATTGATTTATCTCATGTTCTTCTGCAACGCAGGAGTATTGCAACTCGCCTTGGATCGCCTTCTGCCTCGCCTCAACGTAGGTCAGGTTAATACATATTATTTAATTCTTCATGAACTGATTTGTCTCTAACACGCAGGTCACCTTGTCCCTCTCTCTCTCTTCTGGCTTGCAGAACGTGTCCCTCCCCATGAGTGCGTGATTAAATTATTATGTTTGGTGTTCACTTTGTGGGTTCAGTTTCAACATCAACTACTATTTGCAAAAATGAAAGGTCTATATATACTGAAGTTGCACCACTGGCAATTGAAAAGTTAATTACTTTTTATTTGTTTCTTCGTTTGCGTCCGCGAATTGGTTGTGTTGGAATTAAAAAACATTACATCACGTGTATGCTTCATTTTAAATACTAATCAATCTTTATTGTCTATGCTAACAAGTTCACTGTATCTTAATTTTATTCCATCTCTCATGAGTCTGCATCCATGTCAATCTTGCATTTGCATTAGGGATACAATAATTGATGGATCGTGTTGGAGCACTCAGAGACGTCACAAACATTCACCAGTCAGAGGGTGGATGTGGTCGCAAGAGACCAATTGTCTCCAGAAGTCAAGGTATTTTATTTGACATGATATTTTTTCTGTTTTCTATGTTTTATTAATTTGATCATTGATGTTCACTTCCTAATTATGTCTACCAGACTCTGAAAATGTTGATCCAGCTGAACTTGGACGACAAAGGAAAAGGGAGAAATATGCAAACTTGCCAGAGGAGGAGAAGGAAAAGAAGCGTGCTAAATCGAGAGAATACTACCAGCGTCGCAAAGCCTCAAAAAAGTTTTTAATGGATCAGAAAGTGTGTTCATGCCTCCAAACCTGGTTCGAACCAGTAGTTCTTCGTGCTGACCCGTGTTTCTTTTATCCAGACGTGGCTGCTTCTTCGGCTACTCCATCTGCTGCTGTCATCAACGAACAAAGGGTTAGAGAACCGAATGTGGAGGCGCAGCATCACGGTAATTTAATTTCAGTACTCGATTCAATACTTATTCATGATAACACATGATTTCTTCTTCAGCTACTCTATTTTCGGATGTGACCATTATAGAATCCAGCGGAACCGTGGTGAGCGCACCAGTTGTCGATGCACAACATCATGGTAGTTTATATGTTCTGTCATATTAATTTTTTCTTACCTGTGAACCCATGGTATATAATATTGTGATGCCATGCACATATTTAGGCCTCCATATTCCAGATATCGACATTGGCCAAGATTGGCTACATAGAAATGATAGTTATTCAAGGGAAAACATTGGAAGCTCCTTACCGGATCGATCAATCTTGACTAATGAGGCCCCCCAGACCCGTGAAGGTTATTCACTTATTTATTTTTGTTACCTGGGCGGCGATGAAACAAATAATTGATTATTATTTTGTCTTTGTTTGGTGATGTAGGTTTTGAAAATACACTTCCATCTGGCCAATCGGCCGTGCAAAAGGGAAAGAGAAGATATGCCGATTTAACAGAAGAGGAGAAAGAGCAAAGGCGTGCAAAGTCTAGGGAATATTATCAAAAGAGGAAGGCCACAGCCAAAGTACAAGACGTGGCGACAATCCCAGATATTAGTACATGTGCAGGGCGTGTGTATCAAATTACATATCATTTGCTTTTGTATGTGGTCAGCTTGCATATAGTAAAGTTTGTTACAATTCTTGATCACAGTTGTGGTAGAAGACAAATCTCCAGAGGAGCGTGCTAGGGAGAATAAAAAGGAGCGGTATGCTAGATTGTCAGATGAGGCAAAACATGAAAAAAGTCTTAAAGCCATGGAAGCTCGTATACGAAGGAACTTGCACTGTGAAGGTTAGTATTCCTCTACACATGCTAGACTGCCTTTGATCACTGCATTCAGCTTTTGCTAAAATGACCATTAGTAATATTTTTCAAAACTTTTTTGGACCTCTTAAGTAGTTATAAAAAATCAACTGTAAGCTTATAATATCTTTCTTGGTCCAGAAACTCTTGATGTTGTTTCTCCTCAAAGCGAGGTTACAAGAGTCGCCACACGTTCTTCTGTTCGTGCAAAGCCTGCTGGGGAGGATGGAAATGGTAAGTTGGATGGAGCCACTCACTGTTGCAGTAACTACAAATTCATACCGTTTCATCCATATGCGTATGAAATCATAATAATATTCTTCTTATGATGTTGCAGATCAGTTTAACTCCGGACTGTGGGAACCTGATGTCACGGAGGTTGCACTCCATGGTAATTTTTCATCAAAAAAATATATCCATTTCATCCCAGACCTTACATATTTGCCTTTTTTTAAAAAAATTGATGTGCACAAAAGAGGAAGATTTGGAATGTGAAGTGCCAGAAGATGGTGGCATCGACATTTATGAAGATGATGAAGCGAGGGTGTTTAATGAAAAGGGTGAGTTTAGTTTCTTTACTGTTCATTTTTTTGAATATAAGCACTGGAAAAACTTTACATATAATATGCATTCTTTGTCATCTAGATGTGGAGTACGAATCATACAGAGATGATGGGTTTGTTCGGCCAGATATCGACCCTTATGATAGAGTGTATTATAATTTGCCAATAGCTCACCATGTCTTGCCAAAGGTCCTTAATTGCGAATACTGTGGTGCGATCAAGTTTCCAGGTGAAGGTCTTGGATTTTGTTGCAGGAAAGGAAAGGTCAATATATTCACACCTGGTGTGCCTGATGAGCTTCGTCGATTGTTCACAAGTCAGACAGACAAAGATGCATTGTATTTTCGAAAGAATGTCCGTTATTTTAATTCCCACTTCTCCTTCACGAGCTTTGGTGCCACGGTTGATCGTCAGCTCGCCACTGCTGCGGGTAATGATTTCCAACTATCCCGTACTTTGACAATTGAAGTATATGACTACTTTGCTGACTTTCTCTATTAAAATCATGCCTAGGTACTGGTATATATTGTTTCAAGGTACATGGTCAGATCTATCATAGATTGGATCAATTGGTTCCGGGTATTAAGGGACCTCGCCATATGCAATTATATTTCTATGACACAGATCATAGTATGGCACATAGAACTAAGAGGTCTCCCCATCTCAATGCAACTATAATCAGGAAAGTGCTAGAAATATTGGAACAAAATAACAATCCTTATGTGCACACCTTCAAGTCACTAGGGCAAGCGGATAATATCGACAACTATAGGATTGAATTGAACACAAGTATTAAAGTTGACCAGAGGAGGTATAATGCACCGGCAATGGAGCAAGTGGCAGCGATATGGTTGGATGGGAATGACGAAGAGCGTAAATTTACACGGAGTATTATGATTTGTGCAAATTCTGGCCATCCAGAGTATATTAGAGCTTATCATGGATGCTATGACCCATTGGCTTACCCCTTATTTTACCCGGGTGGTGAGACAGGCTGGGAGGATAGAGGGATACTTCTGGAAGATCCTCCTGTAGTTCGATTCCCTAGGAAAAAGAGGAAGTATACAAAGCGAAAAAAATCAGGTAAGTCGTATTTGTATGAAACTTTTCTCTTCACATCAGCAACAAACAATGATATTTAAAGCTTTATTACAGAAGTAGATGAGAGCACTAATAAGGTAAACACCGGTAAAGTTGCAAGGCGAAGAACCAAAAATTCATATGTTTCCATCGCGGCAACTGGTACAAACGGCTGCCCTGGTGAAGGTAATAACTAAATTGAAAAGTTGCTGAAATAATAAGAACTATGTTGGTGATGTTAATGTATACTGACTTAATTAGTTCATTCTACTATACGAGGTGCAGATGATAACCATGAAATTGATGTAGAACTTGGCGGCAGTGATGGAGAGAATGATGGCGATGGAGGTGAGAATTCAATTTGATGATATATCATAACAAATGTATTTATAATCTCTTACGATTGTTGTCTAACTATTACTTCATGCAGAAAGTATGGGGTCACGGCTACACGTCAGTGCGCGGGAATATTATTGTTATATGATGCAGATACGAGATGGTATTTTTGTCATCTTTTTCCAGGGAGGACGCCTTTTCCAACAATGGTTAGTTGATATGTATATCAAGATTGAGTCAATGCGGCTGGATTGGCATGCTCGTCCTGAAAACCAAGAGATTATTCGTGCGGATCTCTACCAGGTATATATTTTATAACAGAATTATTTTATCACAATATATATTTTAAATTATCACTATTTCTTGTTATCATGATTCTTATTACTTGTACGATTACTACTCATTTGTATAGGGTATTGTCGATAGCCTTGCTGCTGGGAATGTTCATGGTTCACAAACCGGGAAAAGGGTGGTGCTAAATAAAAGTTTTCCTGGCAGTGATCGTGATATGTCGTGTAGATTTATGGATGGAATGGCTTTGGTTGCACGGTATGGAAGGCCAGACTTTTTTGTCACCATGACATGCAACCCTTATTGGCCAGAAATAATCGAGCAGTTATTGCCTGGACAGACACCCCAGGATAGACCAGATATTGTGGCTAGGGTGTATCATGCCAAGCTCCTTGACCTCCAGGATTTATTGATAAATAAACGGCATTTTGGGAAGGTAGCAGCTTATGCACACGTCACTGAATTTCAAAAAAGGGGTTTGCCACATGAACACTTCCTCCTTATTATGGACAAGGACAGCAAACTCAATGGTATAGATGATTACGATAAGTATATATGTGCAGAGCTTCCAGATGAGGATAAGTATCCCGTCCTCCGTGATCTTGTCATCAAACACATGATGCATGGTCCATGTGGATCTTTAAATAGAAAATGCCCATGCATGGTGGATGGTAAGTGTCGTTTCAACTATCCACGTCAATTTTGTGAAGCTACCCAGCAAGGAAAGGATGCATACCCTATTTACCGGAGGCGTGAGGATGGTCAGAAGGTCAAAATCCGCAAAAGCACATTGGACAATAGATGGGTTGTGCCATATAACCCTGTTCTGCTTATGAGATACAATTGCCACATCAATGTTGAAGCCAGCTGCAGCATCAAGTCCGTGAAGTATCTATACAAATATGTACTCAAGGGCCATGATTGTGCTTCTTTAGATGTGGGTCCAGATGGAGAAATCAATGAAATCAAGCAATACAGGAAGGCAAGGTGCATTACCCCTATAGAGGCTGTATACAGATTATACCGCTTTCCCCTGTACTCGATGTCTCCTCCAGTCTTGCAGATGCAAGTGCATTTACCTGGTATGCACATGGTCCCTTTTAACGATAAAGAAAAGCTCGAAGATGTTGCTAAACGTGCACAACATCAAAGATCCATGCTAACTGAGTATTTCAAGATGAATTCCGTAGATCCGACTGCGCGTCAATATTTGTACAGAGAGTTTCCAGAACACTACACTTGGAATAATTCTCGTAAACGCTGGAAAACCCGAGTGCAGCGGTTTCAGATTGGTAGATTAGTTTATGCAAACCCTTCAGAAGGCGAGCGGTATTATTTGAGAATACTCCTAAACCATGTTAGGGGTGCGACATCGTATGGTTCCCTCCGACATGTTCATGGTAGTCAATATCCAACTTTCAGAGAGGCTTGTGAGAAACTTGGCCTTGTAGAATCCGACAGGTCTTTGGATGATGCTCTAACTGAAGCTACATCTTTTAAGATGCCATATGCACTTCGAAGGTTGTTTGCGACAATTATTGTATTCTGTGAGTACACCAACATCCGTGGTCTTTGGGACAAGCACTGTGAGTCAATGGCTGAAGACTATCGACGTATTCATGGGAGGGGTCCAGATGTTCTGAAATT
>CM014270.1:49052969-49091389 GCA_004135705.1 Alloteropsis semialata | reverse complement strand
ATACACAGTAATTGTATCCCCATCAGTTACAGCCTTACCATCCACCTAAAAAACTAGCGTGTGCATTTGTCAGCAATTCGTCTTTACCGATATGAAAAAAGAAACAAACAAAGTGAGGGGCATCTCACAGGGAGAGTGTGCAGCTCATACTTAACCCCTTGAGGTTTGCAAGCAGCAGGTCTCAATAAAATGCACCAAAAAGACCCAAGACAGAGCTCCTCCTGCTCCTGCAATACCAGTTACCAACAATAAGGCTAGCAACTATTGGANAAATAGGTCCTAAGTACCTCAAAAATATCACTTTACTTGACGTCAGTTATCTAAAAAATAATCTGACATGCTGCCCGAAATGCCATAAGAGTTCGTCAATTTTTCCCTATAAATAATAAAGTACGATGACTTGCATCATTGACTAACTGCCCATCAAATCTTGCAGAAAGGGTAACAGTGTGGGTGGGTGGGTGGGGCCTGAGAAGGGAGGGAGAGGGGGAGGGTGGGGGTGTGTGTTAAGGGGAACAGCAAATTTCCTCTATGTTATTGGAAAATATAGCATATCCCTGAGGCTGTCCTCAGTGGGAACGCTACCTCGTCCGCTACGGGCTCCTGTAGGACGGGGATAGCGTAAAAACGCCCGCAGCGGGGGACGCTACGCTATCCGCTAAACAAGCGGACGCCCCGGCGTCCGCTACTTCGAGCGGAGTTGCAGGACATTCGCCAAAGGTGACGTGGGGCCGCGACGGACCCCACTGCCGCTGCCCCAACCGCTTCGCGCGTGCTCGGAACGGAAGGAAGGCAGGGACGAGCAGGGAGGCGCCGACGTCGCCGGAGCTGCTTTGCCGCCGGCCATGGATCCGCACCCCCGAAGCCACTGCCGTGGAGCCCCCGAAGCCGCTGACAGAGGGGGAGGGGTGGTGGAGGCCGCGCGTGGAGCCCGTCCGCTGCCGGCGCCTGGATCCGGCCACCGCAAGGAGAGGGAGAGGGAGTGTCGGATGTTTGGACCCGGCAGTCCACACAGGGTAGCCTACGTGGTTGATTTGTTGAGGGACAGATCGAGGATCAGAAGCCGATGGTAACACAAGACGCAAGGATTGAACAGGTTCGGGCCGTCGAGATGACGTAATACCCTACGTCCTGTGTTGGGGGTGATTGTATTGCTGTGTATGAAGTTCCTGAAAGATCTCCGTAGTTGGGTTCTGTCCTAGGTTTCGTAGATGTTGTGTTCTGGAGGGGGGTCTCAAGGCGCCTTATATAGTCCGGCTGCCTTGAGTTACAAGTCGGCTAGAGATCGTAACCTACCCGAAATACAAGGATGCGATCCTATAACGATTACAGATATCTTTCCCTATAATTCCGGCTAGTTTATCTTGATCTCCGAGCTTCTTGCGGGATACGCCGCCTGCTTCCTTGCCGCGCGCGCCGTCGCGCCCATCCGGCTCGTCCGACTGGTGGGCCTCCCGACTGGTGGGCCACCCAGTCTGACAAACCAGCCCAATAGCACCCGGATTGGGCCGCCCCTTGCTGGTTGGGCCAATCCGCCTTCTGGGTACCCCTGGGGGTCTACCCCCGACAAGCCCCCGAGTAGTACGTGGTTAAGAGACAAGTCGGCGAGGTCGTGCTGTCTGATGAGCGTTGAGCCTGCTGCAGTTGGAAGCGAAACCGCGTGATACTGGAGAGAAAAGAGCCGTCTGCAACGGATGCGCCGCGAGGTGCGTCCGTTGGCCGTAGCCCCCGAGCCTTGAAGCGATTCCGAAGGAATCGGTCCAAGGGTTAGTAGCCTTCTTCTGAAGTCATCAGACAATCAACGGATGCGCCGCGAGGTGCGTCCGTTGGCCGTAGCCCCCGAGCCTTGAAGCGATTCCGAAGGAATCGGTCCAAGGGTTAGTCAAGGAGCATCTGGCTAGATCATCCGACGTTAATTTCGGCGTCCAGCCCCCGAGCGTGAGGACCGGCGGAGTCCCGCGAGACACGCCGAGTAGTCGTCGCGGCGCCCAGCCCCCGAGCGTGAGGGCCGAGTCGAACCATCCGAGGCACGCCGAGTAGTTGTCCCGGCGCCAGCCCCCGAGCGTGAGGACTCGGCGGGCAAGCGCGGCGAGTGGTCGTCCCGGCGCCAGCCCCCGAGCGTGAGGACTCGGCGGGCAAGCGCGGGACGCCGAGTAGTCGTCCCGGCGCCAGCCCCCGAGCGTGAGGGCTGAGCACGCCGAGTGGTCGTCCCGGCGCCAGCCCCCGAGCGTGAGGGCTGAGCACGCCGAGTGGTCGTCCCGGCGCCAGCCCCCGAGCGTGAGGGCTGAGCACGCCGAGTGGTCGTCCCGGCGCCAGCCCCCGAGCGTGAGGGCTGAGCACGCCGAGTGGTCGTCCCGGCGCCAGCCCCCGAGCGTGAGGGCCGAGCACGCCGAGTGGTCGTCCCGGCGCCAGCCCCGAGCGTGAGGGCTGAGCACGCCGAGTGGTCGTCCCGGCGCCAGCCCCCGAGCGTGAGGGCTGAGCACGCCGAGTGGTCGTCCGCACGCCGAGTAGTCGTCGCGGCGCCCAGCCCCCGAGCGCGAGGGCCGAGTCGAGCCGTCCGAGGCACGCCGAGTAGTCTTCGTCTTCCTCGTCATGCGGTAGCGCCAGCCCAGTACTCAAAAGCACTCAGCTAGCGATCCTTGTGGAGTGTAGCGCCAGCCCGAGTGCTGCAAAGCACTCGGCTAGCGACCGTCGTGGAGTGTAGTACCAGCCCGAGTTCTGACTGACTCGAGTACTCAGCTGGCGGCGATGCCGGAGTGGTCCAGCCCCCGAGCGTAACAGGCAAGCTCGGGATCCAAACCTGTGCCCTGCAATGAAGATATGAAGGATAGGTAGTATATGGTGTAGCAAATAATAATTCTGGAGAAAAACATTCGGCGTTGTATGTAATAGAATTTCTACTTCCAACTCTTTAAGTCTATTAATTTCCTCGGGTAGTTATCCTGTTACGTTTATGCACCTGATCCCCGATAGCCGTAGTCCATAGCGCAGGGAGCTGGGCCGCGTGCACGCGTAGGAGCGTAGGCGTACGGAAGAGTCGAGGCTTCACGGATTAAGGCGTGTGCTTCCCAAGTACTTTAGCGACTTGTACAAGAGTGGAAAAAGAAATAAACAATGGAGAAAAATGCAATATATGCGTCCGTTGGGTGTAGCCCGACTGCTTGTGTAGCGCTCGGGCTGTATAAGCAGTCAGGAACAGGCCAAAGGTAGTCGGCGATGATTATGGAGAAATACGGTGAAATGCGGTGGCCGAGAAATATTGTAAAAAAATTTAAATATGACTTAGCTTGATCTGTGGTCAAGTCGACAGAGTGGTCATCGGGCTGCAGGGCAGGACGCCGTCGGAGAAGCCGAGTTCGTTGCCCTCGCCACTGCCCGACTGGTGCGTAGGGTGCGGCCACAGTCGGTGCTGAAGGGCTCGGCGCGTCGGCTTCCTAGGTCGCCAAAGCTGAGGTGGAGTCGGCGCTTGGAGTCGGAGAGTCGGCGCTTGCTTTGCGTGCATGCGTAGGTCATTTGTCCATGGAACTGGTGGCGATCTCCGGCGACACGCGTGCAGTAGTGCCGATCGGAAGCACTCGTCAACAAGCCGATGTAGAGTTGAAGTCGTTATTCGAGTTCTGAGCATCCGATCCAGTGCATGGCACCACATCTCCGGCGACGCATCGTGTCCAGAACTCAGCCACGAAAGCTCGTCCATCATACACATACGCACGAACGAGAGAGAAGTATAGATTAGAAAATAATTGGAGGATATACTGATGCATGCACGTGCAGCAAACAAGATACAAAGAAGATTAAAAAATCGAAAGCCATGCTCATCTGTTTGGCGGCCGATGAATCTGCTCGCACGCCATGCGTAGGTGCGCGCGTTCATCCTTGATTTTGCTCGATCATTGCCGAGCGGTGTGCTGAAACTCTTTGGCCGTGCCCTCCACGAAGCCATGGTTACTCGGCTATTCGGCGACTCCACAGCTCCGGCCACGCGGCTCCGTCAGACCACGACCATGCGGATAGTGGTGGCCTGCTTCTCCTTCTTTGCCCGGTCTCGGTGCACAGCTCCATGCATGCATCACGGCGACGTGCGGAAGACCATCTTGGACATGTCGCGGCCTTCTTTGATCGTGGCAGGAGCACTCCAATCCGCCGATCTGCAGTCTGCTTTGTCCATGGTGCGTGACACCTTGCATCCGGCCAGTTCCGTCGGCTGCGGGCCTGCAGTCTAGAACTCGGCGATGGATTCTTGCGTGCTCATACATGTAAAACAAGGGGATGTAGATTAGTAAATAACTAGCTAGAGACCTCATGCATGTGCATACAAATGAGAGAGAAAAGAATTAAGAAAAAGTGGCATGCTCATCCGTTTGACGATCGGCGAATTTTCAGATGGATTGTGCCGCCGCCTATTCATCGGATCGGAGTTGGATCTGGGTCAGTCGTTCTCGACTGGTCGGATCTCTCGGCGGACCAGCGTGGCGACACGGCATGGCGGATGGAGTAGCATGACGACGCAGATCGATCCAAGAGACATGTGCTGCCGCCGACGGCGCCAGACGCCGCTACAGGCTACCGCCACCACGGATGCGGCCGCAGGACGACGTATGTTGACGGGCGGCGTTGATTCGGCGACTCCTGGATCACGACGGACAGCACAGAGCCGGCCGACGAGATTGATTCTTAATTTCTGCCATCGAGCTTGCGGATTGATCTCGTCGATCCACCCCTACCTGGCGCGCCAACTGTCAGATTTATGGACCCGGCAGTCCACACAGGGTAGTCCGCGTGGTTGATTTGTTGAGGGACAGATCGAGGATCAGAAGTCGATGGTAACACAAGACGCAAGGATTGAACAGGTTCGGGCCGTCAGGATGACGTAATACCCTACGTCCTGTGTTGGGTGTATGGATTGCTGTGTATGAAGTTCCTGAAGGATCTCCGTAGTTGGGTTCTGTCCTAGGTTGAAGTTCGTGTTCTTTGGAGGGGGGTCTCAAGGCACCTTATATAGTCCGGTTGCCTTGAGTTACAAGTCGGCTAGAGATCATAACCTACCTGAAATACAAGGATGCGATCCTATAACGATTACAGATATCCTTCCCTATAATTCCGGCTAGTTTATCTTGATCTCCAAGCTTCTTGCGGGATACACCGCCTGCTTCCTTGCCGCGCACGCCGTCGTAGTCATCCGGTTCGCCCGACTGGTGGGCCTCCCGAGTGGTGGGCCACCCAGTCTGACAAACCGGCCCAATAGCACTCGGATTGGGCCGCCCCTTGCTGGTTGGGCTAATCCGCCTTCTGGGTACCCCTGGGGGTCTACCCCCGACAGGCCCTGGCCAGCGACACTCTCCTCCGCAAAGTGCGAGTTGCTAGCAATTGCTCCAATGTGATTCGGAGTATTCACGATGGTACGCTGGGTGTCTATGGCCACATCGTTCAGGAGATCAAAGCTCGGGCGGGGAGCTTCCAAATGACGGAGTTCGTCCACGAGCGACGTGAAGCAAACCACGATGCTCACAGTCTGGCTCGAAGCGCCCTCTTCGATCCAGTAGGTAGACATGTATGGCTCCTTAGTCCGCCTCCGGACGTTTGTAACAATTTGGCTTTAGCTGTCTAGAGTGTGTAACATACCTCAAAAAAAAAAAAGGAACTTTGGACGAACAACACCAAGTCCAGGCTCCATATGATTGATTACGGAATACTCTGAAAGAAATGGAGCAACAAATGTTGGGACAGACAACACCACAAATGTGGAACTTATACGGATCTCTCTCCATCTAATGTCAATAGAGCTTTATACCGTGCGATGCTATAGGAGTAAAACAAATCGTGAACGTGATTTTGCTACGGGAGCAAAACAAATTGTGAACGCGATAAAATTTGCCATAAAAAACATGTATTGAGATCACCAAACAATAATTACAACGACACGCACATAGATCCATGAATATTTATATTATTCAAGCCAATACAAAATATTTATATTACTATCATGCCAGATCAAAACAAAATGGGTCAAATAACAATTTAAATATAGTTTTTTATAATAATTTTTAATTCAAAATAAAAAATTTACTATCATACCAGATCAAAGTAAAATAGATCATTTTGATTAATATTATTTTTTGATAAATTTTTAAAATTTTTGCAACAATCTCAAGTGTAAACAGATCATGTGATAATTTAAACATAGTTCTTAGAACAATTTTAATTTAAAATAAAAATTTACTATGATGCTGGATTGAATAAAAAATGGATCACTTTTGATTTATAGTATTTTTTGAAATGTTTTAAGATTTTTGAAAACCATCTCGAGTGTAAACAGCTCACATGATAATTTAAATATAGTTTTTGAAATAACTTTAACTAAAAATTTAAATTTACTATCATGCCAGATCAAAACAAAATGTGTCACTTTTGATCTATAGTATTTGTTTAGAAAATTTTAAGGTTTTTGGAAACCATCTCGAGTGTAAAAAGCTCATGTGACAATTTATATATAGTTTCTTGGGAACTTGGGGGAGACGAGGCTGGGGAGGCATGGCCGCCGCATTGGAGCAGGGCCACGCGGGCATGGCACGGAGGTGCAAGTGGGGCGAGGCCAAGAGACACGGTGGTGAGAGGAGGGATGTGGCAGACCGCCCCAATTAATCCGGCTTAAAAGCGTGGGACCACTATCACAGCAGTGCGCCACGCCCCTAAACCGAGTTAATCGTGCAATCCGTCGGATACCTTCCCGATTACACCACATTTTTCTCTCGACCGAAACAAAATAGCAGCAGTCCCACTCGAAGGTGGGCTCAGGCAGTACAACTCCTCGCATATTTTACATCACACGGTTCACATAGATAATTATACAAATACAGTACGTATGTTTTATCTTCTTACAAACCAGAGTATATTACAGCGGAAGTCTACACGTCGAATCAAAAGACATTAAGCGGAGCCCTCGCTTAACATCTACTCACCGCGGCCCGAGTCGGACTCGGACGGCACCCGCTCCACGGTCCAACCGTCGGGCAGCACACACGGCCAGGTCAAGGCAGCAACGGGGTCATAGCCAGCACAATCTGCAATAAAATTTAGCCACAAGCAAGGCTGAGTACTAATTACTCAGCAAGACTTACCCGACAAGGATAAATTCTAGACCATGCAAGGCTTTTTGGCTCTGGGGTTTGTTTTGCCAAAAGCATCTACAACTTGAGCCTATTTTCAATATTTTAGCCAAGTTCTAAGTGTGATTAACCATTGCTAAGTTTGCCAAGCTATCCAATAGCAATACAAGTTGACATACAATGGATTAACATGATATTAACCTTCCTCATCTACCAACAATTCTACCCCCTTTTTGGCCCAAGAACATTGATGTGCAACGAGAGATCAAGCAGCTTCATGTAACCGCGAAGGACGGACAACTCGAGTTGATTTTAACCATGCATGGGACAACCTAATCGTACGACCCGTGAGAGACACCCAGGACCTCACGGGGCAACCGTTCCCATCTCTCCCTGCCGTCTGCCATCAGAGCCCACTCCACCCGAGTGCACGCCCCAACGGACCCCAGGTGCCCCAGGCAAGCCTGTGCCGCGGCCACTGCTACACTCGCCATCAACCCCTCGCCCAATGGAGTGGAAGTGTCCGTCAGACGTCAGTTTGCATCAAGTACTAGGTTTGCCAGTTTACCACATTTCCCGGCATACGATTAGTACCTTCAAAAGCTTGACCAACAAGGCCACACAAGCAATGCCTTAGCCACAACTCCCAGTACAAACGGGACATTCCACCAATCCTGAACATCGCACAAGCCCCGCTTGCCGATCATCATTAATTGATATAAAGTAAATCCTATATCTCGCGAGTGACAAGCAATCACTCGACTTCTACCGTCCTAATTAAGCATAGCATTCTATACGACCTACACATACTAGTATTAGGACATAGGTACCTAGGGATCGTGCAACTAAGGTTTCAATCAACTCCTTAAAACTTAGATGCACAAAAATAAGGCACAAGCAAGGAGTTAGTTTCCCAGTGGGTGATGCTCCGGGGCTTGCCTTCTTGATCAGCGATGGCCTTGGGCCCTTCCGGAAGTTGATCCGAGTCTTGTGCAGCGGAGTAGTTCACTTCGGCGGTGGTGGAGTCACCCTCGGGCTCGACGTCAATCTCGTACACGCCGTCGGTAATGGTGCTTTCTACATGACATGCAATGTATGCGTGAGATGCATGAATACGTAAATGATCAACTACAAAAATAACCCTAATCATTCATAGCCCTAGGCACACATTTATAGCACGACCATAATTAAAAGACAATTTTTATGCCCAGGAACCGGTCTGACCGGTTTTGAAAACCGGTTGGACCGGTTTCGGCTGGCCTCACACTACTACTAGAACAAAAATCCATAACACACTACTAAACCAGATGCAAGCAAGGGCTAAGTCTTTTGCAAGACTTCCTAAACTTAAGGGTAACCTCAATAATAATTTTCAAGTTTCCCTACGTATGTATACATGGGTTATTCTTTCCACCATATTAACATAACCAAATTTCTCTTCCCCAAATCATAAATATTCTCTTGCTAATTAGCTATTCACTTAACCCTATCCATAATAACACCACTGGGGGGGTTTGCATTCCTAACTCAAGCCTAATCTTTATGAATCTATGAACACAACTTCTAGCACACACATGTGTATGACGCAATGTACTAATCACATCACCACCTTGCTCACAATCCCAAGAATCCTATGGAACTAACCCCTATATCCTATCCAACCCTTACCTCTTGTACTTTAACTTATGTCTAGGATTTGTGAAATATGAAGCAATTGTCTAGCATACACTGGTGCATGAAGCAAAACACTAATCCCCCAATAGGTTGCACCCAAGCCTTATAATCCTATAGAAACCACTTTAGCCATTCCACACACTTACCCCTAAGCCCTTTTTGATCCTCCTGCCCTGAGCCAAGGCTCGAGCTCGGCTCAGCAAGGGCCGGCGGCGGCGGCCTGGCTCGGAAACTGGCGAGGAAGGGAGGGGAAGGAGGCCGTGGAGGAGGGTTCGGCCGGAGTGAGGGCGAGGTGAAGAGGTCGGGGACGGGATGAATCGGGAAATGAGCGAGTGGGGAGAGCAGAAGCGAGGAAGAACACCCGGGCGCAGTAAAGGGGACGGGGGTGGTTCACCTGCTCCCGAGCTCGTACGTGGCGCAATACCGCGGTGGACACCGCGCACGACGCACAGGAGCCGAGGACACGCGTCCCCACGCGCACGGACGCCCGTACCATCGCCGGAGCTGCCCATACCAGCGCGGTGGTTGGGCACCGACTGTTGCGGTGGTGGGGTAAAACACCCACCGCAACAGTCCGTGGGGTGGAAAAACACTGTGCCGATAAGTCGAATTCGAATTCCGCGGGCCACCGACTGTTGCGGTCGTGGCCTTGGCCTAGCACCGCAACAATCGGTGCTATGAACCTCGCGCTAAGGTAGATCAACCACCTAATGTTGCGGTGGTGCAAGAATAAGAGACCACCGCAACAGTCCGTCATTCCAGAGAGCAATTTCCACTGTTTCACCTACCCACCGACTATTGCGGTCATAAGTTGAGATAGCACCGCAACTTTCGATGGCTCAAAAACTAGTTATAGATAAAACGGCCAGGGAATGTTGCGGTGGTGCACATTTTGGTTGACCACCGCAACAGTCTGTCATTCCAGAGAGCATTTTTCAATACCTCTCTGGCGACCGACTGTTGCGGTCAGGGCACCGCAACTTCCTGAGGTGGCTGTGAAAACGTGTGTGTAGAAACCTAGGTCACCGACTATTGCGGTGGTAGCAAAGACAGGCCACCGCAACTTGCTGTGATCTCGATATTTACACTTTCCAAGTTGGTTTTGAAGTGAATTTGGCTAAGCTAAGTCGTGGTCATGTCCAAGGGCCTAATAGGAACTAAATCAACCCATTCTTGGGCAATGCCAAGAGATTCTCTCTCTCGTTCCAACTCGTATTCGAATACTTCTAATATTCTACTTTGATAGTTGACTTAGGTCAAACATATATACACACACACATATGCACAACAACATGATTACGAATGATGCATGACATGACTAGATTAATTACGTTCATTTGGGATTTCTTAATGGCTACAGTAACACCAGGGGTGTTACAAGGGAGAGAGAGAGAGAGAGCGGTCAACCACGCCCGCTTGACAGAGAGAAGAAAATATGTGGCAACCACATCACTGCCATTAAGAATTTAAAAGGCCTCGTGACAGTTTTCAACCTAGGTGGCACACTTTAAAAATTTATAGATCTCAAATACTTTTGAAGTTAATGGACCTAGGAGACACAACACATTAGTTCAGGGACCCGGTGCATTCCTCAAGTATCTATACTGAGTACTGTGTTAGAGTTGAAACAAATGAGAGAGCAAGGCAAACAAGTTTTGGTTAGCTTCAAAAATTTATATACAAACTCACTTTGGTCTCTCAAAATCACTGGCTCATGGTTCAATTTAGCTGTTGATGAAATAAACGGCTAATGGTAATACCCATTTTCATGTTTCCTGCCAATTTCACATGAAATAAACGGCTAATGTCAGTAGCGTTTGCCAAATCATATTCACCTGCTTTGGTATCATTTACTCCCTTCGTTCTAAAATATAAAGCATTGAAGGGTTCAAAATTTGTACTCAAATACAAGACATTCTAAGACTTCTAGACAAATATTAAACAAAATTATTTAAATTTTGGGGCTCTTCACTGCATACTTACCTTTTATATTCCTTTTCCCTACTTAATATTAAGAGTAAAATGCATCCATCATACAAAAAGTTGTATCATTGTTTCACTTTAGTCCAACAAATTGCAAACATTGCCCCACCATACACAAAGTTGTCTATTACGTGCATATACAGTCCATTGTACATGCTGACGAGGACATACAAAGTACCAAACTCATGCGGGAAATCTTAAGGGGCTAGAAACAAAAAATGTCATATTGTAGGGAAATCCACGTGTAGTGATACTGAGTAGATCACCACGATATTTTGTCAGGATCTACACTTACGGCATGCATAGTGAGACAAACTCATAAGCAGTAGAAAAATATAGTCGAACTTGTATGGCCAAAAACAGTGATACTCTCTATATAAAGTTTTAAAAAAAAGTGGCGTCATCCAAACTTAAACAAATTGAAAGAAAATAGGCAAATAATATCACATAATTTAGGATCTCTATGAGGATAATTCTAGCACAAAAAGGACTATAAGCCATACAGCCAAATTAGCACTTTTCAAGTAATGTTTCTGTGCTTACGGAATCATGTTTGAGATTGTTGCTGACTTAGGTTTGTGACCCATGTGCTCCGTAGCCCCTCTAGGCCTCCACCTAAGCACACGACGTGGCTTAAAAAATTACCAACACACCATATTGGACTGTATAGCATCGTATTGTGCAACTTGATGTATCGTATTGCTACGTTTGCAACTTGTTGGACTAAAGTGAAACAATAAAACAACTTCATGTATGGTGGATGCACTTTACTCTGATAAGAACAATTTTAATTGCGGCTGCTAAATGGGAAGGTCTCAGATGGTACATGCATCTTTTGTTGTCTCCCTTAGGCTCTGTTTGGATCCACCCCAGCTAAAGTTTAGCTAGCTAATTTGGCCAGCTAAAGTTTAGCTGGGGTGTTTGGATTCCTCTAGCTTATTGGTATTTATTTACCATGCTAGCTTTATTTTTGTTGAATCCGATACAGACACATAAAAATAAATGAATAATTATGTGTTTAAACATGTTTTAGCTATGTTTAGCTAGGTAGAAATAGCTAAAGGGATTGTGTATATTTTGACTTCCAGCTAAAGTTAAGCTGACTTTTAGCTGCGTCCGTGTGGAGCTAAAGTTTAGCTGGTGGATTTAACCAAAACATTAATATGTTTTAAAATTGCTAGAAAGCTTTGTATCGCAAGAGAGGGAGTATCAAAGTGGTGGTGAAGGCGAACTCTGACTACGGTGGACAGAAGATCCAAAACAATAATTCGACTGGATCGATGGGGACGTACAATAATTGGTCTCTATGCGAAGCTGTGCAGGTCACTGCATTCGTCAATTGCTATTGGCTAAAGCAGGGATGCATGCATATGGTCCGTCCGGGGTGGCGTTTCGCCTTTGAGAACTTCCTCTGCCGAAAGCTCCAACAAGGGATCCATCCATTATCACCAAAACTCTATCCCAGTTTCTAGAGGGTTTATGTTTCTTATATAAAAATGAAAACACACAGCATCGAGTTAGATAAAAAAACCAAAAAAATACAAATTAAAATTCGAACCGCCGCAATTAACTGAATGAGGTGTTGTAGCTAGCTAGCTAGCTCCCCCTTAATTTGCTCCATTTGCAAGTAAACCTGATCTTTGCAGTATTTGCGCCGACATCGATCAGCTCCATTCCTCGTCCTCGGACCCGGGGAATCAAATCATCGGTTCCCTCTTTCGTCAGCTGCCTGCCATGCTGAATCCGGATCCGTCTTTCCTTCCTTCGCTTCCAACATCATCTCGCCCACCCCCAGCCCAACAAATACTGTACAAAACCATCGATACGCCAGCTTCTCCCATTTGCTGGCACACTCGCAATGAGGTGCCCAACCCAAACCGCCCTTCCCTTCACGCGTGCACATAATAACAAATGACAAATCTCCACCATCACCACTCGCTAATCCCGCATGTGTAAAACATCGGAGCAAAATCAGGCTGCCATCGCGGTCAAACGCGTGCCACGCGAAACACTGCCGGTCCCAAGGACGCCGTCCCGATCCGCCATAAGAGCATCTTCGAGAAAATCAATCTCTTTCTTTTTTTTCTAGATAAAGGGGATTGAGATGGAAAAAATCCTCTCCAACAGATCCTCTTTCTCTTTATTTTTTTTTCAATCCCCTTTAACTTTCCTCCTCTCTCCTTTTTAGGCCTTGTTCGGTTCAAAGGGATTTGAAGGGATTCGGAGGGATTAAATCCCTAACAAGTCAAAATCCCCTTCAACCCCTCTCAACCCCCTTCAAATCCATGGTAATTGTGAGGAAACGAACAAGGCCTAAGAGGATTTGCCCCTCTCCCTTTCCTTCCCTCTTTTTTTTTATTCATCTAAGCCGTATGATTTCTTGGCCCTGCACGAATCTTGGAGCACAGTTGTCAAATGAGATAGAAGAGAGAAAGGGACGCCACTCTCCTCAATATCTTGAATTGGTGAAAGGAGATTCCCCTATATATATATATATATATATATATAGAAAAAAAGAAAGGGGAAAAAAAACTGTTGGAGATGCTCTAGCAACATTCGTTGCCGCCCGCGAAAACAACTCAATAGACCCAGTGGATCACCGTGACCTCGACGGCTCGCACGCGACGCGATTTTCCAGCCCCGGAATCCAGCACCAGACCAGAGAATCTGATGCCAAGCCGCGCGGCCCGATCTGATCTGATACCGTGACCGCGAGCGAGGAGGCGAGCCGCGAGCCCATCCGTCCCGTCCGCTGCCCCGCGCGCTGGGGCGCGGCAGCCGCCACTCGCCCACCGCCCCCATCTCCAAGGGATCCCACGCCACGACGCGGCCACGAGTCCCCGGGCCGGGCTCCCATATCTCCATATCGCCTCGGCTTCCTATAACTCGGGAGGCCAGCGGCTCAGCCCCCAGCGCGACACGGAGACGAGGGCTGAGTTCGCCTCACCACGCGCCCTCGCGCGCTGCATGGCCGCGACGGCATGCGCCTACGGGTACCAGGGGACGACGACCCGGCCGCCGCTGCCGCCGGCGAGATCCTCACAGGTACCGGACTCGTTCCTCGGCTTCGATGATGATGATGGTGATGCAGCAGCGACGCTGACGCCGCCGCCTCCTCCGCCGCCACGGCCGCCCAAGGTGTTTCCGTCCTTCTGGTCACGCCACCTCGGGATCTGCACCGAGGGCCTCGGCTCCGAGAGCTCCGGAGACATCGACCTCAGCGATCTCTCCGACGACGTCAACAACAAGGACGCTGACTTCGGCGTCGTCGACTTCGGGCAGGCCCTGCCGTGTAAGAGGCAGCACGGCGACGACGGTGACGAGGAGAAGCCAAGGTTGAGGAGCGGGAGGCCGCCGTTCCCGCCGCCGATCTCCGTGATCGGGGCCGGCGGGAAGCCGTGGCTCTACCTCCGGCCTCACCGGGAAGACGGCCGCCTGGTGCTGCGGGAGGTAAGGATACCGTCCCAGGAGCTGCTCCAGGCGCGCCGGGAGGACGGCCGGTTCAAGCTGCAGTTCGCGCAGCTCCAGCCGGAGGAAGAACAAGAAGATGCCGACCATCATCAATGCCAAGAACAGGAACAAGAATGGAACGAGTAGAACAAACAGGGTTTTAGATTATTGCTCCGAGGTTTAAGCAGCACTCGTCAACAAGTTCGTCTTTTTTTTTTCTTCACTGACAGAGAGATGTAAATATAGCGGAATTTATGTTAGTTTTCGTCAGTTCTCTCAATCATCCAATACATTGCTACGGCTTTGCAATCTCTGCTCACTTCGTCAGACAATTCAAGGACTTGAGTGGCAGGAATCAACAAAGGAGAGACACTCTAGTCTACAAAATGTAACCAGTGCAGAAACTGAGCTTCATGCGTAGCAGTGCCGCACTGGTACTGCAACTTTGTGCTCCAGAGCACTTTAGGACACAGAAAACAGAGTTCACAAGAATCCTGAGCTTTTTGGTTGAAAGAAAAGGAACAGGTCACATGTGAAAGTTAGCTGACGGTTGTCAGTTAAAGCGATGGCGAATGGCATTTGGAATCAAATATTCTGATTCCACAGCTTCTACAGAAGTGCAAGACTAATGCTAAACATCCCAATCATCTTCCCACTTTCAAGTAACTAAACATCCCAATAGACTAATGCTAGCATAAATCAAAGATTTTCAAGAAATCATTCATGCGATGCATATTGATTGGATCCTGAATTTCTCTCTGCCAAAACATTGCATATTTGCATTGCATGCATGACAAGTATTTATTTTGCAGAATGTGAAAATGGTGNATATCCGTCCGTGGGTGGCGTTTCGCCTTTGTGAACTTCCTCTGCCGAAAGTTCCAACAAGGGATCCATCCATTATCACCAAAACTCTATCCCAGTTTCTAGAGGGTTTATGTTTCTTATATAAAAATGAAAACACACAGCATCGAGTTAGATAAAAAAACCAAAAAAATACAAATTAAAATTCGAACCGCCGCAATTAACTGAATGAGGTGTTGTAGCTAGCTAGCTAGCTCCCCCTTAATTTGCTCCATTTGCAAGTAAACCTGATCTTTGCAGTATTTGCGCCGACATCGATCAGCTCCATTCCTCGTCCTCGGACCCGGGGAATCAAATCATCGGTTCCCTCTTTTGTCAGCTGCCTGCCATGCTGAATCCGGATCCGTCTTTCCTTCTTCGCTTCCAACATCATCTCGCCCACCCCCAGCCCAACAAATACTGTACAAAACCATCGATACGCCAGCTTCTCCCATTTGCTGGCACGCTCGCAATGAGGTGCCCAACCCAAACCGCCCTTCCCTTCACGCGTGCACTACAGCATAATAACAAATCTCCACCATCACCACTCGCTAATCCCGCATGTGCAAAACATCGGAGCAAAATCAGGCTGCCATCGCGGTCAAACGCGTGCCACGCGAAACACTGCCGGTCCCCAGGACGCCGTCCCGATCCGCCGTAAGAGCATCTTCGAGAAAATCAATCTCTTTCCTATTTTTTCTGGTTAAAGGGGATTGAGATGGAAAAAACTCTCTCTAACAGATCCATTTTCTCTTTATTTTTTTCTCAATCCCCTTAAACTCCTCTCCTCTCCCCTTTTTAGGCCTTGTTCGGTTCAAAGGAATTTGGAGAGATTAAATCCCTAACAAGTCAAAATCCCCTTCAACCCCTCTCAACCCCCTTCAAATCCATGGGGATTGTGAGGAAACGAACAAGGCCTAAGAGGATTTGCCCCCTCTCCCCTTTCCTTCTCTTTTTTTTCTATTCATCTCCGCCGCATGATTTCTTGGCCCTGCATGAATCTTGGAGCACAGTTGTCAAATGAGATAGAAGAGAGAAAGGGAAAAAAGATCTGCTATAGCCACTCTCCCCAATATCTTGAATTGATGAAAAGAGATTTCCCTATATAGCTACAAAAAAGAGAAAGGGAAAAAAAACTGGAGATGCTCTAACAACATTCGTTGCCGCCCGCGAAAACAACTCAATAGACCCAGTGGATCACCGTGACCTCGACGGCTCGCACGCGACGCGATTTTCCAGCCCCGGAATCCAGCACCAGACCAGAGAATCTGATGCCAAGCCGCGCGGCCCGATCTGATCTGATACCGTGACCGCGAGCGAGGGGGCGAGCCGCGAGCCCATCCGTCCCGTCCGCTGCCCCGCGCGCAGGGGCCATCTCCAAGGGATCCCACGCCACGACGCGGCCACGAGTCCCCGGGCCGGGCTCCCATATCTCCATATCGCCTCGGCCTCCTATAACTCGGGAGGCCAGCGGCTCAGCCCCCACGGAGACGAGGGCTGAGTTCGCCTCACCACGCGCACTCGCGCGCGCTGCCGCTGCATGGCCGCGACGGCATGCGCCTACGGGTACCAGGGGACGACGACCCGGCCGCCGCTGCCGCCGGCGAGATCCTCACAGGTACCGGACTCGTTCCTCGGCTTCGATGATGATGATGGTGATGCAGCAGCGACGCTGACGCCGCCGCCTCCTCCGCCGCCACGGCCGCCCAAGGTGTTTCCGTCCTTCTGGTCACGCCACCTCGGGATCTGCACCGAGGGCCTCGGCTCCGAGAGCTCCGGAGACATCGACCTCAGCGATCTCTCCGACGACGTCAACAACAAGGACGCTGACTTCGGCGTCGTCGTCTTCGGGCAGGCCCTGCCGTGCAAGAGGCAGCACCGCGACGACGGTGACGACGAGAAGCCGAGGGCGAGGAGCGGGAGGCCGCCGTTCCCGCCACCGATCTCGGTGATCGGCGCCGGCGGGAAGCCGTGGCTCTACCTCCGGCCTCACCGGGAAGACGGCCGCCTGGTGCTGCGGGAGGTAAGGATACCGTCCCAGGAGCTGCTCCAGGCGCGCCGGGAGGACGGCCGGTTCAAGCTGCAGTTCGCGCAGCTCCAGCCGGAGGAAGAACAAGAAGATGCCGACCATCATCAATGCCAAGAACAGGAACAAGAATGGAACGAGTAGAACAAACAGGGTTTTAGATTATTGCTCCGAGGTTTAAACAGCACTCGTCAACAAGTTCGTCTTTTTTTTCTTCACTTACTGAGAGATGTAAATATAGCGGAATTTATGTTAGTTTTCGTCAGTTCTCTCAATCATCCAATACATTGCTACGGCTTTGCAATCTCTGCTCACTTGGGGTCAGACAATTCAAGGACTTGAGTGGCAGGAATCAGCAAAGGAGGGGCACTCTAGTCTACAAAATGTAACCAGTGCAGAAACTGAGCTTCATGCGTAGCAGTGCCGCACTGGTACTGCAACTTTGTGCTCCAGAGCACTTTAGGACACAGAAAACAGAGTTCACAAGAATCCTGAGCTTTTTGGTTGAAAGAAAAGGAACAGGTCACATGTGAAAGTTAGCTGACGGTTGTCAGTTAAAGCGATGGCGAATGGCATTTGGAATCAAATATTCTGATTCCACAGCTTCTACAGAAGTGCAAGACTAATGCTAAACATCCCAATCATCTTCCCACTTTCAAGTAACTAAACATCCCAATAGACTAATGCTAGCATAAATCAAAGATTTTCAAGAAATCATTCATGCGATGCATATTGATTGGATCCTGAATTTCTCTCTGCCAAAACATTGCATATTTGCATTGCATGCATGACAAGTATTTATTTTGCAGAATGTGAAAATGGTGATATAATATCACCAATCACACAGCTGGCTTGTACAGATGCAAGCAAAGCATTTTTGGACAGAGAGAGAAAAGGAAAATCTACCGTTGGTGGTGGCAACACTCAGGGAGCCTGTGCCATCCCAATGTTGTGTGGAGCTCAAGTCCTATTCAAGGATAGATACACAAAAGTGGAGTGCTCATGATTGTTTCTCACCATCCAGCGTCAATAGCACCTTATATAATTCAGGGCGGCGATCCCTGAATATCCCCCAACCATGCCTGGTTGACTTTATCTCGTCCAAGTCAAATTCCGCCACAAGCACTTCCTCATCTTTGTCATTAGCAAGCTTCACGATTTCTCCAGTTGGTCCTGCACAGAACCACATATATTCAATTAAACCATGTTTCTAATTCTTTGATTCTTCCATCTTCCATTATAAAGATATATACAAGCTAGATTACCTGCAATGAAGGAATTCCCGTAGAAGGTTATAGTGCTCTTGCCATGCTCAGTCTCAACTGTTTCTTTGCCTATCCGATTAGATGCAACGAGAGGGACCTGGATAGTTCAAGGTAGATCACGACATGATCAGAGAAGAGAAGGCTTCACTGAGGAACAGCCAACAAAGAAACATCTTTATGATTCCACAATGACGCTGATAATTATGGACTATATAAAACAACAAATAGTACCAAATTGGCACCAGCATGGCCTTGCATGACACGCTTCCAGTGTTCACGGGAATCCAGATTGCCATCTTGGGGTTCAGATCCAATTGCAGTGGGATAGAACAGTATTTCGGCCCCCTGAAGCGCCATTGCTCTTGCACACTCCGGGAACCACTGATCCCAGCAGATTCCTATAATTTTAATTAGTTATGAATGAGATCATGTCGCAATATACCATCAGTGCTACTCTACGTAAACTAAATAAGGACCAGTATCACTGCAGAACACAAAGAACTTACCAACACCAATCGTTGCATACTTGGTTTTGAAAGCCTGCACCAATAGAAGTAAATACATTTAAGTAAACTTTTGCTGACAACAAAGACAGTTACATTTCCAATATATATATAGATCCAGATTTTCTGTGAGGAAGATATACATAAAGTTGGAGTGCAGCCTAGTACAATTTAGAATTACCTTAAAGCCAGTGTCACCCGGGTTGAAATAAAATTTCTCTTGATAACCTGACAAACAGAAGTAGCTTCTTTAGATGAGGTAATCCAATCTATAGGGGAACTGGACAATACTGTTGACATTTATTACCTGGTCCATCTGGAATGTGTGATTTGCGATAGAGACCAAGATCAGTGCCATCAGCATCGATAATAGCTACTGAATTATAATGGGCATTGTTTGCTTCTTCAAAAAAACTGACAGGTATCACAACTTCCAACTCCTTTGCAAGCTGTTGCATCCTATGGACCGGGGGTGGGGTGGGGGTAAAGGTGTGTGTGTAAATAGAACAGAGAATATACCCTTCCAATTGATTGCTGACAGAGTGACAGGAACAAGAAAATCTACCTTATGATAGTTGGGTTGCCTTTATAAGGCTTAGCGCGTTGAAAGAAATCCAGCCTTTGAGCTTGACAGAAATAGTGCCCCTCAAACAATTCCTAGGACATGGATATAGTAAATGTACAAAGAATTATAAACTCAAGTAATGCAAAACAAGAATATCTGTCCAAACCCAAACTCCTATGTTCTTTCTGCTTTAAGTTTATAGAAAGAAGAATTGCAGTTAAAATGTTGGTGATTCATAGCTAAACATATGTTTGTTTATAATATATAAATTATTAAATTTACCTGAATGAGTACAATCTTTGCACCTTTCTTGTGTGCTTCCCTAATCAACCTGTAATACAAGTGATCAGTCCCCAAACTTTGCAGATTTTTCAACAATGGTAAACAGAGTTATAGTGAAAACTGCAAATCATACATTCCCTGCTGTTAGCAAAGGTAATTAGGCTTAGTATATTGGGCCTGCGCCCAGGCCTCAGGCTGGCGCCCTGACCTCTGGCCGGCGCCCCAACAGCCCTGGCGGCTGCATGTATGGATAGATTATAGATATATGGCAAGGATCCCATGGCTAGTACTATTTCTATAAACCATCCTAGGGTTCCTTGCCTATATATGTACATGGCTATTGCCCCTCATAATCAATCCATTATTCCAGTGCCACATATCTTCCTTCATGGTATCACGAGTCTGGGTGATCCTCCCGGCTCTCCTTTTTTCCGCTGCCCTAGGTGCGCGCCGCCGCCTTCAGGCCGCCGCAGCTGCACCTCCCCTCTGTGTGCCGCCGCCATCAGGCCGCCGCCGCAGCTCTTCCCCATGGCTGGCGAGGACTCTGACCTCACCGCCTCCAGCGCTCGTTCGCCGCCGCCTCCTCTGACCGCCGAAGCAATCGCTGCCCAGGCTGCTGCAGAGGCCCAGCGTGCCGCTGATCAGCACAAGATCGACGACGACCTCCGGGCCGCCCGTGCCGACGCTCTCAAGCGCGCGCAGGAGGCCGAAGATGAGGCCGCCGCTGCCGCCAAGGAGCGAGACGCCGCCGACGCTCGCTCACGTGCGGCCCTCGCACGCGACCGCGAGGCCCGGGCCCTGCTTCCCCAGCCTGATGCCCCGCCCGTCGAGGACAACGCCGCCTCTCTGCGCCAGGCCATGCTTCTTCATGAAGCGGCGGCCATCCTCAACCTCCATGCGCAGGCTGTCGCCGTCACCAACGTCCGGGCCCTTATTCCCACGTCGTTGGACTCCCACTCCGACAGCTACTGTCGCTGGCGCGACAACTTCCTCCTCACCGTCGGCAAGTACTCGCTGCAGAACCACGTCCTCTCCGACGATCTCTTCCCCGACCATCCCGATTGGCGGCGCATGGACTGCGACGTCAAGTCCTGGATCGTCGGGACGGTCTCTGCTGACATCTCCGACGCCGCCGCTCCTAGGGCCGCCTCCGCCCGTCAGGCCTGGATCGCCATCGAGGAGCAATTCCTTGGGAATCGGGAATCACGTGCCATCTACCGTGATGCCGAGTTCCGGAATTTCTCCCAGGGAGACCTCTCCATCTCCAACTACTGCCAGCAGTACAAGGCGTTGGCCGAGCAGCTCGGCGACCTGGGTGAGGTCATCACTGACCGCACTCTCGTGCTGAACATCCTTCGCGGCCTCAACGACAAGTACTCTGCCATCCGTCGTCATCTTCAGCGCGCTCGCCCGTTTCCCTCCTACCAGGAGGTCCGCAATGACCTCCTCCTGGAGGAGCTCACCCTCTCCAAGGACGCCACGACGTCGCCCCAGGTCTTCGTCGCCGCGGCCTCCCCTTCGGCTCCTCCGCCCTCTGTCCAGCAGCAGGCGGCTGCTAGACCTCCTGCCACAGGGTCCGGGGGCGGCTCGGGCAAACCCGCCGCCAAGCGTGGCGGGAAGCAGCGCGGCGGGCGCAACTCCGGCAACGGATCTTCTGCTCCTCCCGCTGCCAAACCAGCCGCCGGCGGTGGCTGGCCCTCCTTCTGGAACCCCTGGACCGGGTCCATTCAGATGTGGCCCGGCTCTCGCCCTCCCCTGGCGCCCATCCCAGGGACGCCACAGCACCAGCAGCAGCAGGCGGCGCTGCTTGCCCAGCAGCAGCAGCATCAGGCGCTGCTGGCCCAGCAGCAACACCAGCAGGCCCTCCTGGCGCAGCAGCAGCACCAGCCCCAGGCACCCTGGAGCTCGACGCCCGGCCATGGTCCCCTGGTCGGTCCTTCCTGGGACCAACGCTCCCTGGCTTCGACGTTCAACACCATGACGCTCACGCCTCCCCAGAACAACGAGTGGTACTTTGACACCGGCGCCTCCTCCCATATGGCTGCCGACGCTGGTACTCTCTCCCACCTCCTGCAGTCTCCTATTCATTCATCTATTGTTGTCGGTAACGGTTCCTTGATTCCCGTTACTTCCGCTGGCTCCACAACACTTCCTGGCAATTTTCATCTTAATAATGTTCTGGTTTCCCCTAACCTTATTAAGAATCTTATTTCCGTTCGCCAGTTTACCTCTGACAACAATTGTTCCATTGAATTTGACCCTGCTGGTTGTTCTGTGAAGGCTCTTCCGTCTCAGAACGTGATCGTCAGGTGCAATAGCTCCGGGCCCCTGTACCCATTGCGCCTTCCTGCCCCTGCTGCCTCCCTGGTCGCCACTGTCTCCTCCACGCTATGGCATCGTCGTCTTGGACATCCTGGTCATGAGGCTTTCGCCAAGCTTGGGCCCCAGTTTTTGTCATCTAGCAAAGATGTTAGCACTATCTGTCATGCTTGTCAGCTTGGTCGTCATGTTCGTCTTCCGTTTCCTGTGTCAGCATCACGTGCAACTAATAAATTCGATCTTATACATTGTGATTTGTGGACATCTCCGGTTGTGAGTGTTTCCGGTTACAAATACTATTTAGTTGTTCTTGATGACTTCTCACATTACCTTTGGACGTTCCCCTTACGATTCAAGTCTGACACATTTTCCACTCTGTCTAATTTCTTTGCCTATGTGACAACTCAATTTGGCGTGACAGTTAAGGCCATCCAGTGTGACAATGGGCGCGAGTTTGACAACTCCAGCTCCCGCGCTTTCTTCCTCACCAAGGGCATACTTCTTCGCATGTCTTGCCCTTACACCTCGCCTCAAAACGGTAAAGCTGAACGTATTATTCGTTCCACCAATAATACGATCCGCTCTCTCATGTTTCAGGCCGGTGTCCCCCCTTCCTATTGGGTTGAGGCGCTTCACGCTGCTACCTACCTTCGCAACATCCTCCCCACCAAGACACTGAACCACTCCACCCCGCACTTCGCACTTTTCGGCGTCGTGCCCTCGTATGAGCACCTCCGTGTCTTCGGATGTCGGTGTTACCCCAACCTGTCCGCCACTGCTGCGCACAAGCTCGCTCCTCGATCCACTGCCTGTATTTTCCTAGGCTATTCCGCACATCACAAAGGATATCGCTGTCTTGATCCTGTCTCTAACAGGGTCATTCTCTCTCGTCATGTCATCTTTGATGAGAATACTTTTCCCTTTGTGAAGCCGGATCATCCTCCCCAGGCTGCCTTGGATTTTCTGGACGATTTCTCCACTAACCTACCGGCACCAATTGGTCCACCGGTTCCTCTGTCTACTGCAGGTACCACGCCGGTGCCATCCTCTGGTCCAGCAGGATCAGGCGCTGCTGGCTCGGCCCTCGCTCCCTTGGGCAGCGAACCCGGCGCGGTTCTGCTGCCCCTCCCGGCGCCCAGCAGCACTCCTGCTGCCTCCGCCGACTCCGCGCCACGCGCNGGCGGGCGGGCTCCTGTCCCCCCTGCTGCGCCGGGCGGCGGCCTGGCATCTCCTGATGGTGCGGCCCGGGCGGCTGCCTGGCCTGTCCAAGTGCAGATCCCGCCCAAGGACATTCGCCTCGTCTACAGTCGCCGGGCCTCCTCCTCTACGGCTGCGCCTGGCGCCCCTGCTGCACCACCGCCTGCAGCACCTGCACCTCCGCCGCGCGGTGCTGTCCTCGTGCCGCCTGTCTCCAATCAGCACACGATGACTACACGGGCCAAGGCCGGTCACAAGTTTCCGTCCTTGTACCATGCTGCGCCCCTGTCGCCGTTACCGAAGACCTTCCGTAGCGCCTTGGCCGACCCCAACTGGCGGGCTGCTATGGAGGAGGAGTACGCTGCCCTCTTACAGAACCATACCTGGGATCTGGTTCCTTGCCCGGCGCGTGCCAATGTCGTCTCCGGTAAATGGGTATTCAAGCACAAATTCAAGCCTGATGGTTCCCTTGAGCGCTACAAAGCCCGGTGGGTTCTCCGTGGTTTTACTCAGCGCCCGGGTGTTGATTTTGGTGAGACTTTCAGTCCTGTTGTGAAGCCTGCCACCGTTCGCACAGTGCTATCTCTTGCTCTGTCCCGCCACTGGCCGGTTCATCAATTGGATGTGAAGAACGCCTTTCTTCACGGCACCCTGTCTGAGGTCGTCTATTGTGCTCAACCATCTGGATTTGAGGATTCGAAGCCTGGTCTGGTATGTCGCCTGAATAGATCTCTCTATGGTCTCAAGCAGGCGCCTCGTGCATGGTACAGTCGGTTTGCTACTCATCTGCAGTCTCTTGGTTTTCAAGAAGCAAAGTCAGACACTTCTTTGTTTATCTATCAGCGTGGTACTGATACAGCATACTTGCTCCTCTACGTGGATGATATTGTCCTCACAGCATCCTCTCCTGCATTACTTCAGCATTTTATTGTGGCGTTGCAGCAGGAGTTCTCTATGAAGGATCTCGGTGAGCTTCATCATTTTCTTGGGATGCGTGTGCAGAAGTGTTCTGATGGTCTTCTTCTTTCTCAAGAACAGTACATGCTTGATCTTCTTGATCGTGCTGGGATGGCAGCTTGCAAACCTTGCAGTACTCCTGTTGATACAAATCCGAAGGTTTCTTCAGATTCTGGACCTCCTGTCCAAGACCCTTCTGATTTTCACAGCCTAGCAGGAGCACTCCAGTACCTCACATTTACAAGACCGGACATCTCCTATGCCGTGCAGCAGATCTGCTTGCACATGCATGATCCCAGAGAGCCTCATCTTGCGGCTCTCAAGCGCATCCTGCGCTACATACGGGGCACTCTTCATCTAGGCCTTCTTCTTCGACCTTCGACACAGACTGAGTTGATTGTCTACTCTGATGCTGATTGGGCAGGCTGTCCAGACACTCGCCGTTCCACCTCAGGCTACGCGGTGTTTCTTGGTGATAACCTTGTTTCCTGGTCTTCTAAGCGTCAGAACACCGTGTCTCGCTCCAGCGCCGAGGCCGAGTATCGCGCTGTCGCTAATGCAGTGGCAGAAGTCTCTTGGTTGCGCCAGCTTCTCCTGGAACTGCACACTCCTCTGCGCCGGGCCACATTGGTGTATTGTGACAATATCAGTGCTGTCTACATGTCCTCTAATCCCGTTCAGCATCAGCGGACAAAGCACATTGAGATCGATCTTCATTTTGTCCGGGAGCGGGTTTCTCTTGGTGATCTGCGAGTTCTTCATGTTCCTACTACTTCCCAGTATGCGGACATCTTCACCAAAGGGTTACCTTCTTCTGTCTTCACGGAGTTCAGATCCAGCCTGAACGTCCGCGGTGCCGACGATCAGACTGCGGGGGCGTGTTAGCAAAGGTAATTAGGCTTAGTATATTGGGCCTGCGCCCAGGCCTCAGGCTGGCGCCCTGACCTCTGGCCGGCGCCCCAACAGCCCTGGCGGCTGCATGTATGGATAGATTATAGATATATGGCAAGGATCCCATGGCTAGTACTATTTCTATAAACCATCCTAGGGTTCCTTGCCTATATATGTACATGGCTATTGCCCCTCATAATCAATCCATTATTCCAGTGCCACATATCTTCCTTCACCTACCATTAAGTAAAATAACTCAAATCACGGACACCTCCATTTCCTACTAGTCAGGATATATTTCTAAATCTTGCGAAAAAAGAAAGTTCTAAAACCGATGAGTTCTAACACAAGAATGGAAAACAGACGGGAAAAAAAGTTTTAAAACTAGTGAATTTTGAACACGTGGAGGACGAGATTCTGATAAGAAGTAGTAAAACTAGTGAGGTTTGGCAGATGGATTGTCTGGCCGAGAATAGCAGCGAAAGTAAATGAAAGCCACCTCAACACAAATGGTGAGTTTTAGATCAAAACCATTAATACCAATTTCAAACAGAATCCAGCAAGCTCACAGCTAAACACTAGCTGCCAACAATGCAGATGCACTCAAATAAAGATATGCCTTCAAATATGCTACATGTATGAATATGGAGTAACAAGAAACAGAGTAAGTTCAAGAAATTCCAGTCAGCGAGATGAACCGTAATGTGGCTATGATGCATGAGGTGCAAGGGAATTGCAACCGAAGGGGAGATGATTTTTTTTTGTAATTTCTAGTTTCCTTTCACTAAAATAGATAACCAAATGAAATATAGCACACTGTTGCTGCAGCATCCTACAATTTATTCGCCCTTTTTGAAACAGCACTGCAACTATCGAAAAAATAGAGTCATGCCCTTCAGGAAAGTGACAAAGTAACTTCCAAAAAAAAAAAGTTGGTAAAAGAGTTAATACAGCAAGGGTGTACAACACTAAAACTGACTCCTTAACATATGTTGCTAATTTACCGAAAAGGTGATCACCAATGTGCTTCAGTTCTAACACAGTAGCTACAAGCCTACAAGTTAGAACTACACCAGTGGTTTGAAACACTTTAGTTTAAATGTGGAGAGAAGAACCAAGTCTGCAGTAATTGGATACGGTTTTACAGCCATCAGCATACAAAGTAGAAATATAGAATACTTAATGCAAATGGATAGCACTTTCCCTTTGCGATACTAGAATATATCAGATATTGTAAAATAGTTAGCTAAACCTCACCGATTGAACAAATAGAAAACGTATAAGCATCAAATTTGTGAATTGTGACCGAAATTTTGGAGAAGCTATCAATATAGCACATGCAGCATTACCATTGTATTAGATCATTAATAATTTTGACTCACAGAAGTGTATATTTTCATAGCATTATCTAAAAGGGCACCATAAAAAGGTACATAGCCGAATCCAAGCAGCAAGGCAGATGCCTCAATAATTCAATGCAAGAATAAAGTGGCTGACAAAAAAAGAATGGCAGTGGAACACGGCAGTTGAGAATAAAGTCGCTGACAGGATTGTCCAATCCAAGGTAGAAGGCACAGAAATCCATTGTGCAAAAACAGGGCAGGATATAAGACCATTATAGTTTTTTTTTTTTTGGTGATTTTGCACTAAAAATTTTAGGTCACCTTAAAGGAATTCAAATCACATATAGTGGATACTAGGGATCCGACTAGATTAGTCGTCTATATTACTCACTAAGTGCTTAGCACGATAGATGGTGGTAAAACAAGCCTACAAAAGTCAATGAGAGGAACCAGTTAGGCACCGTTACTGAATAGGAGGTTTCAGGATAAATCACCACGAATCAACCCCTTCTCGTTCTCGGCAACAACCGCCAACGTACTACAGAGAAAATTGCACACGTACTACTGCACAGGGCAAGAGTTAGAAATCATAGCTCCAGAAAACCCCAGCGTCCGCGAGACCGCGATTGAACCAAACGGCTCGGATATTGGCTCCTTGGGGGCGGGAATCAGGGACGGGATTAACTAGGGATTCCGGCACGCGGGCGGGTCATACCTCTCGGCGGTGGCGACGTTCTCGGCCTCGACGTCGGTGCAGGCGAACTGCACGGCGGCGACCGACACCTTCCTCCCCGCGGCCGCGGCCATCCTCCCCTCCGCTCCCGTCGCGTTCGTCCCACTTCAGTACTTCACCAACCCCCCTCCCGACTCGCTCTTCCGCGGGATTCCGCTGCTTGGACTACGGCTGCTGCTGCTGCTGTCGTCTGAACTCTGAAGCAGAGAAAAATGGGGAGAACTTAAGGAGGAAAAGGAGCCGCCACAGGGCCCACTTGCCATGGGGGTTGTTGAGGCGGTTTTGTGGACCGGGCTAGTCGGCACAGCCTGTCGCTCACGGCCGGTTCGGAACTTGACGGGCCGAAAGGGGTAGTCCAATCTGGCCCCGTGGAGTTTTCGGGGCCCAAAGGCCGATGTAAGGAGAAACACGGGAATCCTATGTATCTTCCGGAAGAAAAGTAGCAATCTATCTTCCAATGTTTAAGATATGTGCAACTGGTGTGATCGCAAGTGGGAAACACATTCGCTCGCGCACGGGAAGGAAGACCCGGCAGATGGAGGACAGGTGTCGGCTGCTGGTTGGCGTAGGTGGAAGGGAATCTCGAATGAGTTTTAATTTCAAATGTTATTTTCTCTTAAACCATTTACCCTTTTTCAAATCCGTTTGAACCATCCCTTCAGCTAGAATTAACGCCACAAAATAAGATCCAATATGAGTATATATTTTGTTATTATTATTTTTTTAAAAACAATATTTAGAATATACTACTTCAACATTTTGTATATATTTTATCAATATTTTTCACATAAATTGTTGAACAATTTTATCTAAGATGTTGAACTAGTATTGAAAAAATGTTGGATCTATTTTTTCAAAATGTTTACAACATTAGTCTAACATTTGTTGTTGTTTTTTATGAAAAAAGAGAAGTTCACTGCATAGGTCTAACTATTGTTTTCGAAACGTTGAAACTATGTTTCTACGAAAGTTGGATATAGCCTTTTAGAATGTTGAACGTACTAATTATACATTTTCAAATATTAAAAGAAAAAGATAAGCATACATGCTATCTACTTTGCTGTTGGCTGCACTGCACACGTCCAATTGGCCCAGATTGCACTGCACACGTCCTATTGGATTTTGAAGCATGCGTTGGTTAGGGCCGACCGAAAAAGTGCTTCCTGTCATAGAAGTTGTACTGGTTAGGGTTCAGAGTTATTGGGGGCAACTCCGTCCTATTGGGTTCAGAAATTTGTACGGTTCAAGAGGCGGTCATGTATCCCCTGCCATAGAAGGCTAAATTGCTTCGGCTTCGCCCCTCCTGCCTTAGAAGGTCATACTGGTTAGGGTTCAGGGTTGTTGGGGGTGACTCCGTCCTATCGGGTTCAGAAGGATGTTCGGGGTTTGGGGCGGCCATGTACCCCCTGCCATAGAAGGCTAAATTGCTTCGGCTTTGGTCCCCCTGCCATAGAAGGCTGTACTGGTTAGGGTTTAGAGTTGTTGGGGATGACTCCGTCCTATCGGGTTCAAAAGGATGTTCGGGGTTTGGGGCGGCCATATACCCCCTGCCATATAAGGCTAAATTGCTTCGGCTTCGCTCCCCCTGTCATAGAAGGTTGTACTAGTTAGGGTTTAGGGTTGTTGGGGGCGACTCCGTCCTATCGGGTTCAGAAGGATGTTCGGGGTTTGAGGCGGCCATGTATCCCTTGCCATAGAAGGCTAAATTGCTTCGACTTCGGTCCCCCTGCCATAGAAGGCTATAATAGTAGCTCAACATTCTCTAATTGCAGGTCAATATTTCTTTAAGTATAGACTAACATTTATCAAAATCTAATTCAACATTATCTATAAAGCTAGCTCGACATTTCTTTAAATATAGATCAATATTTTTCTAAATCTAGTTTAACAATTTTCTATAGATTAGCTCAACATTTCGCATATTTCGAACAATATTTCTCTACAACTATGTCAACATTTACCATAAATTATTTGCAAACAAATACTTTCTTTTCCATAATGTATTCATTTAGTATGTCAATTTTAATTTTTTTCCATTTGCCAGGTGCATCTTCGACATGATATCAAATATAGAGAATTTGAAATTACACTTATTTGATACAATGTTTACTTTTGTCATTATAACTTTATTGTAAGACTCTGGATTTGTAATCATGGTCGCATATATTTTACTTATGGGTTACAACCTGGAACTTCAAATTTGTAGTTGCAAGTTCCCACCCGTTATTTCCCCCTTATAACCACATGCCCCACAAAAAAAAAAATTAAGAAAGCGTGCAAAAAAGTCAAGAAAGAGATTATGTTTTACCATGTCAAAAAAAGTCAAGAAAGCAATCATATTTTATCGTGCAAAAAAAGTCAAAAAAGCAATTTTATATCATTACTTATAGTATAGTTATTCATAACATAACAGGAAAACGAACACACAGACCCACGAACGTCTGGCTTCTTAGTGGGTTTCTTTACTTTTCAATTGGGCTTTTAACAAACGTAAGTGGGCTTTGAAGATGATTAGTTTAATAAACTTCCGGTAGACATATAGGAGGCCCCGGAGAAACAGGATAAGAAATAGAACAGCAGCTGAATGCTACTTTCATATGGGCACGTTGTACAGGAGATCAAGGCGCGAGCAGGAAATTTTGTTCACGTGGATTTCGTACATGAAGGTAGAGGTTCCAACGGTGATGCACATCATTTGGCTAGAAGTTCTATATATGATGTAACGGACAGACATGTTTGGCTGCTAAATCCGCCTCAGGGCGTTTGTAACTCATATATATTTCTAATTAATAAAGTTTAAGTTTCATAAAAAAAAACTGAATGCTGCTTGGGAGGGAGGGCGGTTGCTCAACCGCTCGATCGACCCTAATGATTCTGATCCGATGATCATTAACTATCTTAATTTGGGTCGAAAAGGAGGCCCATTGGAATCGGTTTTTTGGGCCAGATCGATGAACCGTGCCGACTGTTCGCTGATTGTCATTAAAAAGAAGAAAATAGGCACCCAAATTCGAGCCAGAGAAGACTTGAACCTAGGTAGTTAGTGTGTACGACTACAACATCTCTCATCCTAACCAGTTGACCTAGGCTCACTTCTATTAGTTGATTTAAACTAGGTTCGTGCCCGTGCGTTGCTACGGGGCAAATACAAAAGGTATACAATCCACGTTCGTCAAGCAAAAGTGTATATATATATATAGTTGTATAAGACAATGTTTCACAGAAAAAAGTCTATCAATGTGTCAATGTAAAGAAACAAACCGAATTTAGAAATCATAACTTCGGATAAATGAATCTTCCCATGGCGGCAGATGGTGGTACAAGAGAAAAAAAAACAAATTTCAAAACAATACCTTGAGTAGGAAAAGTAAAACCTAGAAAAGAATCTATGAAGCAGATGGTGGTACAGGGCCTACAGACCTTTGAAAGATATCTGTTCTAGAAGAATCACACCGAGGTTCCTATAACATGTTCACCTTCAAGTGACAAAATCTAACACAAAGAAAACATCATTTAGTAGCCATGCATCCAACAAAGTATTGCATCACGCATCGCAGCCTATTTAGAATAAAAATACAAAACAAAAGATCAAATTCATTTTCAATGCTATCAACAGGTGAATGAACTAAACCCGTTTTCTGCCTTTTTCTTCTCCCGCTTTTCCATCCTACAAATGACAAGATTTGCGTACCTTCTTTGTAGTGCTTGAAAATTGGTACGACAAACTCTGTTAGCAACATAATGTTCGTGATCGTGATCACCATGGACTCATGGAGCCTCGCATGCCAACACGAACCAAGTGCATGCGTGTCGTCGTGGGATCGTCACTCGTGGCTACAAGCCGGCGGCCCGCTCAGTGAGATGGGTGCCGCACCTCTTGAACTCGGGCAGGCCATGCGGCAGCGGCCCTCGCGGCGTGGCTGGGCTCCCGGCCGCCCCGTCCCCGACGTGCTCGTCGACTTGCCGCACATGAGGTAGCACTCTGTGGTGGTTGCCTTGCAGCCAATAGCGTCGATAGCGTCCGATCTCGTCTCGGTCCAGCTTCATGATGTAGCAGTCGGTGGCGTTCTTGTCACCGCCCGCCGCCAGCGCTGGCCGTGCCGTGCGGGGAGGCGAGCGCTTGTGCCAGTGCGAGCCCGACAAACTAACCAATGGCGCAGTTGAACGGCACCAGATTCGGGCGCGCCCAGCTGCTGCAGGCCAGCGTGGAGCTGCGCTGCGCCACCACGGCCTCGGCTACGTCAAGTCCATGGCGCTCCGGTTCGCCGCCAAGCTCGGCGTCGCCGACGCCATCCACCACCGCGGTGGCAGGGCGTCCCTCGAGGATCTGCTCGCGGACCTCTCCCTGGACGTGAGTAGGCTCCCCTGCCTGCACGGCTTCATGCGCGTGCTCGCCACGTCGGGCGTCTTCGCCGAGGGGACCGACGGCGAGTTCCACCTCACCGCCGTCTCCTCGCTGTTCGTGGATGGCGGCAGCGGCGGCCTCGCGCCGGCAACGCTCCTGTTCGTGGCGACGCTCTTCGTTTGCCACCTGAGTCCTGACCGACGCTATAGCCGGAGATTTAAAACCTTGCTCCTGACCGAGTGGCTCCTCGCCGGCCGTGCCGATGGGAGCAGCGGCGACGGCAGCGTTCGAGATGACGCACGGCGTGGACATCTTGTCCGTCCTCGGCCGCGACGCCACGCTGGGCGGCTTCTTCAACGACGCGCTCGCATCGAGGGCGTCGGACACGCGGTTCGTCATGGACATGGACCGCAGCCACCGGCAACGCCTCGGTAAAGGGGCGTAGCACCATGGAAGTGGTGTTGTTGTCTCCCGATGAGATCCCCCATGCGCCAACAGGAGAAACAATGCGGATGCGAGAGAGTTTTGGGGTAAGGGGCTGGCGTCGTGAAGGGGAAAGGGGTGTCCGAAAAATTAGATCGAGGAAAAAACGGATCGCAAGCGTGGGGAGAGTGGATTGCGGCACGATTGTAGAAAACCGCGATCGGGAGGGGGCGGCGTCGCAAGAACGAAGGGAAGGACGAAAGACCGGGCGACAAATGACGGACGGAAAAAATATATACATTTCATTCTTTTTAGTTATATATTATATATTATATATAGAGAGAAAAGAAAAAAAAACGAAACCATGTTCGCTAATCGCTATCCAGCTCATCCTTATCCAGTTCCCTCGCTCACGTGAGAGTCTGGCAGGTTCGGAGCATCGGCCGGACACGGATAGACTCTCCTAGAAATATCCTAGAAATAGAGAAAAGGTCAAGGCGTCTGCTAGAAATAGATCGTCGCCAGCCCGCTCCGGATCCGCGAGTCACCAGCAAAGGCACCAACGTGTCGACGTCGTCGCGTGTTCTTGGGGAGGAATCAAAGAAAGGTAGTGTGTACTGTTCTTGCGGGGCAAGAAGAAGACCGTGGCCGTGGGCGGGTGATGGCTACAAGAAGGGCCGTGGGCGTGGGGAGAGCGCTCGTACCTCAGCCTGCGTGGGCGGCGGTTGCGGAGGCCGTGGCGAGGAGGATGGAGGGCGTGGGCGGCGGCCGGGTGCCGCGCTACTTCGGCGACAAGGCCTCCGGCAGGGTGCTCAGCGAGGAGGAGCGCGCCGCCGAAAACGTCTACATACAGGTGACGTCTGCTTCGTCAATTGATTAATTAAGTGGGCTGGGATCGAGCGTGATGTTGTGCAGTTCGATTGTAATTACTGAATACTGAATTGGATTGGTCGATTGAGCAGAAGATGGAGAGGGAGAAGCTGGAGAAGCTGAGGAGGAAGGAGGACAAGGACAAGGCCGAGGCGGCCAAGAGAGCCGCCGCCGCCAAAGGGGACAAGAAGGTACTGTTCTTACACGCCGGCGATTCGATCTTGCCACCAGCTTCATTACTAGTACTAGCTTGTTCGTGATTTCTGTCCCAAATTTGCCCTGGGTTCTGTGAACGGTGTTGATCTTCCATTGATCTCATGCGCTTGCTCTTGTTGGATTGATCGCAGAAGGGTGAGGAGGCCCATCCAAGCTGATCGCCAGATCGGATCGATGCTTATGTGATGGTCTGTGGACACGACATGTGTGTGCATGCAGATAGACTTTTCCTCGTACCGTCGTGCTGTGGAGTGGGAAGCTTGTCTGTACCTCAGCTCGTGGTGACGTTGTGTGTACTCGCTATCACTATGTGCATTTGGTGTGGTTGCAAATAGAGGCACCCTCGAGCCTCTTGCATGTACATAGTTCACCGGTAATAATGAATAAATGTTTACTAGTTTGGGAACGAAAGGTAACGGTGTTCGATTTGCCGATCTGACGGGAGGCGCAGCAGCCAACTGCGCTCGCTCTTCCAATCGTCTGCGCTGCGCTGCACGCTGCTCCCTCTACGGGGCCGGGTCACGCAATGAAGAAATGCGCGCGCCCGCCCGCCACCGGGGAGTCCGGGACGGCGCGGGACGCGTTCCGTGCTCGGTGCACAAGGCCACTGCCGGGCTTTTTTTTTTAAGGCCCTAGTCTAGGATACAAGGCTGTAGTATCTGAACTCAGCCGTAAACACACACTACACACACCCATTCACACCACACACAACTCTTTCTACGACTAAGCTAAGATCTAAACCTTGTATTCTATTTTTTGCCTGTACATGTGCACCTGCACGATCGGATGGGGCCATGAGAAGATTATTCAGGAATCACTGTTCCCGCGGTGAGAGACGAGTTCGATTAGGAATCGAACCCACGCCGGCGGCTTCGCTCGCCTGGCGAGCCGACCACCCGCGCTACGCGCGGTCCTCGGCCACTGCCGGCCTGAGGCGGAGTCGAAACAGAACCCGAGTTCCCGAGCGCTGTGCCTACTTCCTCCTAAAAATAAGCGGGGTACGTTTCGCTAGACTAGCACGTTTTTTTTTGGAAGAGCACGGCTGTGCAATTTGAGTACAACTCAAAAAACATTTTTCGAAAAGAAACCCTCAGCCACTAAATTGGGTAATACTCCCTCTGTTTTTATTTATAAGGCGCGCGCACATATCAAGATTTAAACATTACAATCTTTGATCAATAATTTATTCAATAATTTTAAACTTTTATAATACAAATTTGACATGGTTAGATTCGCAATCAAATATACTCTCTAATGAACACAAGATTATAATCATTAATAATATAAAATAAGATAAATAAATGGTCAAAGTGTAATTTTGAAGACCATGCCAGATTTGACAGCGCCTTATAAACAAAAACGGAGGGAGTAGGTGAAGCAAGCCACTCGGTCGAGGTTTGTCTTTCCAAAAACGGAAACATTCTTACCTCATGAGCATAGGTATAATCTTAGTCACGAACATAGTCAAGTTGAGTGGCAGAGGCAGGATAATAACTTAGGGGAGCTTTCCTTCTTCCTTTTCTTCCTATCCCTCTTCCTCCTCTCTCTTTTTCTTTCTCCTCTCCTTGATCTATGTTCAAAAAATTGCAAGGGGGGCTTTAAGGGGGATCTATAGGCTGCAGGCATGTAGGGGGGCCGGAGCCCCCCCAGCCCCCCTTAGCTCTGCCCAACTAATTGATCACTTCTATTTCAGCTATAGTCATTTTTGACAATGCACTAGCAGAGGGATGGAGTAGTCTCCCCCCGAGCGCTCTCCCAGGCGACTCGGGGGGCGCCGTCGCACCCGCCAGCCGCCCCCTCGCCGTGGCCTCCGTTGGCCGTCGCCGCCGGCGGTCGGTGGCGGCAGCGGCGGCCCTGCCATCTCTCACCCCCTCCTCAGCTGCTTCCCTACCCTCTCCTTCTCAACTCAAACCTACATCCCCACATCCCACCGCCGGCATCCACCCACCCGCCGCCGCCGGCTGCCGCCTTTGGAGCCCAGATCCGCGCCCCTCTCGACTTGATCTATCCGTCCCGCTGCCGGATCTACGGGTTCCGGGTGGTTTCATGCCCGGGGTGGCCGTCACCCTGCCGGACCTATTGGGGGCCGGCGACGCCTTTGGCCGGGGGCTTCCCGGAGGGCGCGCAGCTCCTGGCGCCCGCGCAGTCGCCGGTCGCGCACCCGCCGCGGTCGCCGACGAAGTAGCAGCCGGTGCGCCCCCAGATCCTGCCGCCGGCGGTGCCGGCGCTCACCGCGACGAGCCACGTCTGCCCCGGGTTGAGCTGGGTGCCTCCCCCCGCCGGGATGGCGCCCGGCCACACCGGGAACGGGCACTGGTTGGTGACGAGGAGGTTGGCCGCGCCGGCGCCCCCGGCGTTGAGGGCCACAACCGCCACTAGGTGGAGGTGGAGGTGGGATGGCCGGGTGGCGGCCGCCGGCGACGCCATTGCTGCAGGTTACCACCGTCCCACTGTTATTTTGACGGTGGCTGGTCGGCCATGGCTTGGGAAGGGGGGAACAGCGAAAGCTTATGCCACCTTCGGCTGATGACGACGACGCTTTCGGGCGCCGTTCACCTTCTTGAGGGCGTCATCTGTTCCCCCTCTTCCCTCTCCGGTGAGCTTCCGGGTGAAGACCTTGACCATGACGGTCGGACGACGACGGCGCCATCGGCGTCGCCCCCTCCCTTGAGGCGTCGTCTTGGGAGCTCTATCGGACCGGGACCTCTGGTGCATTTGCTGGTGGCGGCGGCGGTTTACAACTTCGTCTTCTTTCGGTGGGAGTGATGCTTCTTCTGAACTTGCCTCACTTCACTTTGTGGTCATCACTTTGGTTGTTGTGGTCGTTGCTTTGGCGGGATGGATGCTTTGCCATCTCGGTCGTGGTTCTGGGTGGATGCTTTGCCACCATTGCTTGCTCTAGCGGATGCTTTGCCGCTATGGTCGTGCTGGTCCTCGGGTGGATGCTTTGCCACCCCCACTCGGTTCGGGCGGATGCTTTGCCGTCGTGGTCTCCTCTTCAGCTCTGGCGGATACTTGGCCGCCATGGTTTCTCTGATGGCTGCGTTGCAACCTTAGTGATGTCTTTATCTTTCTTGCAGGTTCTTTAGTGGGTGGTCTGGGTTCCCTGGGTTTTGTAGGTTCGAGTTTGTTCTCCTCCCCTGTGTTGCTGCTCCTAGTTGTGGTGTTGGTGTTTGTTTTCGTTGGCTTGTTTCATTTTTTCTCTTTCTTTAGTCCTTTGTGCTCTTGTGTTGGTCAAGCTCTGTTTGGCCGCATCAAGAATATGTCTGTAAACTGCTTTCTTCTTAATGAAATACGTGCTAAGGCACGGTCGCGAAAAAAAGCTCTGCCCAACTAATGTAGGAAAATGCTCTATGAGAACATCCCAAGTAACACAGGCCTCTTAGCAACAAAAGTTCTGCATTAAATAAATAGTACTATTACTTAGAAATCTGGATCCATGAACAGAAAGTTGGAACAAGGTGGCTTGACAGTGGAGACTGGAGAGGCAGAGGGCCATGACAAAGCTTCAATTTACAAATTGAACACCTGGTGAAGATCCATGTACAGCAAAGGCACGAGCGACTCCTGCCGACCATGAGCAGAACATAGCAGGGCAGAGAGCCAGACACAACCCAGAGGCCAGAGCTAACTAGAAAGGACGAAAATTTCCATGTGGCCGACACTACTACGTAACAGGCCACACCTATTCCACACGATGGATCTGATGATCCGATGCCCCGAGCGGCCACGTCCGCGCCAGCACAGCACAGGCGGTGGCGCCGCCACCGCCGTGCCTCGGCTACTCGGCTTCGCTCCCCTTCGGCCGCCTTCTCTCGCGCCGGCCGCTCCAGCAGCAGCAGGACATGGCGTCGGCCACCAGCCATGCCCACCACCCACGGCCACTGCTGCTGACTCCCTCGGCCGCGGACCGCGGCTGCGACCGGACGCCACCGAGGCAGGACACCTTGGGCGACCCCGGCTCCGCCAACGGATCCGCGGCCGCCGCCGCCTCCCCGGCCGCGAACACCCTCCTCGCGCGGCCGCCGAGCCGGCACGGCGAGCGCCGCATGCCGTGCTCCCGCAAGGTCTTGCCCGCCGCGACCGGCAGGCCGCCGATGACCACGGCCATCACCGTCCTCGGCGCCGGGGCGGGCGGCACCGAGCACCTCGCGGCGGTGGCGGCGGACGCCACGCTCCTGCGCGCGGCGCACTTGGGGTTGGCGCCGGCGCCCTTGGTGGAGTCGTCCCGCTCCAGCCGCGCCGCCACGGCGCCGACGTCGCTCCAGTCGATGTCCTCCCCGATCCTCAGCCGGTGGGACTGCGCGGGGGCGTACGGGTCGTCGTCGTCGCCGCCGGCGTCGCTCCAGTCGGTGTCCTCCCGGATCCTCAGCCGGAGGGACTGAGTGGAAGCGTACGGGTCGTCGTCGCGCTCCTCGGGATCGGAGCCGCAGTCGGACAGCGCGGTGTCGCAACCGAGCGCGGCCTTCAACTCGGCGCCACCGCCGCCGCCGCCATCGCGCGGGGAGAGGGTGTCGAGGTCGAGCGGTGGCATCCCGCGGCCTCAATGTGGTCTACCGTGACTGTGCGGTGTGTGCGTGTGCGGCCGCGAGCGCGCAAGCACGAGGACGAGGACAAGGGGTTGTGTCTGGCGTCGTGGCGACTGGCGAGGCAGAGGGGTAGAAGGGGGGTATCTTGAGCAGTGCCGGGGATCGGAGAGGCGCCAATGATTTGAAAATGCGACAAGGGTTGGGTGGGGGGCGGCTTACCTTAATCCAGGGGGATTGGCTGCTCGCTTTGGAGTTATTTAACCTGTGTTAGGATTGTGCTCCCGAGAACACTGCATTGGGCTCTTGCGTTTGTCTTGTCTGAGCTGAGCTAATGGAGTTTGGTTAATTCAGCTTAAACAAGTCTACGAGCCACAAGCTAATGGATGTTGCCATGCTGGTACTACTATGTCCACCGTGCGAATTGCGATGGCCGATGGGTCCCGGGCGGGCACGCGAAAAAGACTACGAGAGGCGCTTGGTGCTTGGCGACACTAGGCGCAGTTGATCGAGACGAGCATCGATGAGTGGAAGCTTCTCTTGCCTTTTACATGCGCCGTTGCGGTTCGGGTGTGGCCTGGGTGTCGCTTGTTTTCGAATTAACCTAGTGCTTTGTGCATGTATTTTTGCTGTTTTGGTACATTTTCCCGAACAAATGAGGATGACCATTCGTAAGAGTAAAAAAAGGAATGATTCGTCCAAAAAGAAGAGTAAAAAGCAGTACTCACGGAAAGAAACCTGGACTGATATCTTAAGACGCAACGTGGAGGAAAAATTGCCAATACTCTCTATAAAATCTCGGTAAAGTATAACTGTATCTGTAACGAGGGTGTAATATATTATAATATTATGTAAAATAATATTATATAAAATTTTAGAAGGCTTCAAACACGCAAGGGTTCA
>CM014270.1:49031244-49052915 GCA_004135705.1 Alloteropsis semialata | reverse complement strand
GGATGGGCCCTTCCTTGATTGTATTTTTTTTACGATTTCTTTTTTCCTCTGTTAACCAGGCGGTAACCCGGATATATTTGTCTAAAAAAAAAGGTAACCCGTCTATTAGTTATTTTTTTATTTTTTTTTTGTTATAAGACTTTTTTACGATTTCTTTTTTCCTCTGTTAAGCAGGCGGTAACCCGGATATATTTGTCTCAAAAAAAAGGTAACCCGTCTATTAGTTATTTTTTTCCTTTGTTATAAGCGTTTCCTTTTTTTTCCGTGCTATTTAGTTTTTAAATTTTTTTTCTTTGTTATAAGCTTAAGCCGTTTCTTTTTTCTCTGATAATCTGGCTATTTAGTTCTTTTTAGTTTTTTCTTTGTTATAAGCTTAAGCCGTTTCTTTTTTTTTCCTCTGTAGCCATGTTATAAGCTTAAACCGTTTCTTTTTTCTCTGATAATCTGGCTATTTAGTTCTTTTTAGTTTTTTCTTTGTTATAAGCTTAAGCCGTTTATTTTTTCCCCCCTGTTAAGCCGTGCTATTTAGATTTTTTTTCTTTATTATAAGCGCCTTGTGGTTTATACATATATAATTTCCACCCTTCTTTCTTTCCTAGTGTGGAGAGGGATGTTCAGGCTGGAAAGCCCGGGGTTCTCAAAAAAAAAAAGGCTGGAAAGCTCGGGTGCTCCTGTGGACAATGGTTTATCATTCTGCTCTCCCCATGCCATGCTCCACAAACAAAAACACTCTTGAATAAGAATCAAATCAACGAACTCCTCAATAGTAAGTGCCAACTGCCAACGAGCAACACTGACAGCTGAAACAGAACTTAAAATGGCGACACGGAGGATCAGATGATGACCACGACTATTGCAGCCGATCATGTCGATTTACACGTTATTTGGTTTTCAGGGCTTGCAACGAACCAAGTGCATTATTATCAATGGTAGCTACAGTAGGCTACAGCAATTTCCAAACTTTCAGTGACCTGTCATAGAGCTGAACCGTGCGACCATTCAATGGCTGTAGTGGCCTGGAATTGTGCCTGTAACTCCCCTCCAAAGGGGCCATCAGATCAGCAGCTTGTTCCTTGGTCATTTCTCTTACCTGCAAGATGAAGGCATCCATAATTTTCAGAGCATAATCAAATGACGTAAGAATTTCCTTCACAAAGCTACTGATACAGGACATGTGTTACCTCAGCAAGGATGTTCCAGATCACATTCTCGGTGCATGGAGGTGCACTGAGGGATCCAACATATCTGTAATATCTATTCGCGCCCTGCTTCAGTTCTGTCATGTCCACCACTCCAACAGGGAGGGGATCACCTTTCTCAGCCTTGCAGCCCTCCGCATATAATTCAGCCAGCTGATCCTTTATCTGAATCACATATAATAAATAGTCAAATACCAAGCATGCAACTTCACCAAGGTAGTAGTCGTCAGGTTCAGATGCAAATGAGACATCATTTACGAGCCGTGAACTTCCGAGAAAAAAATACTAGCCATGAACAGTTCATTCAGTTCCTGGCGCCATCTTGAACAGGTCAAAAACTCCTGGTTATACAGAGTTGTTCGAGTCTGTATCAAATATCTAATCATGACTGTCTAGCATCATAATGACCTCATGATGATGTTGCAAATATGTACCTTATTTCATAGTAGTCCAGTCCTTTTGTTTGTTATGACCAAAATGCAAAAAATACATGAACTATAATCACAGTACAAGGTGAATTCCCCAAAGACATCTCACCACATGATGGAAATAATATAATGCTCCCACTCAGGTAAGTTTTCAAATAAGCCTCCCCTTTACTATGATGCATTATCCCACTATTTGATATCCTGCAATGTGCAACGCATGGATGCTGATAAATGGGCTGGTCCTTATTCCTATCACAAAGATTTACCTGCAAAAGGAAGGGGTCTGATTTGCCATATCGATAAAGGATTGCCACAACAGTTATGTTGCCGTCTTCAGTGAAGTGAACCATGTGAAGCTCCATTGCAAACCTAGCATGGACTCAGAGTAAGGCATGGGTGCATACACGTACAGCACATAACCCATTATGTACAACTCATCAGAGTGTAAACGCAAACCTTTTGCCATTGATGGTGTGCTCTGAGGGTGAATGCCAATGCAATTGCTTCAGCTTGTACTTTATCCCACCCACCTTCACGGTCTCAGTAGTGTCATTGTAACGGAGCTGCATCATTCAACTTACATCAAATGACTCATACCGAAAAATCCACAACTCAGAATTTGGAGGGGGCATGTACAAAGGTGAACGTACAATCAGTGGCGGAACATGAGGCAAAATTAACGGGGGGCAATTGGCATTGAGCGCGTTAGTTTGCAATGGGAGGTTTGGATTTTGTATATGGGTTAGTACACACTGGCTAGTGAAAGGCATGGATAACTTTGGATATTCAGAAACATTCATTGGCCAAGGGGGGGCCGGAGCCCAGTTTGGTCTCCACTGGGTTCCGCCCCTGCGTACAATATCCCCGTTTTTTATATATTGGTTCTGAAGTTATAGTTGTTCCTAATGTATGTAAAAGACCACAGTTCCTCAGTGGAGATCAAATCCTTATGCACTACTGAGCAAAAACACACAATATAGCACAAAGGGATATCGTCATCGACCAATTAATAATGGTATGTTCCCATAGTATTTTGTTAGTTTGTTGACACAATTAAAAATAACTATATGATTCAGAACAAACCGCAATGTTGAAGACATTGTCAACAATAGTTGCATTTGTAGCAGTATAATCCCTTTCAAGGGGCTCCAACTGTGGGCTGTAGACGGCTTCATCCTTAACAATGTCAATTGGAGATTGGTTGATTCCTTTTGAGCAAAGTGTGAAATTAGGGCTTAAGCTCCCCCAATAGTTTGGACCAGTACTCCCACTGTAACTAAATCTCACACCAGCTGCTTCAAGTCAAAAATAGGCTCTTATCAGATATCAACCACAACACCTTGTTAGGTTCTTAGGGTTTTCATGCAAATTCTGAGCACAAATGAGAAACAAACTTCCTCCACCTATTTTTCTGATCTTGTGAATTTACGTTTACCAACCAATTTTTCTTGGCTGCCATCACCTAAGTGTGGATAACGAGCCAATTCAACTTTTTTTTAGTTTTCTTCAAATTGATTTATACCTATTTATTATAGTCATATTATCATTTGAGACCCAACTTCAAACCGAGCCTAGCGATCTGAACCTAAATTGACTCACTCAAAATGAACTACTTTGATTTTGTAATTGGAGCAATTAACGAATCATGAATACTTTCAAACCAAAGCATTTCTCTTTCAGATTTCTTCTTTCTCATGATCTTTTTTTTTTTTTGAGTTCTTTCAATTAGTTTTTGTTCTCACTGAAAATGTCATGCAACTATTATGATCTGGATAAAAAAATAGGGGGGGCAGGCATTTCTTTTTTATTCTAATTTCTATGAGAGCCTTTATAGCTCTTTTCGATGACCTTCATGCTCTCATTCAAGGGAAAGGAGGAAACTACAAACAGTAGCAAGGACAGTTGCAGGTTGCAGCTTTAACATTGAACATTGGCAGATGATCTCTCAACAAGGTTGCCAAGATTACCATAAAAAGAAAGCTAAAACTAGAACCAGCTCGTTTTTTAAAAAAAACAACGGGGTATAAGACTAGTGCTGCTGTCACATGGATTGTCCACAAGATATCAAGTGCCTTACCAGAGAAACAATGAACTATCTCAAAATAACACCTTTTTATTATGGATGCTATTTATGGGAATGCAGGACGAATAGAGCACGTACCATGGTCACATGCATGGTTCACGAGGAAGCAAGCATACAACAGTGTGACATAGAAAGCGCTTTTCTTGGAAGTCGCCATCTATCTCTCCGTCCTCTGTTACTTCTGGTTTCCTACCAATAGATGCAGAGACTCACAAAACAACAAGTGCTCAAACCACAAGCAGAGCGCACAAGTATATAGGAAGCCGAACAGAGTTGTATAAGCCAGCTTCCTCCTACCTGTTGATATAATAAGTGGACCAATTCAATGGCCAGATGTTTTGGCACCAGCAAAGTGTTGTTGCCCTTTATTTAGTTGAAATAGAAAGACACCTCTTGTAGCATCACAGATGATTATATAATTTTCTCAGGCTAGTCTAATGTCAGCTCAATCAGAAGGTAACTTCTCCACCAGACATAATAAGACAAATCATTCTTAGTAGCTATAAATATATCACTATGCAGTGATGAAAACAATGTAGCCATAATTTGCTTGCTTAGAAATTGATGTCAACAATGTTGACAGCCACACCTAGATAGCACACTATGCTTTCACATACACAAACAAGAAGGAAGTGGCCACAGCTCACATGACTGGTATTTTCAAAGACAAAAGCATCCTAAGTATAACTAGACAGGTGAAGGCAAAACTGCTGAAATGCATCTACAAAACCAATCTGAGATATCAGATGAATGAATGAATGGTCTTAACCTATAACAGCAAGTGGACAATCCTGCACACCTATTCAATAAGAAGTTGAGAGCATAACCAGTTCAGTGACATCATAGAGATTAAATTGGAAAAATATCATTATGCGAGGATAGCTGGGTGAAAAAGTTACTTAATCAGTACACGTGGAGAAAGAAAATGACAGGCCCAAATTTTTACCAGATGCCCAGAAAAAGGCTTCTGGTTATAATTGAAAATTTACCTTATGACAGGGATCTTATGATAGGCCAGCCTTCTGATCTGATACTATCATACCAATAATAAATGATGAGATCAAAATTAAAATAAACTTATCAACATTTAGTTTCCAATTCTGTAAGATATGCGTGTGATAAATAACATTTCAACATATATATACAAAGCAGGCAGCATAGATATGATATATACATATACACCCGGGACAATTTACAATTGCATATACTCTCAAATTCTAACATTTTTTCGTTAAGCTAGGAAATCAGAAGGCTATGTCATTCCTCTCAACCTCCAATGCTATTTCATTACGCCTGGTGAATGGAAGTGTGAAAGGGGGATTATACTGCAATTCAGAGAACTGGTAATCAGACTCTGATAATATTCGTCATATAAGCTTGGGTCAAAACATGGCTCATAATATATCAGAGGCTATACCTGTGCAACTTCCACCACTGAATCCTCCTTCACTCTAAATTCAGTATCTTTCTGAAGAGATTCACGCAATTTGGATTCCCTCTGGCTTATGTCATCATCGGTAACCAAACCTGTTTCAACAAAAAAAAAAAAGAGTATGAGAATGGATCATGACAGTGGCAGTGTGGCTGATACAGACTACATTGCCGTATGGTTTCGACATATGAGTTTGTAAGTGATGATATCCTAAAATCAACAAAGATTCAAGGGAAATGTATTCATTTTGGAGAGAGGGAGGGAGTGCACATATATTCATTTTGGAGGGAGGGAGGGAGTGATGATATCCTAAAATCAACAAAGACTTCCTCTAGTGAAATATAATTTGAGGGTAAAATGGTAAAGATACAGAATAGGTGTGCTTTTATTATGTTTCGAACAAAAACAAAACACTACAGGGTCTCAGCTAAGATAAATGCTAAATAGGTAGATCTCATTTTGATCTGACATTTTTTTTAAAAAAAAATCTGGTTGTATTAGTGTTATCATGAAAGGAAATCCATATTACAGATCATGTTAGTGTTCTCGAATGCGAAGGAACATCACAACTCCTATGTCCTATCGTTATAAATTATTTCCTGATTGAATAAAAGCATATAGTTAGTGATAATGGAAGGCTCCACAGACATCTTCGACTGATTCATTATTTATCATTATGATGTCTCCATTGAAAAATCTTCAGTAATCAGCACTTCAGCAGAAGGAAAAGTTCATAAAACATCGTTACTTCACCTGTGATTCTGAATTTAATTATATAACTTATTAATCAACCAGAACAGAAATTAAATCTACAGTCATGAAATGGATTACGGATTTGACAAAGAAGTACTATATACAGACCTGAAAAAGCTGCAACTGCAACGATTTTGCTGGGCACCTCTTTGATGGTCACAGAAGGATCTTTTGGGCGAGGCAAGTTGGAACCATACTTCGCTGGCATCACAAATGACATCTTCCATTTATTTTCACCAGCTGACTGCAGGTTAGAACACACAAATTAAATGAAAAGATTTTTTGGCGAAATGGCTTTCACAAATTAAATGGAGAACACTCAGTAAATGGAGAAATCGCTGGGGTTTTAGGGCTCGGTTAGAGACTGCAGGTGAGAGCAAACAAACTCAAACACTTTCTAAAGTATCCTGAATCACCAAGCAAATACAGCTCAAAACAATGTCACATGTGAAAGCCATACAGCACCCACCTTCTTTGTTATCACCGGGGTTGTCATTTCCATTGTTTCACCGCTGGGCTCACCCTTCCGAGTAAAAACAGGGGTTGTCATTTCCATTTGTTCAGAATTTGTGTTCTGCAGGCAAGCATCCCAACAACAAACCTTATGTGAAATTTCCCTTTAATTCAGACTATACAATGAAACAAGGGAAGTGACTTCTGACCCATGGTAGAAACGTGGCAAATACCTTACCGAATAAATAAGATGCCAGCACGTTGAATGACTGAGATGATCCATTGAAGTCAAACCCAGATCTTCCAGGCATCGTTGTTTCAGCAATGAAGTATGACTGATCAGAATTCGCAACAAAAGATACAGTTACTCAATGAACCTGACAATATCTTATCGCAATCATACAATGGGTTCCAATTCCAACACTCACGATTTCTAACTAATGCTTGAAAAGTAAAAACTAATAACAACAATTACCTCCACTTCTCTTATCTCATAGTCGGCCTCGCGCTTCAGCACGCGGAACGGGACAGTCTCGAGATCCGGAACTGCAAAACACACATGCATCTCACTCAGTAATCGAGCCCTAGACCTTAATGATTTCGCCATTTTGGGAGCAGAAGATTTAGCTACGGAGTTAGTGTCACTGACCGGACATGAGGGCCTCCTCGAGGGTGCGGGGCTCGAAGCGGCGGGACGGGAAGGCGTACTTGGAGGCCTCGGCGGCGAGGTCGGAGGCGCGGCGTTGCGAGGCTGCGAGCGCCTGCGAGGCCAGCGCCAGCACCAACGACGCGCGGGCCTCGGCGGCGGCGCCGCTGGTGGCGCGGCCGCCCGCGGCCACAACGACCGTCCTCGGTGGCGGGCGGGCGCCGCGGCGAGGCCGGCCTGGGGCTTCGAGCGGCCGCGGGGAAGCGGAGCACAGCGGCGCCATTTGATTTCTCATTTTCGGCGGGGTGCCCGTGAGCTATGCCGGTTGCCTTGCGGAGCTGGAATGGCCGGTGGGCTCGTGCCAGAGAGAGGGGAGCGGACGAGCGGTTGCGTTGCGGCCCCGGTGTTTGCTCTGCCGCGGCAGATTTTTGCGACGGGATATCTGGAAGCTGGAATTCTGGGCCGTTTGGTTTTCAGGCGCTAGATACTGTTCATAATTTTGACCATTAATAAAATGTATTAAATGAAGATATTTTACAAAACTAACTCTAGAACTCCTGCACTAGGAATCCTGAAGAATCTAATGAGGCCTTTGACCGTATGATTAGAGGATGATTACTGTAGCCAATCATCGATTAATTAGGCTCATTAGATTCGTCTCGAAAAGTTACACTCATCCGTGAAGAGGTTTTGCAAATAGACTTTATTTAATACTTCATACAAGAAAAATTTCCTCCTAGCAATACTATACGGTAGAAAACCAAACAAGGCCTCTGTGACGGGAGCGTGAGCCCCTTCTGCGAACCGCTCGGCGAGAGGACACCGTACCGCGACCGCCGACGTGGTCACGTGGATGCCGTCGACCCACAAGCCACAATGGTGTTTGCAAATTTTTCAAATACAGGATTCTGAGGACAGGGCAACTTATGCTCGCGTATTTGGCGGAATTTTTTTTTAGGCAACAGCATTTTATTTGTTGGATGGGATTGTTTTCCAAACTCATTGCAATAGAGCATCGTGGGCTAAATTTGTTTTTTTCATCTCTAGTATTTGATGAAATTTATCTTGTCATTCTATGTGACATGACTTTGCAGACCCTGTTTGGCATGCCTAATGGAGGCTTTGACTTCACCAAACAAATGTACGGTATCAACAACTCTATATGCACTAGAATGTGGAAACAGTTGACATCAAAATGAACTACATGGAGTGGGAGGCTGAAACCACTGTTTATGCAAATAATAGCTAGTATGAGCTAGATATAATTTGTGGTACCTCTTAAGGATGCACAAATAATTTATTTAGCATTTAGTTCAATAAAACCGTACTAAGGGTTGTGTGCAGGGCTGGACAAAAAACTCGTTAGGCTGGCTCGGTACAAAAGTGCTCCGATTGGATTCGTTTTTCTTTTAGAATTAAAATGACTTCATTTAGAATGACTTTCGACTTCGGCTCGGCTCGTTAGGCTCGGCATGAAGTTGGGTCTCAAACAATTTAGGAGACTATGATAAATACGATTATGCTAATTTCAAAAAAAGCTCGAAAAACTGCCTTCAACTCGATATCAGCTCGATATCCAGCCCTGGTTGTGTGTAATGGTGATAACACCTACCAATGTCAATGATGGACTGAGACTCATCATAGGCACAGTGCCAATTGCCGAAGTGATTATCATTTTGGCACATTGGTAATGGCACTTAGGGATGGAAGCAGAAGAGGTTTTTGGCTCTAAATCTATCACTACCAGAAAGCATAATTTTCTTGGAGGCCAGAAACCTCCAAGGAAAGGACCAACCGTCAAGCAAATTTCGCTAAGAGTACAACACAAGGAAAATTCAATTATCTTGGAGGTAGACACTAAAGGTTTGTTTTCTTGGTGGTTTGGCCACCAAGGAAACTAGGGCACCATCAAAATTGCAAACACGCCAAGAAAATGTTTGACCCGACGAGGAAATAACTTTACTTGGCAGTCAGCGGCTGCTAATGAAATAACTTTCCTTAGCAGTCGGTGGCTGCCAAGGTAAAACCCGTTTCCTTGGCTATTGTGACCGCCAAAGTAATTCTTGTTTCCATGGCGGTTGACCTCCAAGAAAATAAATACAGGGAAAAAAGTTTACAATAATCAATGAATTATACTCTGATTACTAACATTCAATAACATAGTGTTGACATCTCATTTTAGCAAACGTATCCAGCACAAATTAATTTGAACTCATCATGCGTGCCAGCCATGAAATTGCTACAACATATCCATAACAACCATACCAGTCTGTGTACACTAATAGCTCAAGTGGACATGGACTGCAAGTAGAAATGCTTCCAAAACAAAACAAAACAAAACAAAAAAAAACTAACATATAGGGTTCCATCTATTATTTGCTGACTGACACCAGAAAGATTCATCATAAAGTGCAGAGTAGCCAACACCAACAAAATACAATACACAAAAATTAGAACTAACATTGGTGGCAGCTAGCTTCTTCTCCCAAATCTTTATACAAATACTGTAGAGAAGAACTGGGCAGCTCAATATGCTGCTTTTGTGTTTCTGTACCTGATGATCAAACGACAAGGTTACATGGATCCGACGGTAGTCAAATTCAAGTTATCCCAAGAGTGAAAAAATGTGACAAGGTTACATAGATTGGATTAATCATGCTCATAGAAGAATACTCATCTTTAACTAGAGGTGGCCTACCTTGGCATGCCATCCCGCGAAAAGAGGGGAGGCAAAAGGGCCTCACATTAATCTGCCAAGGAAGAAAGTGTAAGTCTAATAAATTCAATAGTCATCATCACATAACTAAAGCATGGAATAGACAAACCACTAGATTCTACAAATAATTAGAACAAGTGTCCTTTATATTTTTAGTTTGAAGGGCAGTACATCGTAAAGGGTTTGTGACTGTAAGATGGTAGAAAATAGTTGAATTTTTATACCTTAGTTACTCCCTTCTACAGCTGGCAATGCTAAAGAAAGTACATTTTCATACATGTGCATGTAGCAAGCTTGTTTACAGAAGGGCACAATGCTATTATACTCAATAGCACTTGTTAGCATCTATAAGACAGGCAACAATTGACTTTAAATGAAATGCCATGAGACCATATGATTGGCTGCCATAAAGCAGTCAATTGTTGTTAACTGAAACATGAAAATTGCATAGCAGGACTAAGAAATTAACTGACCAGCGACTTGATGCACTTGAGGATTGAACAACTTATTGGAGCGAGAGGCGGGCAGGGAGAGGCGAGGGTCATAGGTGGCTCGCAAAAACCAGGGGACGGCTATCGCCGTCATGGATTCGAGTGTCACCGTGTCGCGCTCTGCATTGCGAGCTCTGCCACCACGGATTTAAAATTAGATTCTAAATTACAATTATTTTTTGTGGCATGTGTTTAAATAAATTTAAAATGCATGCCATATTTTTAAGTGTTATATATGTTCATGATGGACCAAATTTCAATGTCACCTATGTTCAAGTGAACTTAACAAGCTTAGGTCTCACATTTGTATATGTGAACAAGCTTAACAACCAATTTACCATACTCTGTGTATAGTTGAAGTGCCATCTCTTAGTGCAATATATCTGACAAATGGTGCAACACATATGAGATTCATAGTGGCAGATGAAGCAAAACGAGAAATTTTTTCCTCATCGATTTTAGAGAGATTAATTTAAGATTGAAGAGAAATGCACTAACAAGGAGAAACACATCTTTCGTGTTCCAGATAGTTATGAATTTTAATATTCTAGAAAGCTTATATTGGAGAGATTATGACTTGAATTCATGTTAGAAACTTTGTTTGAAAGTCTCAAATTGAACAAAGTTCACATTTTGGATGTGCAAAGATCCCCTCGGCGGGCACGCTGACCGGCCCTCTGCTTCGCTGAAATTCTCGACCAAATCCGATCTCGTGGCCACGGCCAGCACACGCGACCACCTCTTCCTCCCCGGCTCCTCCCCTTCCACAGCCACTCCTCCGTCAGAATGCCCATCACCACCGCCTAGCTAAACCCCACCCCCAAGCTACGCCGGCGTCCGCCATGGCCGCCGCCTCCATCTCCCTCTCCCTCCACCTCCGTCTCCGCCCGCCCCAACCTCCTCCCCGCAGTTCCCCGCGCCACGCCGCCTTCCTCCTCCCCACCCCTTCCCCCCTTCCCCAACGCCTCCGCGTCGCCCCGGTCCGGCCCCCGCCTCCCACGTGGCGCCCGGACTTGCGGGCGCGCGCCGGTAGCTCCATCGGGGCGCCGCCCGCGCTCGCGCGCCCCGGCGGCGCCGTGGAGACGGACCGCCTTCCCTCCGACGTGCGGGACCGCGCCATGGAGGCGGTCGACCACTTCGGCGGCCGCGTCACCATCGGCGACGTCGCCTCCCGCGCTGGGCTGCAGCTCGCGCAGGCCGAGCGCGCGCTCCAGGCTCTCGCCGCCGACACCGAAGGATTCCTGGAGGTGCGCCGTTGTTAGTATCCTGGTCTCCTCCTCTGTTTATCTTCCGGTATGAATCATTGCAAACGGTGTAGGTGTCGGAGGATGGGGAGGTTCTGTACGTCTTCCCAAAAGACTACAGGACGAAGCTGGCAGGCAAGTCATTTAGGATGAGGATCGAGCCTCTGGTGGATAAAGCTAAGGTAAGTAAGGGAAGCTGTAAATGGTGCTCTTGATCACTTCGAATTCCGCTGATACCGGTTGGTGTCTTGCTTGTTTTCACTTTCAGGAAGTGGGTGCTTATTTGATACGGGTTTCATTCGGGACAGCACTCATTGCCTCCATTGTGCTGGTGTACACTACCATAATTGCCATTCTCTCAAGCTCAAGGTATGTTTACTATTGCAGGACAGAGGTTGCGTGTACCAATTACTTTATGTTTGTTTACTGACTGAATGCCAAAGCTATTCTGGCGCGATGTCTTCTTCTTTGTCATATAGTTCAATTCCCTGAAGTCAGTCAGCATTCTGTGTATTACTGATTGATGACTAACTACATTGTGAGAATAAAGAGTATTTTAATAAAATATGTCTACCTCTTTTGGTGCATGTTTGACTCTTTATCTAGATGTGCTCTTGTCTTAATTCGATTCATAAATTGTAAAACAAAATAGAACTCATATATTTTTTTCATGAGTATTAACATTCGTTCTTATTTTGGGAACTTTAGCTAGGTATTGTCATTTAACTCAGCATGCCTAGATGTGCTCTTGTCTTAATTTGATTCATAAATTGTAAAATAAAATAGAACTCAAATATTTTTCATGAGTATTAACATTCGTTCTTATTTTGGGAACTTTAGCTAGGTGTTGTCATTTAACTCAGCATGCCTTTGATTGATAGCTCTTCCTCTTCTACTAGCAGTGATGAAGATAGCCGTGGTAGGCGGCGGAGATCTTATGGTTCAACTATCTTCATTCCGACAGATATGTTTTGGTAAGTTCCATGTGATGTTTATCAGGTATTTTGAAACTGCTACATTACCCTATTACATTCTTGCCTTAAATAAAGGGATAAAAAATTCCCTTTGCTCTTGGGCTTGTGGATATACTCAACCTGTCGCCACATCACTTGTTACTGTACATGTCAAGCTGGATATTGCCTGTACTTTGCATGCGTAATGTTCTAGAATTTCATGTTCAAATAAACCATCCTGTGGGGGAAGGGAAAAAAGCCCCAAAGAAAGTTCTATTTGAAATGTTGCTTATTGGCAAACCAATAGAAGAAAACACAACGAGTTGAAGTGCTTTCTTGTTAGAGTAATCTACATGGATGGCCATTATAGTTGTTAGCATGTTTCAATTTGGTCATTGTACTTAGAAAAGTGTAAACCGCGGCCACTAAACTCACAAGATTGCATCAGTATGGTCATTGGCCCAGTAATCGTACATATTTGAATAATGACAGAGTAAGTAATTAGGATTTAATGCTTCGTCAGGTCGGTGGACTGGAGCAATGGTCAACAAAGACTAAAATTCCTCTTATTTTGCCCTCAGCTGCTCACAATCGCCACCTTTAAATAAACCATATGTGCTTCCACCTTGACTGGAGGGACTTGAGACAAATGATAGACAGAAAAATCGGGAGAAGGAGAGGGGATAAATAAAAATACTAATGAAATGATGTCTATTGTGATTTGTCCACACTAGATGATAAGTCATTTTTCAAACACACTCCATGTCATTAAAATACGTACGATTAATGGGCCAATGACTGTATTGATGCAGTTTTATGAGTCTAGTGGCCACGGTTTATACTTTTCTTAGTACAATGACCAAACTGAAACACACTGACAACTATAATGGTCATCCATGCATTTTGTTCTTCTTGTTATATTTGTTTTTCTTCAAATGTATCCATTAGATGTTATGGGCATGAAAATGTTCCTGATGGATATTTCATGAAGGCAACTCCAACTACAGTAGCAATGGTTTTAAGCTATCAAACTATTCAATTGTTAGAAGAATCTGTATGCTAGTTCTGCGAAGTTCCAATGCTATGCTTCTCACCAGTTCCTGTTAAGGTGACTACAATGAAATGGGACATAAACCTGCACGTATCATTTGGAATTGCATTTTTTTGTACCTGAATAGAAATTATCATATGCATTCTTGTTATTGACACTATTCATGGGCATGCAGGTACTTGGATGCAGATTATTACAGAAGGCGTCGAGTAGAAAAGGAAAATGGGATGAACTTTATTGAATCTGTAATTTAAAAGGGTTTGACTTGATTGTTCATTCTCACTATGTAAGGATGGAATGTGTGGGTAGCTGAAATTGTATGTAATGTTGATTAAATCAATTCCACAGGTATTTTCATTTGTGTTTGGGGATGGTGATCCAAATGATGGGCTTGAAGAGAAGCGGTGGAAGATGGTATTTCCTTTTCCTTTTGAGAAAATGTAGCTTCTATTTGAAAATGCCATGACCATTTATTATATATCCACTATTGCTATTACAGATTTCTAATGACTCCTTGAATAATTCACAGATTGGGCAGTATATTTCATCAAATGGTGGAGTTGTTACAGCTGAAGAATTGGCACCATTTCTTGATGTGCCGCCACCATCAGAAGAGTCCAAGGCATGGAGACTCTGGCCCAAACTGCTAATATGTATTATTTATTTTGTTAGACTTGATTGAATTCTCTACTCCTGGCACCTTCAAAAGCAATTTATTCTTCCTTTGAATTATAAATGGGGGTCAGGCTTATCTTATTCATACCATCTCTTGAACTGCAGGATGATGAATCATTTATTCTTCCAGTTCTTTTACGCTTCCAGGGACATCCAGAGGTTGATGATCAGGTTGAACCTTATTCTCTACAATATTTAGGACTCGTATTAGAGAACTTCCATTGTCTAATGTGACCTACTTCCAATGTTACCTAAACGCTAAACAATTAGTCACCTACCGTTTAGCTCTTTAGTTGGGCAAAATGGCCTTTTAAACGGGTTAAACAGCCTAAACAGGTGATTAAACGGACTCAGTTAGGCATTGTGTACCATTTACATGGCGTGTAAACGGGCTAACGGCGTGTAGGTGAACAGTGCCCAGCTGAAAGATGGCTTTCTCAACATCTAATCTAATTGGCAAATGCACTTTAACACATCTTGCTTGACGTGATGGACTTTTAAATTACTTAATGATTTTGTTTTTTCTTATTTAGGGAAACATTCTGTATCGATTCCCCTCGCTTCAACGTACTGCTTCATCAAAAAGTGGTGGGAGTAGGGAATATGTGGGTACCAAATGGTCTGCAATGTTCGGTGGAGTTGAAAAGTACTTAGAGGAGAAACCATGGAAATTCAGGTCAGTATATACTATATATCATCCATACCGATGTTGAATTAACTCTAGATGCAGTTTTACCCAGAAAAACTAGATTCCAAACATGATTAGCATGTGGATTTCTAATATTAGTATGTTACATCAGCAGCGTAATGCGCTAATGCATGGGGTTCCAGGTATTAGGCATTATATATGTTGATCCATTAGATTGTACTCTTTTCATCAGCTCTAAATTTGCTATTTTTGTTCTGTTTTATTTACTTTCTGCTTCATTTTGCAGTAAAGGAAATGCATCAGAGAAGGCATTGGTTGCTGGTTTGGGAGGACTCAATCTTTTTGGTGTCATCATTCTTGGGAACTTGTTGAAGTAAGAATTGTTATTCTGGCCCAAGGGATCATTGAATTATGATTCCATTTAGTCATTTACTAATGTACTTATTAAAATTTATCCTTAAGGCAAATGACAGTGACACCTGGTGGACTTATCTCATTTGCTGCACAGTTATATCCTTTGCTTCAGGTATGGTTGGGCTTGATATGCCTGTTTAGTACTCTATAAAGTGGCCCTTTGATTCATTATCATTTAAGTTAGCATGGCCTGACAGAAACAAATAACCCTTCCCTTTTTTAGGGTAGTTTCTGAATGTTGCAAATTATTGGTTGTGGAACTATGCTGTGTACAGTGTACTTATGAATTACAGATGTTATCAATAATTTGTAATTTTACAATGTGGTCACTTGCAGATATATGCTGGCTCCTTTTTTGCAATACCATTATTTCGATGGTTTCTGCTACGCAAAACCAACAATGATATTAGAAAGAGGAATAAGGCCAGAGAGCAGCGAGCTCAGGAACTCGTGTCACCAGATTCTTCTCTCAGAAGAAAGGTAATAACAATTGAAGTTCCACACTTCTATATAATTGTTTTTACCCACATGTAGATCTGTTCAGAGAAACTCAGGATGTGTTTGGGTCATTCACACAAACCTTATAGGCCAGACTTTGATTATGTCGAGCAACTTTTTATTCCTTACATCAGAAGTTCTAGAAAGAAACCACCGCAGAGGTGCTTAACCTATAACATCAAGTGATAGTATTCATTTTTATGCAGCTTGGACCATCTGTTGTCAATAGCATTGCAATTGGCTATTTGTATAATATGAAATTAGATGCTAAACATGAATGTTCTTACTGTGCACAACTTTATTGCGTTATTTAATATTAGCCAATTTATCTTGGTATCTTACCCATTTAAGATACTATTGATGATACTTGGCTTCATGTCCTTCAGATAATACATTTTAAAAAAAATTCAAGTGGCATAAATTTGGTTTGTGCTTTCCTATCTTTTCAGTTGCTCAGTGCACGCGACATGGCCCAGCGGAAAGTAATTACGTCAGAGGATATTGTCTACACTACCGAAAAGGATCTATCAGAGCAAGATTATGAAGCCAAGGAGTGGGAGAGGAGATTTAAGGAGCTTGAGTCAGAGTGATGGGCACGGTGGATATACTTGACATTCGTAGTAGCTCTACATGGTCTTTTGGCCTGACTGGATGATATTTTTCTATCTTCATCAATTGAATGGAAGATAGATCTGACCGAATCATTGAACCAAGTGAAATCTGATGGTTCTGGATCTCACTGACAGGCATACAGGCATACAGCATACCATCAGTCCACCACTACGCCATGCAAGTCTTGTGGAAGCTGTTGGTTTAATTGAGATCGACCATGGCTACAAGCTGATGTACATACCTGTGACACTGATCTACATTTGTATAGGTAGTTCCATTCATGGGGTTGGAGACCAAATTCAGAATTCGACAGGAAAACCAGGGATATGATGTGTTACTCAGAGACTGTTCGGCTGGTAGAATGAATAGTATTGTGTGAGAGGAAATAAGCCGAAAGAAGCCAGCCGAGCACTGTTCATCGGACCAGCCGAACACTGTTCAGTTTGAATGGAGCCCCATCAGAACATGTAAAAAGAACACATCCATAAACAGGGGCCTTGGACTTGAGCATTCATGTTAAACTCTTTGTCTAGAGATAGACATATACTGTTGTAGCCATCTGGGAACTGATTCATGATTTGAAATAGCAATTTCAAGATCTCTGAAATTGTGCATCCCCTGCGTGTACTTGTCTTCGCAAGTGATAGACAATTGCATAACGATGTGTGTCCAGTTTTATCACATACATGCAGAATAAAACAAGGGTATCATACCAAGCTGAAAAGAATAGTATTGCATAATATTGATGTCAATTATCCACAAATACATAATTGCCGTCAATGCAGTCGTTACTTCTGTTTTCTACCTCTCTGGGTCAAAAGATAAGATCTGATGAGTCGATGATGCACTCGCTTCAGTCAGTTCTAACCTAATGTCAGTACGAATCCAATAAGAGGTCCTGAACGCCATCAGAAATCCAGAGAACACCCAGGTTGACATGCAATATTACTCAGCAAGTTCCTGCCGAAAATGCAGTTCTGTCAGGTGTCTTGACATACAGAGAGAACATGTGTGTACGGCCATGATTTCACACTGATTTTACCTTGTCTGCACGAGATGCTCAGCTCACGTTCCCTGGCTACAGTTGTTGTTAGCACTTCGTCGGTAGCTTATGCTGTCAGGATAAGACGAAAGCGACGGACGCGAGGGCGACCAGTGTAAACAATTGGATCACCTGCCAAGCACGACAATGCACAAGGGAATAGGTGAGTATTAATACTGGAATGATGCTGTCCTTCGCCCATCATTTCAGAAAGATGAGCATTTTGTTTGGGTGTTTGTGCTAGCGCAACTACTGATTACGGCATCCTCCTTTGGCGTTCGGTGGAGAACTCTATTCCTTGCCGTGTGGCCGGCCACTTTGGCTGCCACTCGGCACATCACTCTCCCAGCTCCACTAAAACGTGACAAGACTGGAACAATCCGGTGACGGCATAGACGGCAAAGTGGTAAAGGCTAAGAACCGATACTAGGCAAGAACCGCTGCTATCCAGAACAAGCCAATCCTAGCATGACACGTCCAAAATAATCTTCTTTTTCAAGAAATGTGCAAGAGCATTTGCTAACACAAAGTCTGAAGAATTGCCTAAAAAAATTCTGAAGAATGACTAGCATCTCTCCGTACCTGTCGCGCTCCATTCGACATGAGCATCGGCGGGAGGTAGCCGTGCAGGCCGGCGTTGTACACGGGCGTGCCGTCGGGGTAGAAGAGGCCGTAGTTGCGCTCCGACGCCGGGCCGGGCTTGAGGTTCTCGTTGAAGAGCGCGAAGACGTAGACGTCGACGGGCGTGGCCGGGCGCAGCGGCGTGCCCTGCTTCATCTCGATCCGCTGCAGGAGGTTGCGGATGTAGGTCCCCGCGTATTGGGGCGTGGCGCCGGGCTCGTCGGGGTCGCCCCGCGACGGCCACCCGGTCTCCGACACCTTCACCTCCACGTCTGTGTACCCCAGCGCCTGGATGGCGGCGTACACGGCGTCCACCTGCGCGTACAGCATGTTGTCGTAGCGGAGCCCCGTGCGGTCGTCGGCGACGCCGGCGTTGGGCTGGAACAGCACGTACTCCAGCGGCACCCGCGCCGGGTCGTCCTTGTAGGCGAAGTACGGGTAGCAGTTGATGAGGAACGGCGACCGCGCCGCCGACAGGAAGGCCAGGAACGGCTGCAGGTGCGGCAGCGCCGCCGGGCTGAAGGCCCCCGCCGACGGCGGGAAGGAGACGCCCATGATGTCCAGCGAGTGCGCCGTGGTGACGTTCACGCGGCCCTGCAGGCCCAGCGCGCCCAGCGCCCGGTGCACGGACTGCATGGCGGGGAGCACCGCCGCCTGGAGCGCCGTGTCGTTGCCCTTGAACACCTCGTTGCCGACGGTGACGCAGGTGATGCGCGCCCCCGCGCGGAGGTGCGGCACCACGTGCTGCTGCAGCCACGCCTGCGCCGCCGCGGGGCTCACCATCGCCGGGACGGCCTCGTTGCCGATGCCCACCACGAACTCCACGCCCGTGCCCAGGAACGCGCGCAGGACGTTGGGGTCCGCGTCGTAGAGCTTCACCTTGCTGATCCGCATCGACCGGAGCAGCCACGACACCCGCGCCGGCGACGGCAGGTTGTTCGCGATCTGCCCGTAGTTGACGCCGATCGACAGCGCCTCGGCCACCGCCACTTGCTCTGCAAATAATCGATCGCCATGTCTTGCTAGTCAGACCACTGGCATCATCCACCACGTCGTGTAAAATTCATGCTAATTAGCTAATATATAGTAAATGTGATCTCGTTGCAGATTTCTGTGAAGTTTCAGCGACTGATCATCCTTGATCCGTCCACGCTGGAAGAAGCGAAGAAGCACATTTCGATTCTTGTGCTAGCGTTTGACCATTGTACCTGAAAGGCTGAAACTACGGCAATGCCAAGCATTGCATCGAATACGCTATCACTATCACTAGTGAAGAAAGCTGAGAATTGTGTAAGAAGCAATCTATGTACTAGTAGAATATACTGTATAACAGTACGGAGTACGCGATCCAATGGAAGCAAGATCTCAGTGGTCCACATGGGCATGTGGTTCTGCCAGACTGCCACTGAGAGCTACCAAGAACCAAAGAAAACCGCTACTATTAAATTGCCCCCACTTATTCCAAAACCACGTGGACTGCCAAATCACAAGTTGCACATATAAATATATGAATATGATATATCTCCGGCTACACTAGCTGGCGACTGCAACTTTGCGGAGAAAGCAGCTACAGCTCATCAGGGACAGATAATTCAGGCGCGCAGAATGGGCGAGAAAATGCGGTGCCGGAGCGAGTAAATTAAGGTGGCCACTGGTGGGCATTTTTAGCTTGGAAAGAGCCGTGAAAAGTTGATACGGCGATTCGGCCTTCGGATATGTCGCCATGGCGCACCTGGCAAGCTAGAGAACATTCCATGTCACTTCCATCTCGCCAGCTTGAAATGGTTAAGTGCTAGATGATGATAGTAATGTACATGATCTTAACAAATGTGCCTTCTATCCTACTCAAATAGAGACAATCTCAGAAAAGGCTCGTTCTTGTCTCAATCCGGGATTGGAGATTATTGATTTGGGCTCTAGAGATTGGCAAGGTAACACAGAAACAGAGTCAAAGGCTGGGCAAATATAACAAGAATACTAGTCACTACAAAGAAGCACCAAGCAAGCCAACTAGCCAAGAACCATGCACATTTCTTATCAGTTAGCACAAATGGAACTTGGGATGGGATTTGGTCATATCCTATCACAAAGTTTACAACACGCATTTTTGGCAAGCTTACAAGGAAGAGCTGAACGATGGCACACATGCAGATTTAGCTGATTGAACTCACCTGTGAGGAGGATGGGGAGGAGCAGGACGAAGAAGCAGGCGGCAAGCTTGGAGGACGGAGCTGGCGGCGACGGCGCGGTTCTTGACGGCCTCCCGGCTGCTGCCATGCACTTCCACCCGATTCTGCCGCTCCCAAACGGTCCGGGTCTGTGATACAGAGGACACCCGCACGGCCGCAGAGGAGAAGCGAGCTAGCAACTACGGATCAGACGCACAGAGCTCGCCAAGGCTGCGCTATAGCTTGCTGTCCTGTGCGAGTCTCTCGCCACGCCCACGCCCACGCCCACGCGCTTGGCCGCGCTTGTGTGTTGTGTCTGTGTGCTCTTGCGTTGCGTTTGCTCGGCTGGGGAAGACGCGCACGCAGGGGATCGGGAGGGGCTTTGGAGGCTGTTGGCTATATAGGCAGCGGAGGCCGCCGCAGTGTTAACAGTGGTTAGAGACTTAGAGGTAAGGCTCTGCCCTCTGTCTGGCTCGATCTGTGCGGCGGTGGCGAGAGTGCGAGGAAGGAGACGGAACAGTCGGATGAGAGGGGCCCGGGTCGGGCGTCCTTTAGTTCAGACCACCGCGCATCCGCACTTCCGGCGGAGCGGCACCTGCCAACTTCGCGTCGGCTGCCTATCCCTCTCCCTCTCTGACCGCTCCATTCCCGGGGCCTCGTGACTCATCGTCGTTTATTTTACTCGTTTTGTATGTTTGCAGTGACGCACGGCATTTGGTAAGTCCGGTGCAGGTCAAGATAACGGCAGACGTATGTCGAGTGAAAGTACTGTGAAACACGACCAAATAGTGAAATGTTTCTATTTGCCAACACAACGGCCTCCCCGAACGTTCAATGTTTTAGCAGAAATAGCAACAACTCCTCTCCAGTGGCGGTGTCATTAAAACGTGCTGGCAAGTTTATCATCGGCCCAAGACTTCCTAAAATTAATTTCACCACCGTTAAAATGTAGGAAGTGTACGTGATTGCAAACATGAATGCCCTAATGTTCACAGATTGTTTTGGAACCACTTTCATAGTTAGCATGGCTCTCGTAGGTGCCCCGGCTCCACAAAATTGCTGTAGCAACACCATGAACAGGAGCTCTTTTCTCTTTTCTTTGTAAATGAGCTGCTCCCTCCAACTTAAATACTGTACATGACCCTGTTGAGTTTTTACTACAATTTTGACCAACAATATTTCATTATTTAGTTTGTCAAATAAAGTAAAATGAGTACCGCTACATCTATTATCAATAATAATTTGAATTTAGCTCGTAGACTTATATATTTGCATAAATATTTATAGAAAATATGAATAGTCAAACAAAGAAAAAAATTAATACATCATATATTTAAGAACGGGGGAGTAGCTACTTTTATATTTATTCCTAAGTGAAACACCTTTAATTTCGGTTATCAATAGCAAAAATGCCATAATAATTGACAAAATAATCATGTTAATTAATAGGATAATCATGAGAATCAACTCTCGTAATTTGTAACTTTTACTCCAAAAAATATTTGTAGATATACTGTTGATAAAAATAGTGTAGCATGGGACA
>CM014270.1:48992608-49030383 GCA_004135705.1 Alloteropsis semialata | reverse complement strand
CCTGGTCTGGAAAAGGCAGAGGCCACCGCGTTGGATGGCAAAAAGACACCTCTTCGCGTCAGTATCCTCTGGTAAAAAGTGAAAGGTGAAAGCGACGTTCGTTGACAGGTGTAGACACTTGCGTTGTGAGCTTGTTTCCTCTGGCAGTACTTGGAATACGTGGCTGGTACTTTTAACCGAGGCATACAGAATCTGGTAGCTGCGTTGGGCTTGCCCTCACACACACACGTCCCCGTCCCTCGGATGACGTACCGGACAGCGTGGCCCGTCGCGTCGGCCGCGGAGCGGGGGGAGCGTCGGTGCGCAGCGCACTGCGTCTGCCGCCCTGCCGGACCGGGGGACGCGGATCCGAGTCACCGCTCTCGCCTGGCTCCGGCGGCACGTGCGCTCCGCGGGCGATCCATCGGTAGGTGTGGGCACGCGTTTCGCGTGATCCCGTCCCTGCTTCGCCTGATCGCATTTGCTCGCGCCGTCTGGCCTGCCTGACCCGCACGCCGGAAGGGAAGCTGCCTGCTGGCTGCTGCGCGCCGGCGGGAACCCTTGGGGCCTCACCTCACGAGAGTACTGTATTTCCTTGGTGTTTACTGTTTACAAGGCTGGAACCTGCAACCGCAAATTCACAGGAGGAAATAGTGATATGACTGTAACATGGAACCTGCAAAGCGAACTCACAGATTCTTGAGTTGTACGCTAGGACATGGATACGGGTTTGCAATCGAACTGATGAATAACTTCTTCTGCAAAATGAAGAAATTAAAGTACAGGAGCAATGAGAACGCTTTAGTTGTTCAAAGAACAAACACTTTTCTTCTTAAGTATACTCTTTAAGTGCGCCTTCGTGACCTCCAATCCAACTCCCATCTATAGTCATCTCATCGCAGATGAACTTTATGGCACTTGGAAATAATAATGGCCTTACTGTATCTAATTAGAGACGTTCACCTCTTCAAGACACTGAAAAAAAGATGAAATTCTCACAAAAATTAGAAGCACATGGCCATCAGTTTTTAAACTCTCTAATCATCATTGATAAATGATGGTCATTACTTCTCTGGTCCAGGAAAGTGCTACTCTGTTTCCTAGGAGGAGGAAGATCCAGGAGCAGTTTGATAGTGTCATGCACTTTGTCATGTAGATCTATGCATTGCTTTGATATTTTTTTAACGACCGTGCCTTAGCATGTATTTTATTAAGAAAAAAACAGTTTACAAATAGATCTTGGTGCCGCCAAAGAGAACTTGACCAACCCAAGAGCACAAAGGATTAAAAGAAGAGAAACACTGAAGAAAATTACAACCAAACGCACAACAACACCACACATACAACAGAAGAAGCATGAAGGGGGGAAGGACACTCCCAGCCCAGACACCCAAACCGTCGACCCAAGAGCTGAACCTGCAAAAGGGATACACCGTCAACAAAGATGCCTGCAAAACGGGCAGTTCGAATGGGAGTACGCTCAAGATGCATCATATTCATATGTTACGATCAACACGTCGTCACAGGTTTCTGATGACGCATTGCATTGTTGTTGCACAACTTTCATTGACAGTGTGTACATGTGCTTGCATGGTATGATTAAGTGGACTAGCCTGAAACCTTGCACACATTGTCTTCCAGCTTTTAACTAGCAGTATAAATTTTTCAGTTCTGAACTTGCAGCATAGATCTCTTGTCGTGGCTAAAAGTCTAAAACATTGATTTGAAAATGCCAGTGATATATGGTTGCCTATGTTCAGTCGAAGTTGAGCCTTATTCTGCTACTTGTGCATCTATCATGTGTTCCATCCAGGTTGTGGCTTTGGCTTTGCGCTGAATTTTATGAAGCTCACACAAATGAAGCAGCACAACCATGCAGGTAGCGTTGTACTCCTCCATGAACACAAAACAAAGCCGGCATGCATAATTTTTGACTATCTCTCTTGGCTACATGTATATAAGACCACATGAAAGGTCTCCTACCGTTGCTACTAGTGTGAGATATCAATTGTTTTGTAAATGCATTGGTTTTGGTGACTGTTTGAGATTTATAGAGAAAATAGTTCTAAATATTGGACCAAATGATCTAGATGCAGCATTGGCAATGGATACCACGCATCTGGCCTTTCCAAGGTGGGGTTTTAATTATGGTTCCGTGAATGTTTACTAATCAGTATATATAATGCTAATGCTTAGGCTCCTCTAGTCACACTATGTGAAAGGAAATTCGTGAACTCTTGCTTTCTTTCAGAATTTTCTTGAGGCATTGGAGAATACTAAAGTGATGGGAATGATATATATGTGGAGAAGATGTTGGGGTCTATCAGCAATGCAAAAAATGGTAGCTCCATGGACGGTGAATTTAAAATATATGCTCTAGGCGGGTGAATTTTAATAATGTCAAGTATGAGACCGCAATTTCTTTATGGACATCATCATCGCCGTGAGCTAGTGTATCTGGAATTCTGGATGGCACGGAATAATCTCATTTAGAGGAATACAACTTCAACAATGCAAATTCACTTCAGGGAAGAATTTGTTCTAGTTCTACTAAGAGTAAAGGAACTTTCTGCAATGTGTTTGTGGCTAGAAGACCTTCTGTAATTGCGTGTATCTTTTTTGTTTTTGTTCCCCTGTACTTGTATTCTCTTTTTTCCTAAAAAAAATTCTTTGGGAGCAAGAAACTCCACATGATGAGGGCGGCAATGGTTGAGCAATTCAGCTCATGGGAGCGCAGCCACTGCCACCATTACTGATCCCCGGCCATCAGTAACTCTATTATTCCCCAAAATACATAAGAAGCATATAAAAAATTGTGCAATCTTTAAACAAAAGGATAAAGTAGTTACCGGTCCAAGGTGAAGAAGGGCAACGGACTGACTTCAATAACGTATAATTCAGACTGCTAAGCAAAATAAACCGTATGTGCTTTATCAATTAAATAAATGTTTTGCTATAACAACATCTGTATTATTTTGTACTATCGCAAATCTCGTTCCTATTAATCGTTGAAGTTCCATTTGTTTTTCAGACTATTTTGCAAATAGTTGTCTGTACAGCGCTGATTGAATATATAATTATGGTAGTGGCTGCCCCAAAGATTTAGCAGCCATATAGGAGTATTAGTTAGCTATAGCTAATGTATCCACATTTCACGACTGCCCCAGTTGGAAACATGCAAACATCCAAAGAGAACACACATGCATATATTAGAAAGCAAAAGCATGCAAACATATTTATGCCTCGGTACTTTGCCAAGTTGGTGCTAAATTTGCTCACCCTCGAACCCTTCATCAAATATGGAAGAGCCGTTGGTCGTAAAGTTGCTTTAAGTCAATGAACCTTACTTCACAGAATTTCATAATTAGACCTCATTTTTGGCAAATATCAAAGTAACTTAAATTGAACAAACATATTTTTTCTTTAGCAGTTCTTTTGATTCTGGTTCCAGCTCTAAAGCCTCTGGGATCATTCGGGGTCATCGAAACAAGGCGTTCCATTGTCAGTTTGGGCCATCTCGCCCTTTGTATGGTGTCGGGCCTTAAAAGGTGCATTTGGTTCACGGCCGTCGCTGGCCAGACCAAATTTTGGCCGTGTCCGCATATTTGCATTTGGTTTCGTGTCTAATCTGGGCAAGATTTGGCTTGCCCGTCTGCAGTTAACATGGGGCGTAGGCTCGTTCCGCGGCCACCAATTGGCTTGGCAGCATAGTAGCTATGCGGTGAGGTTCAGCTCACAAGTGGCAGCATTAATTATGTATTATCACAACTAAAATTACAATAGACGCTAAACCATAAATCTGATTTGTATTCAGTTTGCATCATTACTGTCGGTGTGCGAAATAACCAACAAGTAAATTAGTGGATTGCGCGTTTGGGCTCCGGACGGTTCGCGAGAGGACACAAGGGATTATACTGGTTCGGGCACGAACGCCCTACGTCCAGTTCGAGGCTGCTCGTGTTACTCGCGTTGCTCGTAGTAGGGGTTACAAGCGGTCGAGAGAGGGAGGGGCTCCCAAGTCTCTGGTGCGTCTAAGAGTGAGTATTCTGGTGTGTGTGTGTCGGTGTCGTGTGTTCTTCTTCGTCGTCGTCTGTAGTAGGGGTGTACAAACTAGTCGGGAGAGGGAGAAGATCCCAAGTCCCTGAGCGGTGTGAGTGAGCGTGTTGCGTGCGGTGTCCGAGTGTTCAACTAGTGTTCGAAAAATCCTCCCCCTCTGATGTCCCCTTGTCCCCTTTTATAGCCTCAAGGGGAGAAGGGAGCGGGGGGTAAAAAGGAGAAAATTACAAGGGGAGTTACTGCTCCTGAGAGCTTCCAGCTGCGTCGCTCGCCGAGCCGTACAGGGAGCAGGTGTTGACGGAGTGGGCGTCCCGCCGGACCCGGAATCGTACATCCCGAGTGGTTGGAGTCGATGCCTTCCTGGGTAAGCTCCCGGGTGGTTCCCGGGTCGTGGTTGACTTGCTCGAGGTCCTCGGGCGCTCCAGGTGTCCTGCTCGGGTTCCAGGTGTCGCCCGAGGACGCCTGGGGTCGTACTTGGACGCCTGGTGTAGCGCATGCATTCCTCTCCAGACTGTAGCGCTCCTGTTGGGACGAGACGGGCGCCACTGTGGCTGCCGTGGCGTAGGACAGACGCCCATCATGCTCTGACACGGCGGGTACCAAGTGGGTACGGCGCCGGATGGGTCGGGGTATGGCCGGGTAGTTTCACCCGAGGAGTCGGAGACCACTCGGAGGCGGAGAACCTGTCGGGCGAATCGGAGAACCACTCGGGCGTTCTAGGTAGTCGGGGTATGGGGAGTTCGCCTTGCTTTTAGTCTTTGGTTTTTGAGGGGTGGATTATCGTAAGCCCACGGATTAAGGGTTCAATCGGGTACCCCTAATCCGTACCCTCGTCACTCCACTTCGTCTCGGGTCCACGCCGCCCGGGCGAGACGAGGAGAGGTCGGGCGAGATAGCGACAGGAGTGGTTCGGCCGAGGCGGACGAGGGTCGGCCGAGGCGGACGGGGGTCGGCCGAGGCGGACGAGGGTCGGCCGAGTCAGGGGAAAACCGACCCTCCCTTAATCTGATGTTCTTCGGGCTTTCTTATGCCTATCTTCTTCCTGAAACTGCGTGGCCCCACCCGTCGGTGAGAGGGTCGGATATTGATATCCGACAATTACGTTCTTTATAATTTTATAAACCTACAAAACAAGATGATACTTGCCTATGTTTCGATTAAAAAAATGATTTTATAACATGTGGACCTCACATGTCATGGTATGTTTTCAAGTAACTTTGCATTATATCTGAATTAAATTAACAAATTAAGAACCATGTTGGCTGTAGTATACTGTTGACGGCCCTTAGACGCGCCAATTGTGAACCGCAAACGCACTGATCATCGTAGCTTTTACCTTAGAGCATTCCATCCAAGGTTATCAATCCGTGGATCAACAATGAACTTACTAGAGTTTCCCATCTAATTTAACGGATCTATCCTAACATGAAGCATTGATTGCATATAAAGGTTAAACCTGCTATAAGATGTGAGTGGTGTGTAGGTTGATCACACCCATGAAGAAGAGAGAATTCCCTATTTGATATCGAAAGATAAGTCAATTCCGTATGTGACACTCAAAATTTTGACCTTCCTTATTTGACATTGGATCCAACTTTTGGTAACTTTGATGCCTTTTAGGACACTACCATGACACCTTACTTTAAACACTAAAGCATAACCATAAACCCTAAACACTAAAAACCCTAATCTCTAAACACTAAACTCTAACCCTAATCCCAAACCTTAAACACTAAACACTAACCCTAACCCTAAACACTAAACCCTAACCCCTAAATACTAACCCTAAACTCTAAACACTAACCCTAAACACTAACACTAAGCCCTAAACACTAAACAATAACTCTAAACCCCAAACCCTAAACCTAAAAACCCTAAATGACATAACAAAAACCATGACAGTGTCAAAGAAATAACCAAAATTTAGATACGGTGTCAAATAAGGACTATCGAAGTTTTAAGTGTCATATAGGGAATAGGTTTATCTTTTGGTGTCAAATAAGGAATTTATTCCATGAACATAGCCAAAGGTAAAGCGCAACCAAAGGGGTAAACGAGCCTATAGCCTTCTAGTTGTAGTTCTAGCCAATAAGAGCAAGCGCATCATGCATCTCATCCAAAGCAATCTTTAAACTCTTACCTCCGGTCAACCTCCCGAGAACGCCACCTTACACGGGATCACACCCTATCACGATGCTCCCTATCGGTGTGGTTAGTTACAAGGGCACGTCCACAAGTGAACGTGTCTAGATATCATGAAGGGTCAACACACTAGATCTAATCGCCATGATTACATAAAGCATGCTATATAGTCTAACCATGGATTAGGCTAAGGAATAATCATATTCATGATAGGTAGAAAGCATAGAAGGAGTTATTGAGTCGCTAAGAGATCGGATGTCATGAAGAACATTACGCATATAATAGATGTGTTTGAATCATCACCACCGAGTACATACCATTGATGACTCCAACTAGCTCATGAACTCCACCATGGCACAACCACGCAGGGAGGCTATGGCGGCTAGGGTTGGCCTGAGCCATCTCCTCGACAACTTCGAGGACTTGCGGCGGCCTTCGTCTCCCTTTGCTGTATGCCCTAGATTTCACCGAGTTCTCGTGGATAGATTGCCGTGCCTTCCGGTATTGGGGCTATAAATAGTCCGAAAAAGCTTCACATCGAAGGGGAGGCCGAGGCGGCGCAAAAATGACCTAGGCCAGCTGGCCTAGGGGTCTTGGGCCGGCCAGCCCACCCCGCTAGGGGCCCCAAATGCCCAAGTGTTCCACACAAAAGTTGTAGATCTTTTTGAGCCGTGCAATTTTCTTATATAACTTATCCCCATCAAACTTAAGATGAGGAAGATATGACCCGTATAAGCTCAGCATCTCTTGCTGGGCCTATAGTCCAAAGTTGGTAATTGTGTCTTTCATCATCCAAAGTCTGGGCCCAATTCCGAGTTTGTACAAAAACCCTCCATTTATGTTGTATTTCTTGCAAAAACACAATATGCTTCAAAATACAACACACATAAGAAAACGGGGTTATTTCACGTGCCAAGTGGCGGTTTAGTATATGAATTAGTCCAAAACCAACGCCAAATTAGCACTAAAAGTGTACCATTAACGACCGCCATCATATACCAAAAAATGCTAATATTATGTGGGCCCACATATTCATAGTCAAAATGTATAGTACTTTGGCAATGTTTTAAGATTTTAGCTTGGTGATTATCTAAAGGCACCTAACTTGGCCAAAATTTGGTCATGCCTAATTTCATAATTTGGCTATGGCCAAATTTTGGCTTGGCCAACTAGGGTCATAATCCAAACACACACAAACCCATGTTATGGATGCCCCATCCTGGTCGCCTCAAACCCTAGATCGCTTCTTTAGTCATATATTCAGTAGCCACCGCCATGTTAGAGTTTGATTTTTTTTTTGTTCTAGTTTTCCATCGAGAAACCAAATACTTTTCATTGTAACTCTGGCGATAAATCCTTTTACTATGAATCAGGGCCATTTTACAGTTCTTCTCGACTGTTACGATTATTCATTATTGTGCCAAGAGCTAAAACCTTTTTATCCACTTTGCTCCATACACATGCAATTTTGTATTGTCTCAACCATGTTCTTTCTTGTGTTCTTCGATTCTCTTGCAAGAAAAGCTGTTTTGGCGAGGTCAATCGAGTTGTGTTTGGTTGATAACCAACAAACAACGGTGGTGTAGCGGTTGAAGGGTTGGAATCGTGTCTGATTGAAATCTCCGATCGTCAATGTTGAGAATCCACCAAATAAAATTATTATTATCTTTTAGAAGGTCGGGCCAGTGCCTAATCACTATTCATTTTATATCTTCCTGCAGCAAATGAACTAGGGAAAATGGGTAACAAAGGAACTATCATAGTATCGTCCCTACTAAGATGATGGTATGGAGTAGCACATGTATCGATATATATCACTTCTCGTGGGTGGAACGTTAATGTGAAAATGTGGATGATCGGTACCTACTATCGCTTAGTCCATGCATTTAGCCTTGTTTCACGTGTGCAGCTGTCAGGACTACTACAAAAACTATTTTTACTGTTGATCTGGGAACAACTTTATCATCGGGATAGCAAACCACGGCACAAAAACAACGGTAGAAATGGACATTTGTATTGTCGGTATACTCTCCGATGGTACTAATAGTTTAGTGTTGTCGTGTTGTATTTTGAACCGATGGTAATATTGTTCTCAGTGCTGATACGTCGTACGCAGAGCCTATGACATATTTAGAATTCGGGCCAACGGTATAAATAGAATGTGCGGTAGTGTAGATGTTCCATCTTGGTTGCTGAATTGGCTTCATGCATGCCAAGTTTGTGGAGAAGTCTCATAATAATGAAGTAACACAAGCATGAAGGTAGCGTTCAGCTCCTCCCTAAGCACCAGCTGTCATAATATACTTGATTTTCTACATCCTTGGCTAATGTACAAAAAGGCCAATAAGAGCATCTTCAACAAGGGCCCGAAACAAGGCCTCTGAAGGTCATTTTGGGGTCGGCCCTACTCCAGAGCTCTCAAAATCTGCCTCCAATTTTTAGTAACAACCTCACTTCATGGCCGCTAGCTATCGCTATTCCCTTTTTACTTTTATATTTCGACATGTTCTACATGTGTCCCATGTTTCACGTCACAATAATTCAATACATAATACTTCAACGTCAAATCCATAATTTCAAATACCCCAATTCAAATTCAAAAAAATTAACATGGACATGGTAGCAAAAGTCGTGGAAACAACATAAGTAGTTTAACCCAACATGGGCTGTTTAGATTGGTGAAAAGGGTGAAAAATTTATGCATTGAGCCGCGTGCACAAAGAGAAACAAATGAACTGACACGGTTTTTAAGGTGAAAACTTTATGCAAAATACATGAATCTAAACATGCCCATACATCGTCCATCTCAATCATGCACAGCCCATGAATGAAATGGACCGAATTGAGCTGACATCTGCATTGCCATCCCCACAACCAATCTCACCTCCAAAGCTGCCACTACCACCACCAAGGCCACCCATGAGGATAGCCACCTTTAAGCTGCAATTTATGCCCTCATTGCCAAGACATATGCATGTCCTCCAGGGGTTCTAATAAGGTGTGGACACATCGCAGATTATGATCTTCTACTTCTGCTCCCGCATTAGCTTTCGCTCCTTAAACAAGAGCTGTGTTCCTAAATAATTTTTGTGTCCCTCCATCACTCTTCTATAAGTTTATACTCTTTTTTACCACTATCACCATGGTAATATAGAAAGTTTAAAAAGAGAGAGGACAAGGTCGAATCATCTGCATTGGAGTAGTTTGCAGTCAGCACTCCATTGTTGCAACAAGCATGCAGTTTTTGGTAGTTATTCCATTAGTTTCAGAATAGTTGTTAGTCTAGCTTTATCTAAAGGTTTCTATCTTTGACGTACGATTGACCATCAATTCCTAAAAATTGGCAAAATTTAATATCATAATATTTATGTTTTAAGACCCCATGAGAAATATTTACTTTCATAATATATAAATTATATGTTGTTGAACTGTACAATTTCTTTGTATTTAGTGATAATAAAAATATAAATGTTTGACTTAGAACAAAACTAAAACTACAATATTGTGAACAGAGGGAGCACTTGTCACTTCTCATTTTTTCTTCCTAGCTAGTATAGGCTAATAACTTCTCTAGATTGCCATCTTTTTCTCTGATGCTGGTGGTCTAGTGCCAATTGTGAGATGGATCATGGTTTGCTGATCAGTTCTTATTGAATCTCTGTAATAACTGTGTATTATATGTCGCCAATTATTACCAACCACTACAGATATACGCACGAAGTGAACCTGGCTCGACTAGTTGGTGAGAGTCTAGTGGTTATTTTTGTGTATCCCAACCTTCGCAAAGCCTCTTCAATTCAAATCAGCTGGGTGCTCATTCTCTTAGTATTTGTGCACATACGTACTGGAAATGTGACTTTTTCTTTTCCCTTCCATTACGTACTTTTTTAGGACTGATGGAGTAGCTAGTTGACTAGTGCAAATAACACATTCACAGTAAAGCAGGAGAGAATCTGTTCCACAAACGGAAAGACGGTGGAACGAAAGAAGGGCAGGAGGCCACGTCGGTAAGACGTTGATGCAGAATCTCGTGCTGGTTCGTCATGGAGATCTCAATCTGTGCTCCTGTTTCTTCAAGCTATAGCCTCGTTGGCTAGAGATATTGGCTGCTTCAGATCTCTGTTGCGATCGTTCAGAGTTAAAGTTTTCACTAGGAGCATAATTAAGACTGCATGCCCACATGAATTCATGAAAAGCAGATAAACTTATGAGCGCATGCGATAGCACTCGATGTTAATTAGATGGAGCTCAAAATAAATTCACTCAAGTACTGATTGAGAAAAATTGTATTGAAGAAGAGGTTACGAGAGATCACAGAAACACAAATCTATAGCCTGTAGCCACAAGTTGTGAGAAATTAGCAATCAACATGTGAGAAGGAAAATAAGGATATTGCTGAAAGGACAGCTATTGAATTCATCATCCCTCGAGCTGAGGGAGTATATTGGTCCAAACAAAGACTGTGGCATGCTTAAAAACTGGTGATCAACTACATTAATTACAACCACCAGTGCTAGTCAAGCATCATGAGTATTACTCGATGGGGGTATCATCATCGATCAAATTCATACTCAATCGATCGGCCCAATAGAGATTTCAATAGAGATGATGCATGGGAGCACGTACGTGACGGAATCATATCGAAGCAGAAGGAGTAGCAAAAACAAAGCACTCTCGACCGTCATCAACGGCGCGCGGCGATCACGAGCAGCCGTTCTGTACCCGGAGCGGGCGGCCGGCGGGGCCGTGCGAGACCGCGGGGCGGCGCGCGGCGGCGCACTCGGCGACGAGCGCGTCGCGGGCGTTGAGCAGCCCTGTGGTGGCGGCGAGCGGGCGGTCGAAGACGGCGCAGTCGACCCAGTCCTTGAGGAGCCGCTCCTGCCCCACATGTCCGGGATCCGCACCCGGCCCGCCATCTCCGTGCGGTGCCGCTTGAGCCGCTCCCGCGCGCTCTCCTCCGACGCCGCCGCCGGCCGCCGCGCCGCGAGATCCCCGCCGCAGCCGTCCTCCGCCGCCGCCGCCGCCGCCCTGACGTCCTTCTTCTTCTCCGACTCCATCATCGGCGCCTGGTCGGACGCGGACTCCGACGTCCCCGCCGCCGGCGCCCGATCGTCCGGCTGCAGCCCGCCCGCTGGCGGCAGCCGCTGCTGCGTGCACGGCTCAGAGTCCGACGGCGCCATGCTGTCCCGATAAAGATGCTGTGGTGTGGTGCAACTGGGCAGCGCCGAGAAAGAGAGAGGAGAGGGGCGGAAAAGATCAGCCGCGCGGGACCGGTGGTGTGGGTGGGAGAGAGCAAGAGGCGGAGAGCGAGCGATCGAGGGCGCGGGGCGGGGCTGCGCTGCTACACGTTAAAGAAGCGCGGGGGCGGGCGAGGGTGGCGATGTTATGGTGCTTGGGAGGAGAGCGTGTCCTCGCGGGGCGGCGTGTGGCTGTGCGCGCGCCGGGGCTGCGTGGTGCGCGGTGGGGGCGGCGGGGACGGGAGGGAGAGGGCGCCCCCAAGCACACGACACGCATGGCCCGGCGGCGCGCGGGGGTTTCATTGGCCGGGGCGCGTGGTGCGTGTCAACGCGTGGGCTTGGGGATGCTAGATCGGGGGCTGAATGGCCTGGCTGGCCGCACCAGGGCCAGTGGGTTGATGCGGCTGCGGCGGATTTTTTGCAGGGGCCACTTGGTTCCCCACCTGTGGGCGTCCAGATTCCAGCAGGGCGCCTCTGTTTCGCCCTCGCCGGCCCCTTGGTACTCGCAACTCAATCTGGTAGAGGATTCGGATCGGATACACATGGAATTGAATCCGAATGTCACTTTTTACTATATTTTAATTCGAATGCGAATCTTGTCGGATACGAATACGAATACGAATGTTGTCAATTCTTATCGGATACGAATACAAAACGAATATGTCGAATATGGATTTGTATTCGAATAGATGGTTTCATCACGTGTTAATCCTTCGCGGATACGAATAATATCGGATATTTCATTTATTTTCACATTTTTTTCGAATACGAATGTTGATTCGGATAGAAAAAATGACAAAAAAGAGTTCGGATACATCCATTTAATATCTATATTAAAATCGAATATGAATACGGATATCCATATTGACGTTTTAAGCGGATACGAATAGGATAATTCGGATGTTCAGACATCCGAATCCATCCCTACAATCTGGCCGGTTTTTTTCTTCGTGGAGTCCGCCATCAACGAAGGATGCTACAACATGCATGCATCGAACCTACTAGAACATTTGGAGTTGCATCAAACTTTGTGAAGATGTACATATACTTTCAAAAACAGAAAAAACGAAAAATAATACTGCCTCAGGATTCTTGTGTGCTTTCAAGAAAAAGTTGGGATTTGGGTAATTCGATCTTGACAGTTCGTGGAGACAAGGTCGGAGGAGCGTGAAACTCTTGGCTCTTGGATCATTTACATGTTACAACTCTCCAAATAGCACAAGCACAGGTAGATGTTTGAATGTTTTAACAGTTAGTATATATATGTAATGAGGGTATTTTAGCTGGTTACACTTTTTTTGGTGAAATTTAATTATTAGCCGAGTTGAGTCCTAGGCTAAGCATGGGTACTCATATTTTCTCTATATTTGTTCTATAAAGTGTAGTAGGTGACAAGTCGATTGATGGTAGGGCACGATAGTAGTAGGTGATCGAGGTGAGAGTTCTTTGGGATTGCTTTCAAGGTGAGAGTTCTTTGGGATCGCTCTGAAAGTGGGGATTTTATTACCATGGAAAAAGTTGCCCACATTATTGATTACATGAAGCTATTAAATAGGCCATGACCATAGCATTTTACAAAATGTTTGTCATGCATGTATCTCAGGCCAATGACATTACTGGATTCTGTGAAGTGACCAGCCGCTAGATCATATCTAGTGGTTGGTCCACAACGATGGAGCCAATTTGCTATTGCCTTCCACCACCACCGGTGACCATCCCTTTAATTCCACCGATAATTGGAGCCTCGAACCCCCAAATCCCAATCATTATCCCTAATCTCCCTCTACCGTTGCCAGCCTCGACCGCCGCCCACAGTGTAGCGATGACCTTGCCCGCCCCTCTCCCATTGTCGCCACGTCTACGCGCGCTTTTCCTCCTTGAACCCAAATCCTGCCAATCTCTTCTCCCTCTGCCATTTTTGACATCAACACGACAAACTGCGTGTTGCTAAGGGCTAGAAACGCACACACCCGTATATGGAATAGAGTTTGAATATGTTGCATGGTTAGAGATACAACGACATTGCCTCGTCCTCATTCTATTGTCTAGCTAGCTAGCCTCCGGCCTTATCTTGCATGTCTTCCTAATCTCGATAGATATAGAGAAAAGTAGTCATAACCACCTACGACGATCCAGGACTGATGTATATAGCACCTCTTTTTATTCCCTTCTTCTCCATACTCTCTCTTATACTTAATCATGATGTCAAGGATGTAAGGGAAGCTAGAGCCTCCCCATGTTGGATTTGACCAATTACTGAGGTCGGTTCTAGTGGAGGTTTCATTCTCATAAAATGAGGTGCTACATAGATAAAAGTAATAACATGCCATCGGAATTTGAGGAGAAAGAGAAGAGGGGCTTCATCTAAATGAAACTGAGTATATATTGTTTCCAAGATAGAAACATGTTGAAACTTGCATTGGGGTGAAATGGTTTTATTTCATCTATATAGATCGAACCACATGCATCGCAATTACATGTTTGTCTAATTTCTTTGAAACAACAAAACAAAAAAAATGTATTAGAGGATATTATTTCGTTCACCAAATCTAAACACTCTAGATGACATCTCACTCTTGTAAACAACAAAATAAAAAATACCTATTGGGATTTGCCTACGTAAACCCACACGCTCGTAAAATCCCAAGAAAGCCACCTTTTTTTCCTACTTAGTGTAGCAAACGACAACGCATAATCACTAAATCACACACAGTCAGGTAACGCTGAGTGCGAGGTCGTCCGTGGAAGAACTGTTCCTGATGCGTGCGTGCATTTCGTCTGCTTTTCTCGCGATGATGACCCCAAGCAATTTGGAGGGTCGGTGTCGCTATTACAACAAAGGCTGGAATCACCGTAAAGCTGGGGCTTGCCGCCGGAGATCTAGAAAAGAAGAAGACGATGTTGGTGCTGCCTGGGAAGAAGCTATTCTGTTCCATGTCCCTGCCGACGACCAGCAATATATCTGCACCTGTGGTGTCCAGGTGCCCGCCGGGGATGCAGCTTGTACGTATACGTGTGGCCTCTGAAAAATCGACACGTGTGAACGATCAAGCCCCATGGAATTTTCTTGCGCTCGAGTGGGTCAGCAAGAAATGAGAACAGTAGTTTTAATTTTTCATGGATTTGCGGAATTTTCTAGGTCCCTTGACCTGATGGCAAAGGCTAGCTCCGCCCTAAAAATCCATGCTGGTGAGGGCAGGGCTAATAACGCAGTCAGCCAGCCGGCTGCGAGCCGACGGTTTGATTTTTCCGGACCCACAATCAGGGATCGTATTCTCGCTTCAGCCAGCGGTAAGCAAAACACCATTTTTTTTCTTTTTCTTCTCTTCTCTCTCCTCCACATAGGATTTAGGGCGTGTTTGGCACAGCTCCAACTCCAGAAAAATAGTTCCACTCCATCAACTCCAATTTTTTTCATGCCAAACGCGTCCAGCTCCTGGAACTCCAACTCCGAAAAAAACCTGGAGTTGAAGGCCAACTCCAGTTATTTCTTGAAGCTCCTCAAGGGATAAGTAGGAGTAAAATTACCCACACCATGTTACACGACTTACCGGTTCGCAGAAAAAGAAAAGGCCGCCTGCGCCCCTTCGTTCTCCCTCGTCGCTTTTCTTCCTTGAGCTCGGGCGCCGCCGCCGTCGCTGGCCTCGAGGGCACTCCTCTGGTCAAGTCGGCGGCGGCCTCCACTCTCCGGCGAAATGGATCCCGGTGATGATCCTCTTCCTTCCAATCTAGATATTCTGAAGTCATCACATCTCAATCTCCATCAATTTCTTCGCCCCCGAGCTGTGCGCGGCGGCGAAGGCGAAGACGAGCACCGAGCAGCACGAGGAGGAGCGTGATGAGGCCCGCCATGGCGAAGAGGTAGCAGGAGAGAGGCCCCTGCGGTTCTAGTAGGCGCCACGAGCAGCGCGCCAGGCGCGCGGAGTCCTCGCCGCCGTGGCGGGAGGCGAGCCTGACGCCCATGGTTGCCATGGGGATCGTGCAGAGGAGGACCAGGAAGTTGATGCTCGCCGTGAGGTTGTTGCGGACGCGTGGAATACGGACAGCGAGCAGCACCGGGGGAGTTGATTGGCAGGCAGCTCCCACGTCCTCCTGCCAAGTTCTTGAGGCCTAATTGATTCTTTTCTGCTCGATGAGTTATGCTTCGAATTACACACCGGAAAAGTGAAAAAAAAATCCAGATTTCCTGAAGAGTTGATCAGCGAGAAAAGTGAGAAGTGAAAAGTGATCAGTGTACATACAGTTCATACGATATATAAATTGATATGATCAGTCGATCATATTACACGTAATTATATTTCTTATTCCTTATTTTATTTTTTATATCTTTCATGGCTCATCGGCGCTGTATCTTCTAGAGAATACTGTTGCATGCAGGGTAGCAGATGTAATACGTCAGCGGTACTGTAGCAACTCAAAGAAAGCAAAGGCCAAGGAAGACTTTTCCCACCAAAGTCTCTTTTCTGGAGCCGAAGTCAGACAATTAGCCAAACAAGTATATCAGCTCTTTGTTTTTTGGAGTTGTAGAGTGAAGTTGTAAAAAGGTGGAGTTCGTGGAGCGGAGCTAAAATAGTTAGAGTGGAGCTGTGCCAAACACGCCCTTAGGCTATCCGCACTCGTTATACTCCATATCCATCCTCTAAAAGGAATGTTTCGTCCTAGTAATCGAGATTCTCTACTCTATGTCCAGTTTTCCCGCAACCGTTATCCTCTATATCTCATACTCTATATCAACTAACCAATATTTTATTCAACCATCTCCAACTACCATTTCCTCTCTCCTCACTTTTTCTTTTCCTTTTCTTTTTTCTTTTCCTTTTCTTTTTTCATCTTTTTTTCTTTCATTTTTCTTTCTTTCCTTTTCTTTTTTCTCTTCCTTTTCTTTTTCCCTCTTTTCTCCTTTCTTTTTCCATCCTCTCTTTTTTTCTCCGATCTTTTTTCCCCGTCGCCCGGCCCGTCCTCTTCTCCGCCGCCCCTCCCCTGCTCCCAGAGACGGAGCGAAAGGAGCCGCGGGAGGAGGAGCAGCCTGCCTTCGTCCTCCGACGCATTCGTGCCCATGGCCGAAGCAACTCGCGCATTCGTGCCGCTCGGCGGCGAGCGGGCGGACGGCCTGAGCATGCGGCTCGGCGGCGGATGGATGGAGCGAGCGTGGTGCAGCTCGACCGGTGGACGGAGGCCAATGGCACAGTGGAGGAGCACGTCCGGCTGGCCGCCATGGGCGTCATCGTCCGGCAGAGATTCGGCGGCGGGCACGGATTTCTACGCCGTGCCCCACCTCTGCCCCCAACCGCGTCTTCATCTTCCACGGCGAGCTCCACATCCTGCCGCCCTCCCTCTTCCTCGAGACCCCGTCCCGGAGGCCACGCTCGCCGCCGTTCCCGCGCCTCCGACGCCGTCCAGGTGGCGATACAGCGCCCGCATCGCCGGGCTGCCCGAGCGGGCAGCGGAGAACCTCCACACGGCGCCGGCCCCTCCCCTGCTCCCGGACGCGACGACGAGGAGTGGGAGGAGAGACGCCACGGCCCCTTCCCCGCCGCCCCCTCCCCTGCTCCCGCGTTGGCCCCTCCCATGCTTCAGCGGCGGCAACGGCCGGAGGTCGGGGCTCGGCTGCTTCACGAGCGCGAGCGGACAGAGGTCCGGGCTCCGCGGCCGGTGCCGGCCCACCTCCTCTCCGGCGGCGCACCCTTGCCTTCCTGTACGGCGACGCAGCGGAGACGGATGGTGGTTGGGCCGCGCGTGTTCCGCGCCATGTCAGCGCGTAGCGTACGCCCGCTACCACGCTCGGAATGGCGTATCGGGATCCATCCGGCATTTTACTGTCCGGTTTACAGTGCCCCGGTGCGGAGGAATTTCCGCTATCCCGGTACTTGAGGTTGGGATAGCGAAAGCCTCCTAGGTCCCAATGCTGACAGCCTTAGTCTGCTTACAGCTTGCTATAATACTTACTCTGAAACACGCAAATGGGCTGCACAAACACCCTGATCAGTGCTAGCCGCCCGTGGGGTCCTCAACAACTTGAGGCTTCAATTTGGAGGAATTCGTGTACTCGAAATGAATCGGTGAAGATTTTGGAAATGGACAGGACACTGATGCACATATATATCGGCCCTCTTAGCACGGGTCCTTCTCTCCCAATGCTAAAAAAATTCTTGAACGGCAACCAATCTGCAAAATTATATGCGTCACACAGGAAGCCTGAAAGGTACCTGCACGTCCAGACAAAGGCGTCGAAAATGCGATGCCTAAAACGATTTCGAAAGGCAAGCAGGCTTTGCTGTTGAGCCACAAAGTGCCAGTGGTTTGCATCAGCCGTTCCGCCATATGCGCGGCAACGTCGCCCTCGCCTTTTCTCCCTTCCTTCAGTAGTATCATTGAGATACACGACTTGTTTCCATGCAAAGCCGCCGAAATTATTTATTTATTTAATTTGCTACGGTATCTCATATACAGACAGGGGCACCTTTGTATATTTTTTGTTTTTCTACATGAAGGTACTGTGTTCATCACGCTAAGGACAAACTAATTAAATAGACAAGTGCAAGAGACGAATTAGCCAAATTTGACGACCGGGCAATTTTTTTTAAAAAAAAAGCGAGTTTAGGATGTCTATGGTCATTTCCATATGGAATCTCCGACCTTAGTGCACATACCTCACATAACCAAACTACTTGGATCTTTTCCTTGATATACATCATGCAAAATCATTGTGTGTGAAACGCTCAGAACCATCTTGTCATATAGCGTAGCTGTGGATAGACAACGAGGGCTACTGCTAGTAGATGTATGATAGGATACAAACTCTTGGTATATAGGATGGGCATATGTGTTTTTAAAAAGCCTTGTAAACAAAAGGTTGAATGCAGAAAATAATATTGAGAGAGGGGTGGTGGGGGGTGTGGACAGGGAGCCCCCATATGGCTTGTAGGATGTCAGAGTGGCTAGCTTGCATAGGTGAGTCATGCCCAAGCTAGGTGGAGACGGAGCGTGATCAAATCACGGAAAGGAGAAAATGAGGCAAGAAAATTCTTGTTGCGGCGAGAGATACTTTTCTGTTCAACGACTCCGCATCGTCTCCTTTAGAACCGTAACTTGGTGTGTCATTTCTTAGTCATCCTAAAAACAGGTTACATCAAGAAAAATTTTAGACGGTGTCATTGCAACATGATGCGAAGACCATGCCTTGATTATGATCTTAGCACAATGAGTGGCACGGTACAACAACAAGTGTATTAAACAATTGCTTTTTTCGAAACACCAGTATAGACGCGGACGCAAGCTCACCCATATGAATACACGCATGCAAACACTACTCGTATGAGCACCTCCGGGAGACTAGGCCGGTTGTTCCAATCTTGGGACCGACAAAGTCACCACAGACGCATCGACCGACGAAGTCACCACAGACGAATCGCTGTCGATGAGCACATCGCATATAAGTCTATACATTGAAAAAATAGTGCCAATTAAATCATTGAATAAATCCAAAAAATATGACAGGGCCAAATCAAAGATTCAAACCCAGATGGACGGGTTTTATCATAAGAAACCTAGCTAACTAAGATATACTTAGTTCACGTCTTAAATTTATAAGTAAAATCACCTCTTTTAGCCTTTCTTTTTGTTTTTCTCATTTTCCGCGCCTTTTACATATGAAGTATGTGGAGAACTGCAGCTGACAATAGGATAAATCCTCGTTCTAATGACATGCTATTTACATCGAGATCATCAAATGCGGATCGCTCTTGTTGGTTGCATTTACGTTTTCTTTTGGGGCATATGTGGCTGATGCAGCAGGGCTTATTAGGGCCAATGAGGCCACAATGAGACAAACTGAGCGTAAAGCTATCCGCACTCGTGGTACTCCTTCTTCATACTCTAAACGGAATATTTCGTCCTAGTCATCGATATTCCATACTTCAAACCAACTTCTCCCGCACCCGTCATACTCCAAATCCCATACTCCATCCCAACCATCCTATATTTTATTCAACCATCCCAACCACCATCTCCTCATTCATCACCTTTTCTTTTCCTTTTTTTTTCTATCTTCTCCATTCTTTTTTCTCCACGTCTTATTTTTTTCCTTTTCTTTTTTCCTTTTTTTCCTTCTCTTTTTTTCCTTCTTTTTTTCCTTCTCTGGATCCTTCCTCCCCCGCCCCTCCCAGCGTCTCTCTCCCTCTCCTCCCCTCCCCTCCCAGCGTCTCTCTCCCTCCTCTCCTCCCCCCACGGCGAGCCGCCCTCTCCTTCCCCCACGGTGAGCCGCCCCTGGGGGCGGGGGCCAAGGCCAGGCTGAAGCCCGTGGCGGCGGCCGCGCAGGGGCTGCGGGACGGCAGCGCGAGCAAGGGNCTGGTGGCGGCGCTGGCCGCGGTGGTGGCGGCGTCGCCGTCCTCGGGCGCGCGGATCCGGCCATGAAGCAGCAGAGGTGGCGCCGCTTCTCCCTCGCAGCTCCGGCGCGCTGATCTGGCCATGGAGGTCGGGCTCGCGGGCGTGGATCTCGGCCTCGCCGCCGCCCCGCCCTCTCCCTCTTCCTCTCCCACTCCGCCGCCCCTCTCTCTCCCTTCCTGCCGCCGGCGCGGAGCAACGGCCCGCGGCGGGCCCCGCGCCACGTCGGCGCGTAGCGCACGCTCCGTACTACCCTCGGAATAGCGCCTGTGGCGCGCGTACGCTAGCTTAGCGTATCCGAGAGAGTACCCGCTGCAGCCTTCCGATCCGCCACGCTCGTACTGGAGCACGGCGTTCCGGACGGCGTAGCGCACCCAGTGCGCACAGCCTAAGGCCCATCCACGACCCAAAACGGAGAAAAGCTCAACAATACGAAACGGTAGGGTGTGTGGTCCATGGGCCAAGCACAAATTATGGCTGCCCAGTGCTACTGTGACCTGACCTCCCAGCCTCTCTCTGACCAAGTAATGACCACAAGTGTTTCTCAAAAAAAAAAAGTAATGACCATAAGAGATCAGATCATTGTTTCAGTCCGATCTCTTCAAGTTCATTGCATACGTGCCCCTGTACTCTGATATAGGACTACTAGTTAGGCTCATTAGCGAAATCATGAGAGCAACCGATCAGTATCACCTTGTCTTGTGCCGGCAATGATGCAGGGGAACGAACAAGCAAGTAGCGTCACTTGCAAGCGATGCCCGGCCGGTATGGCAGTAGCCGGAGGCTCCCGGCTGGCGGCGGGCACGGGCGGCGGAGCCTGCTACGCCACGAAAGCATCATTGCCCAGATGAGATGGCGTGATAACACTAGTTCAGACTTCAGAAAAGGTCACCGGCTCACTTCGGCGATTTCGTTTGCGAGATTTCGCATGCAGAAGTATTGATCCCCCTAGGACAAAACCATCATCGAACCGTTCGAGTGTTCATTGACGAGAGCGAATCCGAGGCAGGCCCACCTTGTCATGACAGAATGCCATCACTCCAGCATTTCATTATTTTTTTTGGAATGGTTCATGAGTTTCTTGGAAGCCTGGACATAATGCACGCACAACTGCACAAGGTTGATGCCTTGACCCGAGGAATTTTCTCCAGCCAAAGATTGTGCCTGCCAGTGTCCAGCCGAAAAGTCTTTCAAGTTTCAAGTAGGAGTACTCTGTTCCCTACTTCCAGGAAACTGCCATTTTTCCCACGGTTTCTCCTGGTCTTCCTGTTCATTTCCCCTGAGCCCATCACTCCACTCCCATCTCAATCCTCAAAGAAGCCGACACTTAACAGGACATCAGCACACGCGTGATTAGTATTGAACAATAACCTATCACTTTATACTACTTTATGAGTTGTAACATGTCTATTTATATATATGTAAACAGAAGATGAGATCCCTCGCCCTCCTCCCCAGGCAAACCTGCAAGGCTGCAACCAGCTAATTCGAGACAGTGGTGACCACGCACCGACGAGGGACGAGTGCGACCTGCACCTGCTTCACCGGCCAGCCGACGACCGACAGTAGCCAGCTAGCAACAATCAACAAGGATGGCGACGCATCGCCTCCTCCTCCCCCTGCTCGCCGTGCTGCTGCTGCTCCCGGCGGCGGCCACGGCGGACCCCGACGCCGTGCAGGACTACTGCGTGCCGGACACCGGCGCGCGCGGGCGGCCGGTGGAGCTGTCCCTGCTCCCGTCCTACCCGTGCCGGAGCCCCGCCAACCTGACGGCGGGCGACTTCGCCTTCGCCGGCGTGCGCGCGGCGGGCAACTTCTCCGCGGACACGGGCTTCGCGGGGGTGTCCGTGACGCCCGCGCAGTTCCCGGCGCTGCACACCCTGGGCATGTCCTTCGCCCGCGCCGACCTCTCCGCGGCGGGCGGCGTGAACCCGCCGCACTACCACCCGCGCGCCACCGAGATGGCGCTCGTCCTGGCGGGCCGCGTCTACGCGGGCTTCGTCGACTCGGGCGGCCGCATCTTCGCCAAGGTGCTCGAGAAGGGGGAGGTGATGGTGTTCCCGCGCGCCATGGTGCACTTCCAGATGAACGTCGGCGACGAGCCGGCCACGGTGTTCGGCACCTTCAACAGCGAGAACCCCGGCATCGTGCGCATCCCGGCCACCGTGTTCGGCTCCGGGATCAAGGACGGCGTCCTCGAGAGGGCCTTCGGGCTCTCCCCGGCGGAGCTCCGCCGGCTCGAGAAGAGGTTCGGGCCGCCCAAGACCAAGCTGTCGGAGATGGAGGATTAGTTAGTTAATCCGCTCGTGATCGGCCGTTGTGGCGGTGCATGATTAATTTACTAGTTTATGGATAGACTTTGTGAGTTGGGGTATACGATTTCTTTTGAATTGTTAATGTTGTTGTCGTATGAATTATTTGGCGGTGGTTGTCGTGAATCAACATGATTGGCTTGGAATGATTAGAGCCTTTGGAGGTGTAATGTTGGTACAGATGGGCGTTAAAGGTGTAATGTTGGTACAGATGGGCGTTAGGGCGTCTCCAATGTACTGGTCCTTAGATGAGTCCTACATTGATTTGATATCATCTGTTCAATTTGCTACAATAGTTTAGATCCACTTGCTGCATCTTCTACAGTACGGAGGAGAGCAGCTGCAGCTTTTTCTGGGTGCCGGGAGAGGCAACGAACAGAGAAAAGAGAGAGTGGAGGTGAGAGACAATGAGTTTTTTATTCTATGGGAGCGAGTCCCATACATAGAACCGGATCTTCATTTTCTTGTTATAGGACCGATGCCACAATGTGCAGAACCAGCAAGAACCGCTATAGGACCGGGTCCTATCTGCACATTGGAGACGCCCTTAGGAGTCACATTCGATCCAATGTGTGTCTATGACATGTTTATCTTATATACAAATTGGTAAAGAAGGTCGACTTTAGTTTCTTGTGGATCATGTTTTATCTTATTCAAATGGGTAAAGAAGATCAACTTTAGTTTGTTGTGGATCATGATTTCTCTGCGCATGCCAAAGTGAGATGAAGCAGAAATAAAAAAATTTCTCTGCGCATGCCAAAGTGGGAAGGAGCGGAACGCCAGGGTGTTCCGCAATGCCGAAGTGCCAGTCGGCTTGCTACTGCAGACGATCCGGCAAGAAGGTGAACTCTGGATTTAGGCGGGGGCCACGAAACTTGGTTGCTTGTTTCGTCAATAGCAACACCGACATCCCCTCCTAGCCTCTTTTGCTTTCATCCGTTGTTGCTTGATATGTAATAGAAGTAAACCAAACATAGGCACTGGTGGCACGTGTACCATAACGTGCGGTGTGTATACGAACTCTAATTCGCTTTCTTCTTGATACAAAGATGCGCAGCTCTCCTGCGTATTCGTTAAAAAAAATAAAAAAAATTTGCTTAAACGATCAAAAAATTCCTGGTGATAAAAAAAATTCTTTAACGATCGCGTAGATGAAGCAGAACACAAATGCCGCTCAAGAAATTATTAATTAATTAATTGCAACTAAGCAATAGCTTAAATGATCAAATTAATTAATTATAACCAAGGAATTGCTTAAACGATCAGATGTGGTCATACCGTACACACATGTAAGCAGAGCCAGTGAACAGACTACACGACCAAACTTATAAATAATTTTAACCAAGGAATAGCTTAACCGACCAGAGATTGTTGTACAGTACACACGTGAACTCAAACATTTGACGGGCTACTTCTTTCGTTATTAAAGACGGCGTTTTCTCTCAGCGGTAGGCGACAGCCGACAAGACACATGTTACTAAGATATGTCTAGTGTATTCATATACTGACTATATATATAACAAAAATAAACACATGAATTTCATGTGACCACTTGTAGCATGGAAAATCCTGCTCAAACGGTATTCTTACATTACATCCTGATGAGCATACAAAGGAAAATAGAAAATCATTGAAAATGTCACAGCAACACATCTGTCCATTGCCACTGATGCTCGCGTTCACTAGTACCATCATCCGTCCTACGACTCACAAGACTACTGAGTGGGTTGGGGCCCTGTTGGCCTGCTGGGTGCCTTGGGTATACCAGGATTTCAGGCATTTACCAGGTACACGATGATGCTGGGAGCCAAGACGCATCATTTTGTGACATGCATTTTGGTGAGAACAGTTCATAATTATGCAGCAATTCATTTTGGCGAGAACAATATCTGGCACGTGGTCTGAGGTATAATGGCCAAGCCTTCCAGTCCGATTTAGATTGAGAAGTTTCAAAGCTATATGATTGGCCATATCCTCACTTGATTCAGTGGAAACTTTGAAAGCCTCCTGTATGGATACAAATTGGCAGTCTAAACATGAGAAATATGACAAATTTTTTTGCATGAGCAGTGACAAATTGCACAAACAGTTAAACAAAGGCTGCAACTTATGCATTGAACTCTAAACTCTTTGACACACACACCTGAGTATGATCTGAAACATATTGCCTTTCTTGTTCTGGCTCCTGGAGATATTTGCATTATCCCTAGAACAGCTATATCTCCCGCTTGATTCAGGTTCTTTCACCTCCTATATTCCTCCTTCGAGTTCACAACTGCAAGAACAAACCGTGCAATTTCATGATCGTCTAACAGGCATCCTTGATTGCTCCTGCAAGAATGTGCAAGCATCAGATAATAATAATTACTCCCTCCATCCTGTTATATAAGGCATGCACACATTTCAAGATTGAAACAATTGTAATTTTGACCAACGATTATCCTCATATAGTGTAAATTTTGTTTTACAAAAATAATTGTGTTTGATTGGCATTTAAAAGTACTTTCCTACTGTTATGATTTTGTTGCTACAGGCATTCACGCCTAATATTTTGGGAGGGAGTAGTCGAAGTAAACCCAAAAGCTTTGAAGTAACTGGTACCTGCCAAAGCTAGTCTGGGACCATAATCACCAAGTGTGTCTAACACATATATATTCGGACGACTAGCAACCTAGTATATCAATAAGCCTTGTAAGATGTAAATGTCATTTGACTATCAGAAAAAGACAGTGGGTAAGCAAAAACACGCTGAACTAGTGGCTTCTAGCGCACTGGAAACAGAAAAGGCACATGCACTGTTGTCATTTCTACAGTAACCAATCTTCAGTTTCATTATCCTTTTCATGACAAAATGGACTTTTGGCTGATGCAGATAGTATTGCGACAATCAACTTATAATAGCATGACCTGTTACCATCTAGAAATGCAGCATTTTAATTTCATGCGTCCTACAACAATTGTACAGGAGCTGTTCAAATTACCTTGTATCCACCTATGCCTCTAGTTTCTCCAGGATGGCTGCTCGCGATGGCATGCTTGAACATTCACTTCTCTGAACAGACAACAATCATCGGGATGTCATGGTCAGAACCAAAGCAAGCAGACGCAACACGAATAACAGAACCGCAACAACTAATCTGCATGTATCATCTGCTGCCCTAATCCTCCCAATTCGATGCATTGAATCAAAGATGTCTGACTTCCCAACGTTAGGAATTCTGACCAGGAGGACCATTCCAGTGCAATCACTCTGGCCATGCTTGATCTCCATGATCCTCAATCGCATAACACCCAACAGCCACGTGACAGTAAAACTAGTAGCACTGAATTGAAATCTCCAAGCCAGATGTTAAAATCTATTTACAAAAGAGAATCTGAGATAAGGGTTTTTGGTTTTGATATCAGATCGCCTAACTTGTATTTCTAGGAGGTTCTGCAGAGCACAGGTCTGTCATTTCCTAGTAACATCAACACCCTTGATCAAACTGCCTTCTTTGTGGGTTGATCTTGCTGGGGTCTAATTGATTTGTCGTCTTCAGTTTCCTTCACAAATTCGACGCGGACGCACTGCCATCTGTGATCTGTGGCCCCAGAGCAGGCAACGTGTTCCTGAGCCGCGATGGCATAGGTGCTCTGGTCAGAAGCACACAACTAGTAGTGGCACAGTATGCAGCTCCATACACATGGTGATCTGATACATATGTCGACTATACTATGTTCAGGAATGGTTCAAAAGTTCAGGAATTTCTATTCTACAATGCCACTATCTATTAATACTGTGTGTGCATCTCTGCAGTGAGAACTAGACCTAGCATTAATTTACTCAACCTAGCATCTCTTCAGCCATCAAAGGTTGTATCTGAGGGTGGTTATGACAAGATATTTAAGCAGACTTTTTGTGTGCTACCTATCGACATCTCATGGGCCACTGATCATGGGCCACTAATCATGGACGTCTTGCATCTCTCAAATGTCAAAATTGTGTTTTGTAGTGACAGCCGCTACAAGAAATATGTGACTGGACAAGAAAACTAAGTCATCCTATTATAAGGTATGGCACATTGGCACCTGCATGCATCTGCATCTTTTGTTCATCCTCTTTGACAGAAGTCACCTGTATGGACAAAAGCATAGGAAACTGTAAACCGGTTGCTGATTAGCGAGTACTTTTCACATTACTGCAGTTTCATGTATAAAGATTGATATGTGTGCTACAAAGTAGCTGCGTAATATATTGACAAAACAGAAACCATGGATTTGTTAGTGTTTTGTATATAAGTTTGAGTTTCTTGGAATTTCGGACATTCAAAGATATACACACTTATGGTCAACCCCTACTCCCCTAGTTCCTCACTTGAGATCAGTTACTGCCACGGCAAATCAGAATACCCATCAGATAGGTACATTAAGGTTCATATCTCGTGTTGAAATTTATTTGTATCACTGGAGACATCATTAAACAGTGGATTAACATATTGGTATCATGTTGATACATTTGGAGAACTGTATGTAAACACTGACTGAAGTTGAGTGAAGCCAGTGTTTTGTTAGTTACTCGCTTTGTTTGCTGGTGTTAGATGTGAAACAACTATTCTATGTGCTCGCATACATCAACTTGAAATCGGCTGAGGCTTTGCCAGTCTCGTCCATGTCAGAACAGCTTGCACAATCCAGCTCTGATTCATCAGAATAGAACAGGAGGTGATGCCACACCCGATAGTTTGACCGTGCTGGAAAGATGTCACAAGCATATATCTGCAACATTCTATAATCTACAATATCTCTGACCGTGGCACTAGGTTTTTGTTGCATTAGAAACCAGTAGCATCTAGATAATATTCAACAAAAGAAACAACCAGGTTCAGCAGGAGTTAATCTAGCATATTCAGGTAACAGTTGAATAACTACGAGTCTAGGATACAAATATGAACCTTAGCTCATTAGACATTTAGGCTACACCAATAATGTGGCAATTCATAAGAGTGGCCACGACAGGAAACAAGTCTACAGAGTTACCACAAATTCTCAGCAAAGCACGACAGCTAGGTTAACAATCGCAGGGAAGAAGCTTACCAGTTCTGATGGTGAGACGAAAGATTGAGGATATTATCTCCAGATGCAGCCATGCTGGGGCGGACCCACCCCGTAGGCGACATGGGGCAGCCACCCAGCTATCGGCAACCTTGCTCCCAGTACCCATCAATGCCCCTTCCCCTGTTCCAGTGCCCCTGCGACGTTGCGTGAAGAGAACGGAGGCGCGGCAGCCGGCAGGGCCTGTTGCATGCTTGCTGGAACTAGCAGAACGGAAGGATGAAAACCAAAGAGTATTCTGCTAATGGACATGATGTGAAGGCCGAGGCCAGCAGAGCGCCAGAGCCCAGAGGTGCCTCATGGCTTAACCAAGGTCCCAGGCTCCTATTATCGATGTCAACATAACTAGAGATCAGCCGACGACTCCATTCAACAGACAGGCAAATGGCAGAGCGCAATAAGACATCTTCAAGGCCAGCGTCCAAATTGGAGCCGAAGTAGGAGAGATGCGCCATAGTGTCCGGAGGTGGAGGAGCAGCTACAACTTCGGTGGAACATGTAAATCGGGGTTGCCCGGGGTTAGAGCAACTCCGGCAGACACTCTAAATCAGCCCCTATTCAAAACTTAGTGGGTGGGTTTCAAAAAGACGAACTCCAGCATGCCGTCTATTTCAGCCCCTAAAATGGGGAGCCCTTCAAAGCAACTCCCACACCCCGTGGGAGCCCTCTGACCCTGGGCCAATGAAAAGTAGAGAGCTGTTTAGAGAGTAAATCAAATCCCTGAAAAATAGAGACGGGCCCTACTCAAAAAAGTAGAGGCTTGTTTAGAGGGTCCTGCTAGAGTTGCTCTTAAAGCACCTGCACGCCCGTGCTGAGACCAGCATTAGAAAATAAATGGTACAAATTGTTTGATTGAACCTTTTAGCAATTTAACCGTTGCTAGAGTATAACAAGTTTTTGTGTAGATTTAAGGAACTACTTTTACAAGTACTTGTAATCAGAGTTCCCCAGCTAATTTTTTTCCCCTAGGTCCACTACTAACCAGATGCCATCTAGAAGCATACACATATCACAAATAGATAACCTTACTGCGTTTGAGATAAACATGGCATTCCGCAGCTGGGTTCGCCTTGAAAATCTTGTAGGCTTTCTTGCATCCTCTGCTAGATGGGTCAACTTTAGAGGCCAGTTTCAAGGTCACTTTCGTCAGGGGCGCACATCTGAACAGAAGCTTCAAGAAATCAACTTCATGGCCATTTCCGTTGAAATTTTCTATCTCAACTTCTTCAAGACCCATCAAGGAAATATTCTGACTTCTCCAGTTCTGTGGTTGATCACAAGGACAGGCTGGCAGGCACTCGTCCATCCACTGAAAGAAAAGTGAAGCACTGTTAATTATTCATTGCCAAAAAAAACATTATACGAAACAACTATTCAGACATCTAAGAACCTAATTAAACATGTTTCTCGGATTGTATATATTAGGCAGATGAAGTCAAGAATTACCAAAAAACGATTAATGACCAGCTTCAGCCTTTGTATAGCATTCCAAATCCTTAGTAGATTCAACACCACTGCACCATACACATGTCCACGTGTATCGAGACAAAGCTCTAATACACAAATTTTAGGAAATGGGAACATTTCTTGCAAGTTCCGCACGTTTAGTACAGAATACTGTAAATACATAAAAAGCATATGTCAAATGAAGCACTCAACAAGATAACTCATAGTAACAGCAAAACAATTTGCTTAAGTTACCAAGACTTTGTATGTCAAAGAGTAACAGTACGTTGAAGAAAAAGAGACCCACCGATATCCCTATGTCCAAGCCAAGAACAAAGCCACTCCTCTCTTTCCCTAACTTCAGGCAAACCAGGCGCCACATCTCGTTAATCCCTACTGCCATTGCAGTTGGAGAGAGAAATTCGCCATGGGACCAGCACTTCCACGAGAGGTTCTCCACCGTAGGCGCCAACAATGACATGCTGAAATCAGGCATGTCGCTATGCAAGGTGGACAAGTCGCAATGCAAGGTGAATTTCTTCAGCGTGGGTGCCACGATATCAACACCTCGGAGGTGCTCGCAGATTACAAGGAGCTCCTCTATGGTCACCGAGTGGACCCTGATGGTGTCAATACCTGAACAATAAATCAAGTCTAGCACACGCAATTGTGGGCACAGTGAGATCAGGGCACCGGTATCGAAGCGGCCGCTTGTGATGGAGAGCCTCTCCAACACCGGGAACCCATCACCTTGCGCCGGCAGTGTTAGGTGGAGGTCATGAACACGCAGCCTGATCGATGTCGCCCGGGCAAAGGAAGGAACCTCGATGGGGACCAATTCATCAGTTCGGGACACCCGGGAACCCATCACCTTGCGCCGGCAGTGTTAGGTGGAGGTCATGAACACGCAGCCTGATCGATGTCGCCCGGGCAAAGGAAGGAACCTCGATGGGGACCAATTCATCAGTTCGGGACACCCAGGCAATGACGACGCTCAGCTCCACCGGGTCCAGACGCCCGGCGGCGCGAAGCAGCGAGCCGACGGCTTCGGCGGGGAGCCTGTCGGTAATCTCGATGTCGAGGAGAGATAGCTTCGACAGGGCGACCTGGGCGAGGGCTGTTTCGACGGAATCGTGCGCGATGCAGCGGAAGGAGAGCTCGGGGAGGTGCCTCCAAAGGCCGCTCTCCCGCCACCGGCGGGAGAGGACGCTGGTACGGGCGGCGGCGGCGGCGCAGCGGAGGCGGACGAGGACCTGGATAAGCACGTCGTCGTGGAGCCTGCTGATGTGGTCCACTCCGTCGCCGTCGCCGTCGCCGTCGCCGCCCTGGCGGCACGGAGGCTGCGACCTGAGGCGGCGGCGGCGGCCGCCGCAGCCGCATCGCGTCTCCATGGCGCAAATGAATAGAGCCCCCGGCAGATGATACCCCAGGGACCTGGATTTTGTGTTGTTTGGGAGTAGAGAGTGGGGGCGCCGTGTCCCGTGGCCACCGGCGCGATCAACGGGTAGAATCCCGTGGCCGCCGGCGAGGAACGTGAGATCGAATCGCCGGCAAGTCCTCCGAGGAACGGAAGGGGGAAATTTTGATTCCTATTTCATTTCATTCCAATCGATAGCTTTCCCAGTACAGGACCTTTGGCTAATAAGCCGCCTGCTATAGACACACATGTGGGACACACGCAATGGGGCAGAAGACGCAGGACGCGCGGTGAAAGTGTGATACCGGCGATGGGAAGGTGAAGAGAAGGACGGAAGGAGGTGCTGACGGCGCGCTCGGCTGCGGCCATGTGGCGCCGTACCAGGCGGCAGAGAGCTCGCGCACAGCCGCACCCAGGCGGCGCGACACGGCCTCCGCCGCCGCCATCGGAGACGAGAAGCGTAGGAGGCGCAGAATGGCTGGGCTGGACCGGCCCACGTGCTAGACCTGGCCTGCAGGCCCATTCATGCAAATTAGGCGAAACGTAATGTACTGTGCTGCGAAAAAGCCACTCTAGTAACGTAACTCTAGTTGGCACCCACTTATTTGAGATTCGTGCAAACAATAGCATCCATTGGATCCGGCGCGCCCCGCTCCTCCCCTCCGACAGCCGACACTTTTTCTTTTCTTCTCCGCCGCTGTTGCCGTCTCCCGCGCCTTCCTCCGCTCCCGCGCCGTCGCTCTGTGCCGGCCTCCGAGGAGTCGGAGTACGAGTCGGAATCCGACGCGAGGTCGGCAGTGGACAGCGCCCCGACGCAGCGCATGAAGGCGGCGTACTCCTCGGCGAGCGCCGCGAGCGCGGCGGCGGCGGCGGCCTGCCTCCGCATCGCCTCCGCCACGGCCTCCTCCCGGCGCCGCCGCGTACTTGGCGATCATCCGCGCGAACTTCTCCCCCGACCCAGATGCTGCAGCTCCTCGAACGCCATGGATCTGCTCTCTAGTGGAGAGTTTTGTGGTGCGTGCGCGGACGTGTTGGTCTGTTGGACAATATGATCGATGGCTCGCAGATCTTTATGGACGGACGACGGAACGCAGTTGCCATGCGGATCGGATTCGGTCTCGGTCGCATTCCTGCTAACTCCTAACGAGCTCGAGGCACGGACTAGCTCACGACTTGATCGACTCGGACTCGGATTACTCAGATTCGTCATTGAGCTCTGTGCTTCTTCGCCTAGCTGATCCTCGGTCCCGTCAGGTTCAGCACGACAAGCGTGACGGCAAAGCGATCTGAAGGTGACCTATATATAGGCCATAGCTGCACATAAATGCAACGAATCAACCGACGGCCAGCTGCACGGCTCCGCAACGAATGTGACCGGCCGGGACGCTCTGGCGAGCCGCGGCATTTCTGTCACTCCGGACTGCTCGTCGTTTCGGACACCGGCCACTCCCTCTGGGAAACTGCGAATGCGAATAAACACCTCAGCCGAAACAAAGAGGGGTGACAAAAATAAGGTGTTCACATTTCTTGGAGCCTATCCAAGCATCGAACACAAAAATGTGTCAAGAACAATTTGGTATTTACAAGGCACAGAAACCGTACAGTCAAGCCAAAATTTTACATCGCCAGTCACGATACATTGAAAGGAAAAAAAATTCTGTATCCATTACACGTATACAGCATGTGTCAGTCGTCAAACTGAACCATTTCTTGGAACAGGAAACCTTGTCCTGCACCTATCTTCCGATGCTCTGCACAAGTGATCACTGACCAATAGCGTTACCATCAGTTTCTAGACGTTGGGACGGCAGAAATGTGAGGTACTAGCATGCTACAAAGTAGTAGTATTTGAGCATTGACATATCAGTATAATGTTATAAACATTTACAAACAGTTATCTCAATATTTCCAAATAGTGATGTCAACATTTCAACATAGCTATCTCAACATTTTTTTAATTGGTTTATAAACATTGGCATATATAAATTTATTTAGTTTTCCAATATTTATTTATTGTTCATTCAACAAATCCAAAATGCTTTGTCAACTTGCACACATGGGTTTAGCAAACAATCATAAAAAATTGAACATTCTTACATGAACATTTATAAAATGTTTTTCCAACATTGACCGATACATATTTCAATATTTATCCTTCATTAATATAATTATTCTTGGGGCGGTTATACCAGTTAGGGTTCAGAGTTTGTTGGGGGCGAATCCGTCCTATCGGGATCAAAAGCATGTTCGGGGTTTGGTGCGGCCATGTACCCCCTGCCATAGAAGGCCAAATTGCTTCGGCTTCGGCTCCCCTGCCATAGAAGGCTAAATTGCTTCGGTTTCGGTTATACCAGTTAGGGTTCATGGTTTGTTTGGGGGCGACTCCGTCCTATCGGGTTCAGAAGCATGTTCGGGGTTTGGGGCGGCCATGTACCCCCTGCCATACAAGGCCAAATTGCTTCGACTTTGGTTCCCCTGCCATAGAAAGTTAAATTGCTTCGGCTTCGGTTATACCAGTTAGGGTTCAGGGTTTGTTTGGGGGCGATTCCGTCCTATCGGGTTCAGAAGCATGTTCGGGGTTTGGGACGGCTATGTACCCCCTGCTATAGAAGGCCAAATTGCTTCGGCTTCGGTTCACCTGCCATAGAAGGCTAAATTGCTTCGGCTTCGGTTACACCAGTTAGGGTTCAGGGTTTGTTTGGGGGCGACTCCGTCCTATCGGGTTCAGAAGCATGTTCGGGGTTTGAGCGGCCATGTACCCCCTACTATAGAAGGCCAAATTGCTTCGGCTTCGGCTCCCCTGCCATAGAAGGCTAAATTGCTTCGGCTTCGGTTATACCAGTTAGGGTTTGTTTGGGGGCGACTCCGACCTATCGGGTTCAGAAGCATGTTTGGGGTTTGGGACGGCCATGTACCCCCTGCCATAGAAGGCCCAAATTATGTCAACATTTAGATGAAACTATGTCAACATTTTTGGTAGAATGATTCAATATTTATTTCTGTTAAGCTATATCAACATTTCAATGAAACTATGTCAACATTATGTATACGATGGCTCAACATTTTTGAAAAACAGTTTAAACATTTCTGTTAGTATATCAAAATTTCAATGAAATTCTGCCAACATTATCTGTAAGGTTCAATATTTATGTAAAACAGTTTCAACATTTCTGTTAAGCAATGCCAACATTTCAATGAAATTATATCCACATTATCAGTAAAATGGTTCAATATTTATGTGAAACAGTTTGAACTTTTGTTTTAAGCTACATCAACATTTATGTGCTAATTATATTTTTAAACATCAAATGGTTCAATATCTAATCAAACTCATTCAACATTACTTATTATATTTTTAAATATTTAAGTAAAACTATGTGAACACTTTGTACAGAATGATTCAATATTTCTAAAGATATGTTTCTAACTTATTTTTAAGCTATGTCAACATTTAGCTACAAATGTTAAAACAATTTACTTTATATAACTCAATACTTCTGCTTAATTGTTTCAACATTTCTGTTAGTATGTCAAAATTTAAATAAAATTATGTCAACATTATTTGTACAATGGTTCTATATTGATGTAAATCATTTTCAATATTTCTGTTAACCTATGTCAACATTTCAATGAAATTCTGTCAACATTATCTCTACAATGGTTCAATATTTATGTAAAACAGTTTAAACTTTTGTGTTAAGCCATGTCAACATTTATCTATAATATATCAACATTTCTCTATAACTTGCAATTTTTATTTTATTAAGTAAGTAATTTGGTATATGTAACTTATATTTTTATTTCATAGGTGCAAGTTGACAGAAATTTCAAAGAGTGGCTATAGATTTACAACTATACAATATGTTAAGAGTATTTCATGATATTTCTGTATTCAAAATACGTGATATTTATGTCTACTATACTCATAGTTTATTATAAATTAAGCATTTTCCTATTACTCTTTTGAAATTACATTGTTTATTTTAAAAACTGCAACTTCAAGTTTGTAGTTTGGAGTTCCCACCCGTCACTTTCCCCTTACAACCACGTCGCCCGCAAAAATGATCCAGAAATGTGCGTTAAAAAAGTCTGGCACGTGGGAAAAATTGATCCAGAAATGCGCGTTAAAAAAGTCAGGCGCGCGGGAAAAAAAATTAAGCGCGCTCGTGTTTCATTAGAAAGTCAGGCGCGCGCGGGAACAAAAAAAAGTCAGGCGCGTGCGGGAACAAAAAAGTCAGACGCGCACGCGGAACGGAACGGAACGATGGCTTCACAAGATTAGTTAAATGCAACCTGGGCCGCGCACGTTGTATGTTGTACGTTGTATGTTTCATTAACGAAACGAACGCGCGCGGGTGCGGGGACAAACTGGGCCTGCGAAGCATTTGGTGGGCTTTAAATCTAACTTAAGTTACTAGCACTCGAAAGCTAGATAGGAGCCCCCTGTGCTGTGCTGTCCTTCACCGGCTCACCCCCAAGCTCTGCTTTGAAACGAAATGATGAGCAGTGAAATAGCCTAGCATTTTTATGCCTGGAGAAAGGCGAAATGGAAGGGATGGATGAGATAGGAGAAATTTAACTTTTGGAGATTCAGGCCTTGTTTGGTTCCAAAAGTCTAAAAAGCGCTAAAGGGAATCTTGCATGCATGGAGTACTAAATAAAGTCTATTTGCAAAACCTCTTCACAGATGGGTGTAACTTTTCGAGACGAATCTAATGGCCCTAATTAATCCATGATTAGCTACAGTGATGCTACGGTAACTATCCTCTCATCATGCGGTCAAACGCCTCATTAGATTCGTCTCGCGAAGTAGCGCAGGGGTTGTGGAGCTGATTTTGTAAACTGCCTTTATTTAATACCCCTAATTAGTGGTCAAAGTTATACTAAATTTTAGTACATGTGGATCCAAATAGGGCCTCAGTCACTACTTGTTGTTACTAAAATTATTTCTCTCTATATATGGGAGCAACAGTCACAATGACACTTCCCACTGCAGTACTACAAAGAGGTCTTTTTATACACCGAAAAAAGCAAACCCCGATCGCGATCACTCGTCCCCCACGATGAGCGTCTTGAGGATGACGTCGGGCATCCCGTCGGCGATGGGGAAGAGGTGCCCCGCCGTGGGCAGCTCGTGGTAGCGCACCCACGGCAGCCTCTCGCTGATGTAGCGCGACAGCCCCACGGGCACGATGAGGTCCTCGGCGCCGTGCCACAGGTGCACCCTTCCCTCGCCGGCCGGGAACGGGTCCTCCAGCTCCAGCGGGCTCCAGCTCCACTTGCCGAACCCCACCATCATGTCGCGGTGCAGGCTCTCGTGCTCCCCCTGCTGCCGCGCCTGGTACTGCAGAGAAAAAGCACAAGGACCAAGATGAGCGCCATTGTTCCTTCTTCCTTCACGAGAGTAGATGCATGTCTGACTGAGTGAGGAACGCGAGCAGCTAAAGCCATGGCGAGCAGCTTACGGCGTAGGTCCTGTGGGCGAACTTGGGGATGATGGCCATGTCGGCGCGGGACATGATGGCGGGGTTGAAGGAGATGACGCTGGAGGCCGGGAAGAGCTTCTGGGTGTTCCACCAGTAGGTGAGCCAGGGCGCGTGGTGGGCTACGCCCACGGCCCACTTGTCCTGCGCCACCTGCACGTCCCAGGCGGCCCGGGACACGTTCGCCGGGAACCCGGACCACCAGTAGTTGCCCACGGGGGCCAGGATGGCTACCCCGGAGAGCCTGCAACAGCAGATGGGGAGATTCAGCCCATGGATGCTCACAAATACACTCGCTGCAGGATACAGAGAGATTTGCTGGACGCCTTGTACCTGTGGGGGATGTACTTGAGGCAGCTCCACATGATCTCGCCGCCCATGGAGAAGCCGGTGAGGTAGAACTTGGGGCCGAGGTCCAGGGCGTCGGCGAGCTGCTCGATGTCCAAGGCGATGCTCTCCACGGTCCTGCCGGGGTGCGGGTCGCTCTCGCCGTACCCAGGCCGGTCGAACGAGAGCAGGTAGATCCCCAGCTCCTCGGCCAGCTCCTGTCACATTTTTGTTTCCAGTTCAGTACTTCACAGTTCAGTCTGATAGATCAGGTGGCAGCAAGCGATTGGCGTACCGGTGAGACCCGGAGGACGTCGTATCTGTAGGAATCGAAGCCGTGCACGAAGACGACCTTGTGCCTGGCCTGCTCCCTGGGGACGCCGGACTCGTAGTAGGCCAGGTGCCTGCCGTCCTGGAGCTTCACCCTCGGCGACGTCACCGGAGGCCCCCCCGACGTGCCGGGGATCTTGGGAGGCGGCGCCCGCAGCTGCTGGTACACCAGCGCCACCAAGAACACGACGGCGATGCGCGAGAGGCGCTTCGCGAGGCCTGCAGTGAGAAGAAGTCGCATTGCGTCACAATGACACGTTCCTTTTGGAATCCTTAATTAGAAAACGATGAATAGCCATTTCTTGTACAAAGGGAACAAAGAGAAGAAGCATATTGGGAATTTCTACTATATATGCCTCTAGTATCAGATAAAGGCAGAACAGATCTTTTTTCTTTTTTTTGAAATAAAGGCAGGAGCACTGCCACATCATATAAGAAAAAGAAGCAATTGTACATAATGCGCCGAAGCGAACACCTCCACCACACAAAACAACGCACGCAAACAACGCACACAACAAAACACTACACCACCACCATCTGGGAGAGGAGCCACAAGAAGCCACCGCGAACTGCGCCGTCGTCGCCGACGCTGTGCCACAGCGAAAGCCGCGGCCCGCTGCAAGCCAGAGCGGCAACTCAAGACTCCTCCACCATGGGAAAGACACCCTCAAGCCACACACACGATCGTCGATTTCCCTGTCCTGGTGGATCTTTAGCATAAACACTCCAGTCGCAGTGCCGATGTAAATCACTGATCCTGGCCACCCTGCGTGGGGGCCTCGCCTCTCCCACCGTCTCGCACTCCTCTGCCAAGGACTCAGATATCTGAAACCGCTATGAGAGCGACACATCTGATCAACCGTCATCGGGATCACCACAGCACCATGCGCGCGACCTCCAGCACCCATGGGTCCTCTGCACCATCCTGCCAATACGGACCAAACGCACCTCCTTTGCCGATACGCGCGGTTGACACCACAGCCAACCACCACTGCCTAGCCAAGGCGGGTCTCAGATGCGGCGCCTCCAAGAAGGGTACGACGCCAAAGACGCTACCGTCGCACGTCCAAAGATGGACAGGGTTCACACCCTAGAGAAACCTGTACATTAGGAACATGGTGCCTCGCAATGGTGCTCCCAGAGGGGAGTACGGTGCCACAAGGGCGCCGCCACCATCGCCACCGACCAAAAAATCAGTGAAGGCTTTCGCCTGACTCAGCACCACACCCCCGCACGCTCTTGGCCGAGCCAGCAAGCCTGCTCCCCGCCCCTTCCGCATCGCCTCATCCGGAAGAAACCCGGCACAGCCCAAAGCACTACCACAGCGCCACAAGCATGCACCCGCCAGCTTCCCAGCCCCACCACCACGGCGGTGCCGAACCGGAATCGCCGACGAGGAGAGGGAAAGAAACGCGGCAGCCATCACACCTCAGCCCATGCCGCCCGCGCAGTCCACCTCCGACTCCACCCTCACCGGGCCCCATGGCCCACGAAGGGCGCAACCGGCGGCATCCGGCTGCAGCCGCCTTTCCGCGCCGCCGCACCGCACGCGCCGCTTTCCCACGTCTTCACG
>CM014270.1:48980499-48992420 GCA_004135705.1 Alloteropsis semialata | reverse complement strand
GATCTGTGAACCCCCGTCACCACCGCCGCGGGAGCGGCCCACGCCGGCGAGGAAAGCTCCAGGGAGTGCGGGCGGCCGCGCCCGCCCCGATCCGCCAGAGCCCAAGGGAGAGGCCATGCCGCCGCCCTCACCACAGGCCGCACGGGCTTCCGGCGGCCCGTTCAGGCGGCGGCGCGGCGGGGAGAAGACCGGCGGTGGCTAGGGTTTAGGAGGGAGGACTGATCGCGTGAAAAATAATACCTCGATAACAGGGCTTTGTATCGACGGTCAACTGCCACCCTGACGCCGCAACGCGACCATGACAGCAATGCATCGAGGACTGCATGCTTCAAAAAATAATACTCTACCATATAGAACTTGATGCAAGTGGCGCCGACGGCTATAGTTTTAAACATGCTACTAGTCTTACCTCCTGGCCGCCCGAAAAGGACCGAAACAGTGCTGCAAATTACGCGAAACGGAATTAGGGCTCGTGGCCTCGTGAGGCACGCGGAATTAAAGCTGCCAGTGGTTTGGTCTCAAATCAGTTTTAATGGTTTAGTTTTTGATTGGATTAGCTTGGTTTGATGAATAATAAGTTGCAACATATAATTGTTTGATTTGGTTTGGTTTAATAGTTACAACGGTCTAGAATGGTTTACAAGTATAATGGTTATGTGTGTAAGGGCGTGTTTGGCACAGCTCCAACCCCAGAAAAACAGCTCCACTCCACCAACAACAGCCTGACTCGCGTGGTACAAGCATGGCTCATCGGACCACGGAAACCAAACGCGCCCCTTGTGACCCCGATCTTCTTCACTTGGCCGGCCGCAAACGAAAAGGGCCGGAAGGATGCTGCAGATGACTGCGAGAGAAACGGGGACGAAGCTGAGCGCTAGCGGCACGGCGGAAGGTGTCCTTGTCGAGCGCGTGAGGCATCATCAGCCTCGCAAAAGTCCAACCGTAGAAAAAGGCGATGATGATACACGATGTGGCTAGCTATTTTTACGCATTTGCGAGCTTTTGGAGTACAGGCTGTGTCAGACGACAAGACGGGCGCGGAGGTCCGTCGTATACCGTAGGAAATACGTAATAGGATAAGGTAATTATGGCGACAATGCCAAGGCAATGAAGCCATGAGTTTCCTGTACGAAGCGAATCTCGAGCGTGGTACACATACACTAAAAAACTGTTGACATGTGACGTGCGTGCGTGACCGCAAATGCACCCGGCAGCCTACAATAGGAGAGAGAGGATTTAAAAGCGCCGCCTGGGCAGGTGCAGGCGTGCAGCCATGCATACGGGCCCTTTCACCTGCATCAGTGGTAGTCAACGGCGCCCATCCCGACTCTTACAACGTGACCGTGACATATATGCGGTAAAAATATATGCGGAAAACAAATGAAGAACAAAACTGCTGTTGACGAGTCGACGTCGTAACAATTCTTTGCTCCAGTATTCAGCTGGTGCGGGAGGCTGCTTGTAACTCCTACGTATTCGTATATGCATAGTATATAAGTACGTGGTCCTAAATAAAACTTTGTTGCTGCGTCCCACCTCTATACGGGCATAAGGGCTCTGTTTTTCACCAGTTGACGCTTTTCAACAGAGGCTCGCGCACGCACGCAACTGGGAAAAACGTGTGTGTACACTGATCATTCGATTGGGGGCGTGTTTAGATGTATACAAAGTTTATGCATTAGGCTATGTACACAAAGAGAAAAAATAAACTTTATGCAAAATACATGCATCTAAACACGTCCTACGCAAAGTCGTACTATGCTCTGTCCTTTCCACCATCTTCGCCGCCAGAAAAAAGGGACCGGAACCGTGTGTATGCTGCAGAGCGCAGGCTGTAGAAAAGACGGGGTCGAGCTCGAAGAGAATTAACTAGCAGTGGCAAGGAGAGGCGCCGTGTCACCGTCGCTTTGGAAGAAGCCTGGAAGGCTCGAGTCGGCATGGATCGAAGAACAGTCGTGCCGGATAGTCCATGTTCGTCGCCGGCGGCGCTGTCCACGTACAGCGCTTGGCTTTGCCTGCTGGCTGAGATCGCGGACATGGCAAAGAGCCCATCCAGCGGACATGCATCACATGGCCAGGAAGGCACGCAGGTAGCAAATGTTGGGGCTAACGTCCTAGTGGGGCAAGAAGAAGCCAAGGAGGGGATCGCGTGCGCATCCGTTTCGGCAGGGGACGCCCCGGGAGGAACCGGGCTACGTGCGGACAAGGATCTCTTGGCCTGGCCCCCCGGGTAAACTTCTGGCCTCCGATAAGGCAGGCAGCCATGAATCCATGATCCATCTCTGGTGAGTTTCGATCGACGACGCAGGCATGCATTTCCGCAGGCTTGTAAACTAGTAGTTGGCAACGAATCCTCGAGAATGTTCAAACAGAGCACGAGAGGGGCGTACCGGAGGAGGAGACGGCCTTGGGCGCCGGCGCCGGCTTGCCGGCGTTGGCCGACGGCGGCTTCTTGCCCGAATCAGCAGCACCCATGGTCGGAGGAATGGAACGGGCCGGCAGGACCGGAGGGCGCAGCAGCTAGGAGCCTGCCTGCCTAGGACCAGAGCACCGGCCGCGAAGCTCCCTGCTCCGCGCGCTGCTGGGGACTTGTGTGTGTTTGTGGATGGAGGAGGCGAGGCGATGGAACGAGAGGCGGGGAGGGGAGCAGTTATATATAGCCAGTCCGATCCAACGGCCGCGCGCAGGCGAGGCGACCAGCCGGGCCCGGTCTTCGGTCTCTCTCCTTCGCTTGGCTTATCAGCCACCAGCCAGCCGTACTTTTCTCTCACAATAAATCAGCATCAGCCACCAGCCATCAGCCAGTCAGCAGTACTTTTCTCTCACAACAAATCAGCACCAGCCACCAGCCGCCAGCCAACCAAACAGGCCCGGGTCCAACCTGCAAGTGAAAAAGGTGCCCCGGAACGCACGCGGCAAGGCTTCACCAGTAGCCCCGCCCGCGCGCGCGTTCCAGCTTTTTCTGGGGCTGGGGAAACAGGGTGGGTGCGTCCACGTACGAGGTAGCACGATAGTGTACGTGCAGAGAAGGACCCAGGAGTGCGCGGACGGGCATGTTTTTTGTTCAGGGATTGATCATATATACATAGTATATGTTTCTACACGGTCCCAAAGACGGAGAACTCAAATCGCTATGCGTGTCTGTAGCTTTACACAGCATCACGTGTCCTTCTGGTTACAAGCAAGGAAGACAAGTCTTTACGGGCAACTTTATTCTGCAAAGTTTTTTTTTACGGGTAACTTTTACCGTCGCAAGAAAGGGACACACAACTGCTACTCTGCTGCTACTGGTTAGCTTGCCTCCTGCTCTAAAGGTCGAAAGCGACTATATTCAGATATGTTTCCCAGGAAAACGTTGGACAGAAAGGTGCGGGTGGGCCAACAATCTACGGCAGCACAGCGCACCAGCTCCTGCCACAAAACTTTTAGTACTTTGGAATCACAGTTCTGTCACGAATTAAAACTGATGTCACATTGGTGGCAAATGAAATAATGTACCACGGCGAATCTTGAAAACCCAAAGCAGGTCGAACTACCTACGCTTAGACTTTAGAGCAGCAGCACGCATTATTCTTGGTGGAGTTGGTAATAGACTGACAGTACATTTCGTGATAAATGTGGTATATATTCTACAAGCATGAAAATCAGGTGAGAACTACTTTTAAAACGCCCTTGCTAAATTTCTTCTTTTGGGTCTCCCTGCATTGCTTTTGCTTATGAATATTACATGTAATAGGTTCAAGGTCAACAACAACTATGTACTATCGATCTTACGGTTTAAATTTCCTTGATGACATGGCTGACTTGGTAAAACCTAGAAAATTTTAACTTAAAAAAAATCCAGAATGCCTTATATATCAAGACGGATTACATCATATTTACAATAGTCTAAAAGACTATCTATTAATCTGTCCACAACTTTGTAATCCTCAAATCATAAATTATTTCTTTAGTTGCTTCAAAGTCCACTAGTTAAATCCCTCGTAAAATTGGCTTATCACTCCCTCTGTTTTTTACATGTTACACTAGATTTATTCTAAGTCAAACTTACGTAATTTTGATCGAATCGATACAAAAATCTAAAACAACTATATAATATATGCAGTGTCAAATGGTGATTCAATGAAACAAATTTGATATAAAATATATCCATGGTGATTCAAAACAAATTTGATATTGTAAATATTGTTACTTTTTTCCCTATAAACTTAGTCAAAGTTGACAGATTTGACTTAAAAGACAAACCTAACATAACATGACACGTAAAAAGACAGAGAGAGTATAAAGCTTATCATGAAGCTTGATGTTAGTACATGTTTAGCTCACCAAAATCTGAAGTTAACACAATTACAGGAAGCCTAGCAACCCAACCCTTGCAGCCAATTCTGAATTCTGTATCCGGCCATGGGGCCGTCAAGTAAATAAACCGCCTGTTGGCCACATGGGACTTTGGGAGGTCCGGCTGGTGACCGGCCGGCAGCGGCTCGTGCAGCAGTAACGAACCGGTAGCCTATACCTGACATGACACGGTATGGCCAAAGCGGCGGGAGTGGCAATTTCGTCTCTGTAAATTTTTAGTAGTTTTTGGAGAACTCAATCGTGCTGGTTGAGTTTCGATCACTCGAGCCTTGGAGGTTTTTACATGTGTGCTGGTTGGACTACTCAACTTATTCGGAAGATCAACAAATATTATGGCTCCAGAAGAAACAAAACAGCAGAATTCTGATCTTTTTTTTTTAGATAATGGAATTACATTCCGGCCTCTGCAGTAATGCACACAGCCTATCGGCCTCTGCGTGACTGCACACAGCCTTGCTTATTACAAACATCTATGAAAATATCTTAGAAAACTTTAGTACATGAAAATCAGTACTAAAGACCGCCTAGTCCAAAATCTATTGAGGTCACTTGTAGCCATCATGAACGCCGATCATCTATCTCCGGTCATCATTGAGTAGAGAATGAGACATACAAATCTTGTCGTCGCTCCCCGACGGTCTTCTCCAGCGGATCGGCAACTAAGAATCTGGTCACCTCCTGCTTTGATTTGCCAAACAAGAGCAAATCCGGCCAACACCGGCCGCCACCTCAAGGACCATGCATCGGCTACTATCTATGCAACGAAGTGACCTCGAAAGAAATCTGTTGGACGTAGCCATCGCCGAAGGAAGCCTCCATGCCGGAATTGCCTGACATCGCCTTCAAGAAGGTCACAGCGCCAAAGACGTCGTCGATGCCAGCCCAAAAAGGGTTGGGTTTTCACCCGCCACATCCGACAAGGAAGACCCGCCGCCGCCGCTACGCAGCCTCCACCACCGCCGCTGCGCCATCAAGTCTGCAATTTTTGGACCAAGAGGCGCTGGGATTGGCCCCTTGATCTAGAGGTGACCGAGGCATAAATCGCTCGGGTGAATCCTCCACTAGCCCTTTGCAACCACGCCACCAAGATCTGGGAACGGGTTGCACAGGGGTACGACGAACTTCCACGGATGATGGCAGAATTCTGATCTGGAGACTGAAAACGTCCGCGTTTGGTTTGGCCGTGTAAAAAATTTGCCGCGTAATAAATGCAGCTTTGACCGCTAATTAGGGGTATCAAATAAAGTCAGTTTACAAAACTACCTCCACAACCCCCCGTGTAAATCACGAGATGAATCTAATGAGGGCTTTGACCGCATGATTATAGGATGATTACTGTAGCATTACTGTAGCAAATCATGGATTAATTAGGCTCATTAGATTTGTCGCGCGAAGTTGCACTCATCTGTGAAAAGGTTTTGCAAATAGACTTCATTTAGTACTCCATGCAAGAAAGATTCCTTGGATGAAAAATTTCACTGTAGTAACCAAACGCGGCCCTGGATCGGAAAACTTGGACTAGGACAGGGGCAGACTTCGGGAAAAACCTGAGAGGGGGTATGCCATTAGAGATAACTAAATTTAAAAAGTTTATAATGGTAAAAAATAATTGACTTAACATTGATGAAAAATTTTAAGTGGGGGCATGTGCCCTCACTGGTATGAACATGGGTCCGCCCCTCCTAGGGGACGGCTAGGTAGCTCAAATTCTTCAGCGAATGCGACCTCTTGACCAAAACTTCACTACTAATGGTTCATGTCTTTTCGACCTCTTGACCAAAACTTCGCTGCTAATTGTTCATGTCTTTTCATACACGCTTGCCATAAAATTGACAGACAACGAAATGTACTACTTGGTGGACAACGAAAGGTACTATATAGTCATCAGTCGAAATACTTTGAATGTGCAAAACTAGTAATAAGGCCATTCTCAATGGAAGTTTCATTACACGGCTTTCAAGTATGCCATGTCATCTAAACATATATAGGTTTTGAATGAACAAGGCCTACAATAGATAGTTTCATGTCATGGTTTCATAGGCTACTTGTAGAATTTAAATGCATTGCATGTGATTGGGTGAAATCTTATAAAATGAAACTTTTCTAGCCCCAATGATGGTTTCAACATGTTTCATAGTCTAGGTAACCGTGTATACATCCCTTTTCTCTCTTCGTCACTTTCTTGTCATGTCATCACTTTTGTCTACGTAGCAGCTCATTTAATGTCTATGAAACTCTTATGAAACTTCCACTGGGATTGGCCTAAGTAGTATGTTACTTGTGATGAAATATTAGTACTATTAGTATTAGAGGAGGATTTGCTACAGTGGTATACATGCGTGCTTACATTGCAACTACTCGAAACTGATTCCCATAAAATCATTTTTGACGGGCTGTTACCCTTTTTCCGGAAAAAAAAAACAATACTACTCTAGGCACGCGGGTGGCCATAAATTTAATATAGCATGCCTTGTCAGCACCGGCGATGTTGACACGTTCACAATAAGATAGCAGATGGTATTGATTTGGACAGCAAAAATAAAGCTGGCAGAATTTGAATACCTCAATGCAACTATGCAAGCACTGAAAAGTCGTGAATGAGACAATGGGGCAGTTCAGTTTCACGTACGATTCATGACAACATCCAGTAAACCTTGGGAAATAGAACTTATGTTACAAACACATGAAAGTAATGCAAATCAATGTTCCATTGGAAATTATTTTCTTCTATATGACGACACTTCCAATACTTTTGCAGATATTTTCCTTTCGTCGATGATATTTTGTCAACCATATAGAAACATATGTTGCGTAACCTTGTTTCATTGGTGAAGGCTCAACACTCCAATTCCACACCAGTGTGTATGGTTGAGATTCTATTCAGTCAAGCAATAAGAACGAGAAAATGAAAGTCAACCATTTTGAAGTGTATCATGTGGCTATGGAAGGGGTGTTGACAGGTTTTTGATGGAAGTTACACAAACTTGTGTTGAACATACAACGACGATTAACCTGGTAAACCATAAACAAAAATAACTCGAGTACTGAAGTACCCATCTTATGCGTGTGAATGCATGAGACAACATTACCATCTAGGACTAATAATTAAAAATAAAGGAAAAGGAAAGAACAAAATATACGATAATAAGCATAAACTTCAATACTATCGGGGTTCACTAAATCAGGGTGATGCATCAATCACCCCAAGCATTAAGGCCTTGTTCGGTTATCCATTCCTCAAGGGAATTTGAAGGGACTGGAGAGAATTGGCAGGGATTAAATCCCGAACATGTCAAAATTCCCCTCAATTCCCTTCGACCCCCCTCAATCCCTTTGGAGAATGGATAACCGAACAAGTCCTAATTGGATAGTTTTAAGGAAAAAAGTCTAAATTACTCTCTCCAATTAAGTCTAGGTCTGGACAACCTACTAAATTATATTTTCAATTTGTTCTCCCAACAATTTCAATTGGTTCAATCTACCCCCTAATAAGCTATATGTATTTTTTCTCTCTCCATGTACAAATAGAGTTTTATAATGTGATAGCACACGCTACACAATATATTATGATTTTTATGATTATTTTGATAGGCTGGGATATTTGATAATAATTTAATCTTGGGGATCACAAAGTTGTACAAACAAATTACGATTAAAAAATATAATTTATTTTGTTAACATAAGTTTTGATGCCCGTCTCCTCACAAAATTTTAACTTAAAATTTTACTCCAGTATGGAGAAAAAAGTTATTATTAAGGGATAGGTTAGATCAATTGGCATATTTGCGGGAGTAAATTGAACCAGAATAGTTCACGGGCTTATCAAAACTTAGGTTGCTTGAAGCCTTGAAGGGAGTAATTATATTTATTCCTATTTTTAAGTTGCAACAGAGATATTATTTAGTGCAATTTTGCAACCGTAGTAGACAAAGGGCATATATACAGTCAGAATTGTACTGATTGTTGTTAATAAAAAAGCGGTAAAAGTTTTCCCAGTCCTAATCATTATTTGGCGTGGATGATATTCATTCCAATATCTTTTAGTTGTAGCTTTTCTAGGCAAAAGATCTGCATGAAAATAATATACATAATTCCTTATCATCACTGTGAGATTCCAACAAGTCACAATAAGGTATCTTCTAGGTTATGTCAGACAGTAAGGATCTGTACAGTTAAAAACAAAGGAACAGAGCAATTCAAAAACCTCAATGAAGCAAGGTAAAGTTGCGAAAGAGACAGCGTGTCTGGTATTCTAATTCAACTGATGACAAAAACATTGATTTATACAGCATCAAGGAAACTTAGCCATAAGGTACGAAAGTACGACGAAATAGAATCTGACTGGGTTGATCAGCATATGGAGGTTGGGCCACAGCGCCCTAATTTCTGAGGACAAAACTAAGTTAATATATACAGTTAGAACTTAAACAGGGGGCTATTAAGTGGGTCTTTTACACTCTCATCTTTGGAAATTTAACACTTCCATTTTATTCGGTCTACCTTTCTCTCCCTTCTTCATTTTAAGCTATCGTGTTTGATCAATAAGCCATCGAAAAAATGATAAGAACGGTATAGTGTCGCTCTAGCGTCCGCTGAGCAAATAGCCTTTTTTTTTTCGAAAACAGCTCCAGAAAACAATGAATGCCAGGCTTGTCAGCGGGTATTTCCAGTTTATAACAATACTGGACGCACATTTCTATAGGATTACAGGTGCATTAAGAACCATAACAACATATAAGATAGAAACATAAGACCACAATACATAACAATTAAGTGATCGACATTTAACAGTCTTACAATCCAAAAAACTAAGACATGACGTGATGACAATAACATAAGGGCTGCTTGCAGCATAAATGTTAGGCAATAATTCTGATTCTAGTACTGAAGAAATAAAGTAAAGACAAAAGACTAGTGGTTGAAATCGAGTTCGTTTCAATTTGGGCCTGCTCCATAGTTGCTTAGCGTCACTAACCGCTATGTTATTTATCGGCGCTCACTACCACTATAGACACTTAGCTGCCATAGCATCTAATGTTGTAATATCGTAGTGGGGCCTCCTCCAAAACGCTATAGCGGCGCAATAGCTTGCTATTTTGAATATTGTGTTTGATACAAAATCAATTACATATGAAATATAGTTACAAACAATGTTTTAGATAATGTCGAACATTTGTAATACTCAAGTTATTATTATATATTTTCACAAAAGAGTTAGTATTTTAGATACTTCTGAAGAGATTTATTGATAAATCTGTTACTGGTTTAATTGTACAATATGGCATAGTATAAGACATACTCCCTCCGTGCTAAAGTACTTGGTTTATACTAAGTCAAACTAGTACATGTTTGACCAACTTTTATAGAAAGCAGCAATAATATTTATATTATAAAATGAGTATAATTAATTTTTTGTATATGACTATATTTGAAACACCCTTGCAGCATATTTCCCTTCCCTCGATGGTATTTTGTCAACTGTGCAAGAAACAGATGCTGTTCAAGTGTTCAATCCATTTGTCCTTGCTTCATTGCATTGGTTGAGTTCAACACTCCAACCCCTATGTCAATGTGTATGATTGAGATTCCGTTGTGTAAAACTAAGTAAGAGAAACAAAATGGAAGTCAACTTTTTGGAAATATCATGTGGCCAACTGGACAATGGAGTGGTGCTGACTGATTTGATGGATGATACACAAACAATCTGTGGTCAATGGACAATGACAATAACCTTGCAAACTGAACAAAATCAACAGAAGTACCCATCTTTTGTGACTGCATGCTCTATGATTAGGAAGTTAGTCAAAAGAGGAACAAACTAACACAAGTGGAGCAGAGATAGGATTGTATATGAGGTGGTCTGCTTCAAGCCTAGAAACTGTAATATTTCTCTTCTTTTTATTTTACTCAACGAGAAGATGCAAATTGTTTTTAGGACTTACGCTTCATTATTATACTTACCAGGGATTTTTTTAAAATATTATTGTGTACTAAACAAGCGCCTGCGACTTAAATGTTGCACATCATCTGTTTGATGATGACTGACTATTAATAATTAAATCCGAACTGAACCATCAAACTTCTCCCTTACAAACTTCTTCAAAAGATGCTATGAACTTATGATCGTCTTGGAACCATTCATTCAGTCAACCAGATGAACTATTGTTGCGTGCATTGTTTATGGCGATTCTGACACGCTGATCGTCTTCAGACCAGATGATGAATGGAATGCGACGTCTCTGTTCCCTGCTCCTCTCTGACGATGACATACTTCAGACTCGTTCAAGATTTCCAAACACATCTCACGCTTTCTCAGTGTTCACCTTACAACTGCTGAAAAGTTCAGTTCTTCGCTCTGAATGTCCTGTTGTGCTGCCGGAGGACCGGCTGCCGGCTGCCCCACTCCGCATACTTGTCAAGAACACAATCTTATCACCAGATTCAACATGGTCAAGATAAGTGTTATTCCTTCTTCTAATCTGCAAAGTTCATATCGCCATGAATCAATGTAATTTTCTTCTGGTCCTCTGTTACGAGTTTATGACTAATGCTAACTTTAAAAATAATAGCTCTTCTCTGTTCTCAAATTGACCGGATCCATGCCATATAGAAATCATCCCTAATGACCAGCCTGTCCTGCTCTTAGGACTGAGGCTGGTGACCATCTGAACATGGACCGTGCTTCTAGAAGAGGAGCAAGGAGCACTGATAGATGCCGGTCTCAAATGTGCCTCCTGATCAAAAGTCACAGGGTTAGTAAAAATAGCCCTGATCACGGAGACAGTTTTCTTGGCTACTTTGAACTTTATGATGGAGTTCAAGCTTCAACAACCCAAGATGAACCGATTCGAGGTCCGGTAAAATGGAAAGATACGTGAACTCATGTACTTATCAGATATGCACCCCATAGTACTATTGCAGTTTCTTAATCAATGTGTTAAGTATGGTTACAGATGCTTGATGCACCTGTAAGTTCTAGTAAGTTTTGAAACTTCGGCTAAAGATAATTTTTATAATGCGCAGCTTCAAAATGTAAAAATACTTTGTATTTGTATTCAACAATAATTTCATTATCTTATGAATTAATTTGATTTCAGAAATATATTCCAACAGAAAATAGTGTTCATCAATCATATTTTTACAAGAGGAAGTTACTCATTTTCATACTACTATAATAGGCATTGAACACTTTGAACAGCAACCAAGATTTATGCTCAAACAATGGACGATGGAAAATTTTTCTATCATCGCAAGTCCTTTTGTTTGTTTTTCTACAAGGGAATAAGAACAATCGAACAAGTTTCTTTATTCTTTTGATTGTCTTACTGGACGGACAGACACAGAATTGCCTACGACGGCCCAACTTAGAAAGCTTGCCCTTGTGCTTACCGGTTAACAGGCCAAGAGAAGCCCAGCATGCAGGATCATCGCCGGCCTTCAAGGATCACAGGCAGCAACCTCAGTCGTTGGATTTTGGACGTCTGGGGTCGGATGGTGCTGCCCGGCCGACGAGCTGCCTGGCAGGGACCAAATAGCCCCATAATCCGCGACCACCAGCGGCT
>CM014270.1:48928141-48979499 GCA_004135705.1 Alloteropsis semialata | reverse complement strand
TTTTCTTTTTCTTTTTTCTATTCTATCTCTTCTATTCTTTTTTTCTTTTCTTTTTTTCTTTTCTTTTTTTCTTCTCTTTTTTTCCTTTCTTTTTTTCTTTCTTTTTCCACCGTCGTCCGACCCGCTTGCCCAGCCCGGCCTTTCCTCCCCCTCTCTGTCTCTCTCGCGGCTCCTCTCTCTCCGGCTCCTCCGCCACCCTCCCGCTCCTCCCCCATCTCCGGCCATGGCGGCGCCTCCCAGGGGCGGCCAGGCCGGCGCGCCCCAGCGCCCCAGGCCGCCGCTGCCCCCGCTGCCCTCGCCGCCCTGGGGTCGCGCGCGCCCTGGGCCTCTTCTCTGCGAGGGGTGGCGCCCCGGTGGGCGGGCGGGCGAGCAGCTCCGCGCCCCTCCCATGCGCGGCAGCAGCTCCTCCCGCGTCGGCCTCCCTCCGTGCGTGTGGGCGGCGCGGAGAAGCGGGTCCCGGGGGAGGTGAGGAGCGGCGGCGATGGATCCATGGCGGCGGCGGCTTCCTCCACGTCCGGCGGCCCTCTCTCTCTTCGGTCTGGCGCGCGAGGTAGTTGGGGCAGGCAGCGGTGGGTCCGGCGTAGCTCCACGTCGCCTTTGGCGGACGTCCTGGAAGCTCGCTTGGAATAGGGGAAGCGAGTCCGTCCGCTTGGCTTGCGTACGCGATAGCGGATACCGCTGCAGCGTTTTGGTACTGCAGGAGCGCTTGCGGACGGCGTGGCGTATCCACTGCGGGTAGCCTTAGTAATGTCACAGAGTTCGTATGTAAAGTCGCTCTGCACACAGCACACCACCCAGTCTTTGACCAAGTTACGACCATGATTGGATCGTAAGTAAAGATATAAACTAGCAGACATACAAACAGACAAGATTTCAGAATAGAAGATTGATGTACGTACGAATCCTGGTTATTATAGTTTCAGCCGCGACCACCAGAGACTCTCATGACTTCTAAGCAATAAACTAGCAGGTGCAGGTGTTCTATAGCGTCTTCAGAGAAGCTTATGTGTCCTATTAGTATTAATACAACCGTCTGTGTTTCAAAACTCGTAATGGCACGCACAGCAACCACTAATGCAAGTGCCAACATTGAAATATAAAAGACGGAATCAGGAATACCTGATGTCTGTGCGCTAGCTTATGACTGGACTTTTGTGGAACGCCAAATGAGCTCTTCCCACTAGTTTCCCCTTTTTCCAATTCTGAATAGAGAGAATCATACAACCTGACATAATTGCACGGAGAATAATTACATATGTATTGCAGATGCAACACCCCAACAAAGCTTCTACAAGTAAAGGAACCAGATGAATAATTAAAAATAAGGATCTTTGCGCCATCTTAAATTCTTACCTCCCTTTCTTTTCCTACTCTGAACAGAGCACATTCTGCAAACCAAGCATATTTGCACATAGATGATCTACGCGTCATGGGTACATCTTCTCGACCATTAAAATAACTAGGTGACGGCAGTTTGACAATTTAGCCTTTTGCTTTAAGGAACGGCTTTGTTTCTTCCCCTGCAAATCAGCTTTGCTTTTTTTTTTTTCACCCATTTGAGAACAGAGATCATTCCCCAAAGCTAGCATGTGACAGAAATGACAAAGCATTTTGCATTAGCATCTTCCAGTTTGACTATTTGCGGGGCACATGATTTCAACATCCTGCATAGGTGTCCTTAAAGCAGTGCCAATTGGATCTCCTTGTAGGCAACAAAACTTTCCATATGTAGCACTGAGTGGTGGTATTTTCTCACCTAGTGAACAGCTTGAATTTTTTATTACCTCTCCAAAAACCAACTAGAAACCTAGATTTAACCATGGATTATGTACTATTGTCCTTGCTAGTCCAAAAATGTAATATGACGGACTAATCAAATGACTTGTAGCTGTACCATACTAATGTAACACTGGGGGGTGTTTAGTTCGTGGAAGTTGGCAAACTTTGGAAACTAGTTTGCAAAAGTGCCAAAGTTTACAAAGTTGGTAAAGTTGCATTGGAAAGCGTGTCACGAGAGAGGAGGCACGTTTTCCAATGCGTTACTTTTGCAACTTTACAAACTAGTTGAAGGGGGTATTTAGTTCCAAGGTTGTAAGTTTGCAACTAGTTTCGCAAGTTTCACGAACTAAACACCCCCTGAATCCAATGCAAAACTCAAACAAAACTATGACCAGTTGTGTTCTTACTAGTGTAAGAGAGTTAATGTTACCATTATGAGTCTAAAACCTGGTGAGGGTATCACAACTCATGTAGTAATACAAAACTTCCTGTCGTACACTAGTGAGGGCATCACAACTCATATGTTGCTAACGTTAAACAGGAATCGGCTTCCCTCGAGTTTTGGACACTGTTTTGACCTTTTGGGGATGAAGCCTTGAATCTGACTATTTGTATGTTTTATAAGAAACTCTGGTTTTCAGTTCCAAAACCTTTTTTAGTTGCAATTTCATTTTGTTGGGTGTGGTCACAAAGAAACTGATGATACACTAATTTTAAGAGGCAGGTTGCATTGCAACTGATTAAGAAAAAATAGGTCATATTACATTGGGCATCCAGCCACTGCCATTAGGCTTGGAGCTTGGCTTGTAGCATGGGGCGAACAAGCCTCTGCCTATGCTTGACCTATACTGTGGTCTTGGCGGCTTGGCCCTACTGCTTTGCTCAACGAATTCATTCACAGCACAGGTCGCAGTCCACCCATAGTTACCGGGATCGTGGGACGACCCAGGAACGTCATCCCCGTCCCAAGAACTTGGGACGTTTTCGTTCCTGTCTTGTAAAAAATAACTCATAAGAAGCATGCGTGTACCGCATTTCTGTTTCTCGACCCATCGACCTGGGAACTTTTATGACTATGAGTCCACCACTGCCATGATCACTCTGCACCACCAGCCTTTTCAACTTCCTTGGGTGCCACTCACTATGAAATTTGGCACCATCAAGGCACAGAGAGGGAAACTCACTTGGTGGGAACCAAAAAGATGGGCATGACATCGGCGGAATCTACAACTTCATTCAGTGGTGGTGAAACTAGAGTGCAGCAGAAAGACATTTGATACATTTAAAGGATACTAGATTATTGTGGCCGTGTTCCATTGTTAAATGTTTTCTAGAAAGATGATTGAGATAATGCAAATTGTTCAGAGCAGATTCGCTTGGGAATTCTTTGCAGTACAAATGTTTATTTCAGTTTGTTTAGTGATGGTTTGGCCCATATGTTGTCACTTAATTTCCTGGTGAGAAGACAAGACAAGTGAATGAACAACCGCCATCAACTCTATCTTGCATATTAGTTAGCAAACAAGCATGCAGTGCAACTGTGCAAACACTTATGTTAGTGCTAGAAATAGAGATTAGAATACGCAAAGGACATGCATGTACTTCTTGTAGATTGAAACGACCCGGATTTTCAGAAACAAGAATCCGAATCCCTGTACCATTGTGACAGTCCCAGAATCAACAGCTATCACGTACAGAACTCATTTCAGCTGGATATCACATCCATACAACGAAAACAATCATCAGAGTTAGCTTTACATCAAGGATACAACGGAAAGCGTATTGGTACATGCCCCTTGGGCTAAACGACAATGTGAAAACCAACGCAGCGGTAACTAGGCTTCACGCCAGCTTCATTATCAGAGCTCCATTTCCACAGGCAACACTTGAGCATAGCACAACAACCTTCTCACCAACTCCACCAGAGTTGGTCCTGTACTTCGAGTCTTCACCTGTTCATTCACAAACTGTCCCCAAGGATTGGGACAGGTCCACGTCACCATCCATAATGCAAGCTTTAAGGTGGCCTAAATCTAGGGTATAAGGAATATCAAGGATAGGCTTAAGGTTAATCCTATGCAAGCAGCAGCATCTCCATCCCAAAACCATATCTCACAACACCTACGAGTAATCCTGGCACACCAGGTACCCGTCACCAAGCATCTTCCACTCTTCACTCTCTAGGTGATGTGAAAGCTCCCACCCTTCACATCTCAACTGCCCGAGGCAGGCCCTACTCTAGAGGGGAGGTAGAAATCCCTAAAACAATGGCGGATTGTGTGAAATTCACAGGAGCGTCCATTGACCGCGGACGGCGGCTATATATAGATTAGACTCTGCAGAGTTTTGTACACCTGGACCCACTCGGGCTGCGAGGCGGTGTACGGCCGCCTCGAGACGCAGCCCACAGCACAGACCCTAGCCAGTGAACGGTACCCTCCTGCTTTTCCCGGCTTAGGATATGTCGAAGACGCAACTCGGCATCCGAGAACTGTGATGGCCTCCCCCGCGGTGGCCAAGTCCCAGGGTATGAGCCTCCTTCGGGGGAACAAAGGTCTCCGCCTTTTCCCCCACACTTCCGCTAACTCCTTACAGTCCGGGTACCGCACTTAACTAGGCTGGCTGGAACACCCCCCAGTAGGTGTAAGTGGTGTGCACGAAGTTCTGTGAACCAGGCAATCCAACTCGGTTTTTGGTGCCGGGGTGAGCGTCACCGTCAAATAGCGTATCCACCTCCAGTGGTCCGCTCGCGCACCCATTACAGGTATTGCCGCCAAACTCCTCAAGTAGCACAAGAACTCGTACCCGCCACAGGTACACCACAGGATGCGCCTAAGTTCGCACCCCAAGCCCTCGATACGAGATCGAGTTAAGCTGCTCACCCCCGCAAAGTTCCCAAAACCCCTTACTCCTTTCCCGGGTTTTTGCCCCACACACGCCAAGAATCCTATCACATCCATCCCATACACATGCAAGCATAGCAAGTTCATAGCATCAAAGTGTATTGAGTTTATCAAGGATAACGTTAAGTAAATAAGGCCATGCAATAGGTCATTATCATCATCATGCGAGAAAGTAAAGCGCTAGCATACTAGTAGCAATGCCTAATAGGATTCAAAGTAGGATGGGCGTGGACACCTGTGACTTTACGATCCAAACTCATCTTGATAGTCGTACAAGTCTTCACTTGCCGAAGTTCAAGTTGATGAAGTCCACGAAGTCTTTTGGATCCTAGCACACGTTTGAATAAATAAACAACGGCATCTAATGCGAATAAACTCCAAATAAGAAGCAATAAGAGCCAAAAGCACTCAACTCCTGTTCTGACGCGTAGATCATGATTTTAGAAAATTATAGAAACTGGTTTCATAATTTTCTGAGTTAGGATCAATTTATTATGAATTTTCTTAGATAAAACCTATTTCTGAAATTCCGAAAAAGAAAAAGAAAAGATCTGACATGTGGCAGCCTGCGGAGGAGACACGTGGCAGTGATGATGTCACCATGACGTCGGCAGCGGGGTCCACCACTGATGACGTCATCGTTGACCAAGTCAACGGTCAACATTGACTGGGTCAACGGGTCAGCGGTCAGTGAGTCCCACGTGTCAGTGACACGCAGTGTATGACAGGTGGGCCCCGGCGGTCAGATTGGGAAAAAGAAAAGGTCTGGAGCGGGCTGTACTTGGGCCGTTTCTGGTTGTGGGCCTAAAAGTTAAAGGGGGCTTCCTGGACTTGGGGTCTGGACCGAAGAGGAGAAAGGTTTGTGGGCCGCGGGGATTTGGCCCAAAGCCATTTGCTGCCGCGGACGGTGGAATCAGGATGACGAGGCGGGCCCGCGGGTCAGTGATGCAGGCGGCCGGTTCCACCGGTCAGCGAGATGGGCGAAGAGGGATGGGATCCTCTGTGGTTTGTGTGGCCAGGCTTGTGTGTGGGTCTGTGTGTGGTTTCTCCGCGGCGCACATCAGAGCGCGTGCGTGCTCACGCGCGCGACGGCGGCGTTCGTCGGCGACGGCCCTCCTGGTTTGGTCGCACGGCGCGATAGTGCGGGCCTCCTGCTCGCGGTTGGGCACGCCAAGGTCAGGGAGGGGAGAGCTCAAGGCGAAGAGATGGGTAAGGGTGGAGACGACGACCGGCTGCGTCTCGGCGGCGCAGAGCAGAACGAGGCGGTGAGAACGGCAAGGTGGTCACGGCGGCGAGGGGGGAGCTCACGCGGCGGTTGCGGGCCTCCTGCCCGTGACCCGGCGCGCGCAAGGGCTTGGCGCTGATGGAGTACCGAGCGAAAGATGAAGGTAGCGACGGCGATGTGGTCAAGGAGAAACGGCAGCGGTTGTCGGCGTTCGTCCACGAGCGGTGTTGGGCTGCGACGCGGGCGGGACAAACCCCCTGTCCGTGGCCCACAACGCGGTGGGTCAAGAGCGCGATCAAGGAGCGTCAGAGAGAGGTGAGCAGGGTGGATGGTCAAGTCGACGTTGCGGCGAGATGAGTGAACGCGGCGGTGAGGATGGTGAGCAGAATCGGCGATTCGGTGAGTGGTCAAGGCGATGGTGCTCCCCGGACGCGGCCCGGTCCTCCTGCCGCGGTGCGTCCGGCTCAAGGGAGTGGACAGAAGGGTTTGGAGGGAGGGATATCTCATCAGAGCAGGGTTCACGGCGACGAGCGGCGGTTCACGGCGGCGAGCTTGGGAAAACAGAGAAGCAAAGAAGGAAACAGAGGGAAGAAGGGCTCGGCTAGGGATTCCTGCAGAAGACACAGCGGCTCGACGGCCGGCCAACATGAGCAGACAGGGCAGAGGAGCAGATATCTCATCGGCCCGCGGGCTCTCACGATCGGGCATCAAGGGCTGGAACAGGGGAACGGCGAGGTGTTCACCTGTGGGCGCGGAGAAGACAGGGTCGAGCCGAGGCGCGGTGAAGCAGGACGAGGGCGACGATGACGTGGAGTAGAGCAGCACCGGTGAGAGGCTTCATGGGCAGCGGCACCGAGACGAGGGCGCGGCGAGGTCCGGCGGTGCAGGCTTGCGGTTCAGCTTCAGGACGACGAACTCGGGGACGGCGCGACGTCGAGCGGTGCTCCTGCGGCTTGGCGACGGCGGTGATGTGGCTCGGCGACGCGGCGTCTCCTCACGGACGGTGTTCCTCGAGCGGCCTCCTCCGCGATGGGTACTCCTCCACATCCTGCGCCTCCACTTCTCTTCCTCCTCCTAGTACTTCTCCTCTACTGATTTGGGTTGGGGTGGATTCGAGCAGAGCTTTGCCCCGGTGAAATTGATGAGAACAGAGAGGGGAAGATTGGGGAATTATATAGAGGATGGAGGCTTGGGGAAGGAGGCGATTGGGATGGGGTTGCGTGGGCGCGGCGCTTCCTTGGTGGCCAAGGGGAAGAGGAGGCAGGGGCACATGGCCGTGGGGTCCGTGCGGTTGCGCGCAGCGCGATTCACGGCGGGGAACGGGGGCTGGCGCGCGGGAGCGAAAGCGGAGCGGGACGACGTTGCGGCGGCGTCACGGAGAAGAAGAACAGGGCGGGCGGCTTGGGTCCACGCGGCAGTGACAGGGAGGGCGCGTTCGTGCGGAGAGGTCAGGCGGGCGCGGCCACTGGGCCGGAGTTGTTGGGCCGGTGCAGGAAGATGGGAGTCGGGCTGGACCGAGCGAAGAGAAGAATAGATGGGCCGACGGAACCTGGGCTGGACTGGGCCGACTCGGGGGTTAGGAGGAGTGAGAGGGAGATCGGGCTGGGTGGTTAAAGGGTTTAAGCCCAAGGTGAGTTAGGGGTTTAGGCCTGGTTAGAGTTAGTTAGGTTTGAATTTATATTTGAATGGTTTGAATTCAAATATAAATTCCACACAATCAATCACATAAAACCAAAAAGGGCCAAATCACTCTAACACGAATTGCCCTATGCAGAAATTAAAGGTTAATTTTAATTTCCTAGAATTTAGGGAGATTCACGAGAAGACAATCTAGGTGTTTTCACGATAATGCAAGCAAAAATTTTGAAATCCACATTTTGCATTCAAGAAACATTCCGGAAAAATCCGGGATGTTACAGACTCCCCCCCTCAGAAGAATCTCGTCCTCGAGATTAAAGCTGCTCTGAGGTTGACAAGGGTTCTTCTGCTTCTTCAAGTTGTCCTGATTGCTTCACGATGCTTCCAACATAGTTTGAAATTACTTTTCCAAAATGGCATATAGCATCTTATTCCAAATTTCACCTGTTCTGAGTTGTCACTTGAAATCCAATATGTATACTTTACCAAATATCATTGATCAGTTGATCTGGTGCATCTTGTCCGGCTTAGTTATGCCTTGTATGTTCTTCCTTAATTAATCCAAGATACGCGGGTGTACTTCATTCTTATTCCTATGTAGGTTCCAAACTGATAGGCTTGTATCGTCTTGATACTCTCAGTTAGCCTGATATACCTTATATGAGATAAACAATCTAACACTTTAAGGTATTACATTCCATTAGGGAGATCCTCGAATCAATTGGATTCTGCTTTCCGCGAATATCCATATCTTTTACTCGCATCTTCATTCCTCAATGTTCCGCTTATCCTAATTAAAGGTTAGGTCACGAGAGAGTTCCTTTCCTTATTTTAGTTGGCATATCCACGGTTATTTGTTCGAGGTAAATCCATAATCTCCTGTTTCAAGTCTCATAGCTTGGATAGCTATTTCTTAAGCTACCTTAACAAATTCCATCAAGGAGGTATATCTTGATTCCGTACGAATTATACGCTTCTCCTTTCAACTTTCAAGTTCCAGTTTAATCTTACTTGATTCAACTTGGTTACTCGAGTTCTAGGTTGATTCAGCTTCGCTAAAACTTATCTTCTCGTCCATAAATCCATACCAACTTTTCAGTCCTTTATTTAGTCCATGTGTTGGTTATAGCACTTCTTAGAAATATTCTCGTACTAGTGCTTGTGCCATCCAATGTATTGGATCTCTCTTCTGGTTACTCATATTACGAACGACCATTTTTCATCCATAGTCTTCTGAAGGGTCATTCATATTTTCCTTGGCAGTGTGGAAAAGATCAATTCCTCTTTCCAATTACCACACTTAGCTCTTTAGGTATTCCTGGCTTCTTCGTAGATCTTCTTAGTAGTACTTTTCACTCATACGTCCTTTATAACAAACTCAAGATAGTAAATGCTTTCCTTATGCGAATACCATCATTGCTTTTTCCATAATCCCTAGTAGGATCTCATTCCACATAATCGGGGCTTATTACGGGCATTTGTCAATCCTTGGCGTTGTTCGAGTGTTAGACAAATCCATTTGCTTCTTATTCTGATGATATTCAATCCAATGACTATCCTGGAAAAGGTCTTAGCTTCCCCTAACTTCATCGATCTTAAAATACGAAGAGTTAATCTCGAGAAGGTCTTGGTGTCACTTCTTAACTTCATCTGATCCTTTAAATCCAATAGGGTAATCACCGGTAGTCTTGTGTAGACACCAACTGTGAGTTACCATCCAAGGCCAGTAACTTATGTCCATGGTATTGATGGTTTCTTCACCATGTGAGCTGTAGTCCTATCTTATTCTCACATTACCTTATAGCTTATCCCTTATGTGGGATGTAGGTCTTGGTTTCTAGGTCTGATCCAACTTATCCAGTGCCTCATGGAGTCCTTCTCCTATCTTGGTAAGTCCATTAGTCATCCCCGATAGAGAATCTTTGCTATTGTAACTTGCTCCGTTGTTAACATCGCTCTTTAACTCCATGTCTTATTCCAATGACCTAGATATCTCCTTGCAGATTCCAAAGGTACTTGTATACATCGGATGCTTCTTCTATCACTTTGGCGTGGTTCTTCTTGCGAAAGCCTTGTCGGTTTTTCTTTGTTCTTCGTCTTCATCCGAGCCTAAAGGTTCAGGGTTGGGGGTTTGTGTAGCGTAGTTTGGAAGCAAGCGTACTCGACAAAAATCTCATGGTTTAGTGATCCTTCCATAGAGAGTACATTCTCTTTGTCCATGTATCCGAGTACAAATACTCTCGATCATCTTGGCGATTCCAGAGTACTCAATAAGACTTAACCAATGCTGTACTTCCGGCAAAGGTTCCTATAGCTGGGGTTATGTTAGGTTCTGTTTGCTTAGCATTCTCCTCGGAATGGTGATCCTTTTCCAATATTTTCAAGATAGTTTATCCAAAATTCTTGTTCTCCAACAGAAATCTTGAGATTCTCATCCTTCCCTGGTTGATAGAAAGATTACTAGCTTGTAAACTCATGGCAGTACACCTGTGGGGATCACTTAGCTCTTCTCCCTCAGTGTTAGCACTAGAGTTCACTTGGTGACTAGTATTCTTTGGCAACACATAGTGGTGGTCTTTTCTAAGTAGGTTGGTGTTCTAACTAGCTGTACATGGAGTCGAGATACAAACACAGAAAACAACACTATCCTACACTCAATGAGAACAAGCAATAAAAACAAGGAAACAACACAGGAACCAATCACTCAAACATGCATTACATTATAACCTAAGTGCTATCTTAAGGCCAACTCCAAATGCCTTAGAGATCTCGCACACTAAGCGATTCTACTATATCGATGGATTTTCCAAAAAGGTGGTCTTCTACTACAAGCTGGTGAGACAGACTCAAGCGCGTCACTTCATTATGACATCTTCAAGCTTGCTCATCTAAAAAGTCTCAACCAAGTTCAAGAAGTTGTCTTGCCTTTCTTTCTTCAACTGCTTGATCTTTTCTTGATTGCCTGAATCTTATCAGTCCAAAAGTACAATGGGAAATCTAGGAAATCCAATCCTTATGTCTTCTTGGCAACCTTATCATATGGATCCTTGGTAGTCATTCCTTTCAGAGATATGATCTTCCATGCTCATTGTTATCAATCGGATGTGGCTTCGACGAGTTCTTCCTTCAAGTGTGTCCTCCTTCGGTGAGTAGTTTCTTACTCGAGAGTTTGATCTTCTGGCCCTTATCGGCAAAATGAACTGAAGTCGGTTAATCTTGCACTATAGGTACTCTCGTTCTGACTTCCGTGGTACAATCTTCTTTTAGTCCACCTATCCAGCTTTCATTGATGACGTGAAGAGTACTGCCTCTGGTTTGCATCAAACACTTGTCGAAACAAGTTGAAAACTTCCGTAAGTTGATCCGGAGAGGTGTAACTGATACTTCTTCATTCTTCACTTTTGCTAGAGACGATGGGGTATTAAGTCAGTGAGTCAGTCAGGAAGAAAATCAAGGAAAGTAGGGTCATAAGTAGTTCAAGGAATATTTATGAAGTAGTCAAGGATGTATATATCAAAATAGACTCAAGTCAGGGCTTCCTAGCTATTGTCCAGTCTATGGTTGCGTGCTACGGTCAAGTATGGCTCTGATACCAACTGAAACGACCTAGATTTTAAGAAACAAGAATCCGAATCCCTGTACCATTGTGATAGTCCCAGAATCAACAGCTATCATGTACAGAACTCATTTCAGCTGGATATCACATCCATACAACGAAAACAATCATCAGAGTTAGCTTTACATCAAGGATACAATGGAAAGCGTATTGGTACATGCCCCTTGGGCTAAACGACAATGTGAAAACCAACGCAGCGGTAACTAGGCTTCACGCCAGCTTCATTATCAGAGCTCCATTTCCACAGGCAACACTTGAGCATAGCACAGCAACCTTCTCACCAACTCCACCAGAGTTGGTCCTGTACTTCGAGTCTTCACCTGTTCATTCACAAACTGTCCCCAAGGATTGGGACAGGTCCACGTCACCATCCATAATGCAAGCTTTAAGGTGGCCTAAATCTAGGGTATAAGGAATATCAAGGATAGGCTTAAGGTTAATCCTATGCAAGCAGCAGCATCTCCATCCCAAAACCATATCTCACAACACCTATGAGTAATCCTGGCACACCAGGTACCCGTCACCAAGCATCTTCCACTCTTCACTCTCTAGGTGATGTGAAAGCTCCCACCCTTCACATCTCAACTGCCCGAGGCAGGCCCTACTCTAGAGGGGAGGTAGAAATCCCTAAAACAATGGCGGATTGTGTGAAATTCACAGGAGCGTCCCTTGACCGCGGACGGCGGCTATATATAGATTAGACTCTGCAGAGTTTTGTACACCTGGACCCACTCGGGCTGCGAGGCGGTGTACGGCCGCCTCGAGACGCAGCCCACAGCACAGACCCTAGCCAGTGAACGGTACCCTCCTGCTTTTCCCGGCTTAGGATATGTCGAAGACGCAACTCGGCATCCGAGAACTGTGATGGCCTCCCCCGCGGTGGCCAAGTCCCAGGGTATGAGCCTCCTTCGGGGGAACAAAGGTCTCCGCCTTTTCCCCCACACACTTCCGCTAACTCCTTACAGTCCGGGTACCGCACTTAACTAGGCTGGCTGGAACACCCCCCCAGTAGGTGTAAGTGGTGTGCACGAAGTTCTGTGAACCAGGCAATCCAACTCGGTTTTTGGTGCCGGGGTGAGCGTCACCGTCAAATAGCGTATCCACCTCCAGTGGTCCGCTCGCGCACCCATTACAGGTATTGCCGCCAAACTCCTCAAGTAGCACAAGAACATGTACCCGCCACAGGTACCACACAGGATGCGCCTAAGTTCGCACCCCAAGCCCTCGATACGAGATCGAGTTAAGCTGCTCACCCCCGCAAAGTTCCCAAAACCCCTTACTCCTTTCCCGGGTTTTTGCCCCACACACGCCAAGAATCCTATCACATCCATCCCATACACATGCAAGCATAGCAAGTTCATAGCATCAAAGTGTATCGGGTTTATCAAGGATAACGTTAAGTAAATAAGGCCATGCAATAGGTCATTATCATCATCATGCGAGAAAGTAAAGCGCTAGCATACTAGTAGCAATGCCTAATAGGATTCAAAGTAGGATGGGCGTGGACACCTGTGACTTTACGATCCAAACTTATCTTGATAGTCGTACAAGTCTTCACTTGCCGAAGTTCAAGTTGATGAAGTCCACGAAGTCTTTTGGATCTTCCTTGGATCCTAGCACACGTTTGAATAAATAAACAACGGCATCTAATGCGAATAAACTCCAAATAAGAAGCAATAAGAGCTAAAAGCACTCAACTCCTGTTCTGACGCGTAGATCATGATTTTAGAAAATTATAGAAACTGGTTTCATAATTTTCTGAGTTAGGATCAATTTATTATGAATTTTCTTAGATAAAACCTATTTCTGAAATTCTGAAAAAGAAAAAGAAAAGATCTGACATGTGGCAGCCTGCGGAGGAGACACGTGGCAGTGATGACGTCACCATGACGTCGGCAGCGGGGTCCACCACTGATGACGTCATCATGACGTCATCGTTGACCAAGTCAACGGTCAACATTGACCGGGTCAACGGGTCAGCGGTCAGTGGGTCCCACGTGTCAGTGACACGCAGTGTATGACAGGTGGGCCCCGGCGGTCAGATTGGGAAAAAGAAAAGGTCTGGAGCGGGCTGTACTTGGGCCGTTTCTGGTTGTGGGCCTAAAAGTTAAAGGGGGCTTCCTGGACTTGGGGTCTGGACCGAAGAGGAGAAAGGTTTGTGGGCCGCGGGGATTTGGCCCAAAGCCATTTGCTGCTGCGGACGGTGGAATCAGGCTGACGAGGCGGGCCCGCGGGTCAGTGATGCAGGCGGCCGGTCCCACCGGTCAGCGAGATGGGCGAAGAGGGATGGGATCCTCTGTGGTTTGTGTGGCCAGGCTTGTGTGTGGGTCTGTGTGTGGTTTCTCCGCGGCGCACATCAGAGCGCGTGCGTGCTCACGCGCGCGACGGCGGCGTTCGTCGGCGACGGCCCTCCTGGTTTGGTCGCACGGCGCGATAGTGCGGGCCTCCTGCTCGCGGTTGGGCACGCCAAGGTCAGGGAGGGGAGAGCTCAAGGCGAAGAGATGGGTAAGGGTGGAGACGACGACCGGCTGCGTCTCGGCGGCGCAGAGCAGAACGAGGCGGTGAGAACGGCAAGGTGGTCACGGCGGCGAGGGGGGAGCTCACGCGGCGGTTGCGGGCCTCCTGCCCGTGACCCGGCGCGCGCAAGGGCTTGGCGCTGATGGAGTACCGAGCGAAAGATGAAGGTAGCGACGGCGATGTGGTCAAGGAGAAACGGCGGCGGTTGTCGGCGTTCGTCCACGAGCGGTGTTGGGCTGCGACGCGGGCGGGACGAACCCCCTGTCCGTGGTCCACAACGCGGTGGGTCAGGAGCGCGATCAAGGAGCGTCAGAGAGAGGTGAGCAGGGTGGATGGTCAAGTCGACGTTGCGGCGAGATGAGTGAACGCGCGGTGAGGATGGTGAGCAGAATCGGCGATTCGGTGAGTGGTCAAGGCGATGGTGCTCCCCGGACGCGGCCCGGTCCTCCTGCCGCGGTGCGTCCGGCTCAAGGGAGTGGACAGAAGGGTTTGGAGGGAGGGATATCTCATCAGAGCAGGGTTCACGGCGACGAGCGGCGGTTCACGGCGGCGAGCTTGGGAAAACAGAGAAGCAAAGAAGGAAACAGAGGGAAGAAGGGCTCGGCTAGGGATTCCTGCAGAAGACACAGCGGCTCGACGGCCGGCCAACATGAGCAGACAGGGCAGAGGAGCAGATATCTCATCGGCCCGCGGGCTCTCACGATCGGGCATCAAGGGCTGGAACAGGGGAACGGCGAGGTGTTCACCTGTGGGCGCGGAGAAGACAGGGTCGAGCCGAGGCGCGGTGAAGCAGGACGAGGGCGACGATGACGTGGAGTAGAGCAGCACCGGTGAGAGGCTTCATGGGCAGCGGCACCGAGACGAGGGCGCGGCGAGGTCCGGCGGCGCAGGCTTGCGGTTCAGCTTCAGGACGACGAACTCGGGGACGGCGCGACGTCGAGCGGTGCTCCTGCGGCTTGGCGACGGCGGTGATGTGGCTCGGCGACGCGGCGTCTCCTCACGGACGGTGTTCCTCGAGCGGCCTCCTCCGCGATGGGTACTCCTCCACATCCTGCGCCTCCACTTCTCTTCCTCCTCCTAGTACTTCTCCTCTACTGATTTGGGTTGGGGTGGATTCGAGCAGAGCTTTGCCCCGATGAAATTGATGAGAACAGAGAGGGGAAGATTGGGGAATTATATAGAGGATGGAGGCTTGGGGAAGGAGGCGATTGGGATGGGGTTGCGTGGGCGCGGCGCTTCCTTGGTGGCCAAGGGGAAGAGGAGGCAGGGGCACATGGCCGTGGGGTCCGTGCGGTTGCGCGCAGCGCGATTCACGGCGGGGAACGGGGGCTGGCGCGCGGGAGCGAAAGCGGAGCGGGACGGCGTTGCGGCGGCGTCACGGAGAAGAAGAACAGGGCGGGCGGCTTGGGTCCACGCGGCAGAGACAGGGAGGGCGCGTTCGTGCGGAGAGGTCAGGCGGGCGCGGCCACTGGGCCGGAGTTGTTGGGCCGGTGCAGGAAGATGGGAGTCGGGCTGGACCGAGCGAAGAGAAGAATAGATGGGCCGACGGAACCTGGGCTGGACTGGGCCGACTCGGGGGTTAGGAGGAGTGAGAGGGAGATCGGGCTGGGTGGTTAAAGGGTTTAAGCCCAAGGTGAGTTAGGGGTTTAGGCCTGGTTAGAGTTAGTTAGGTTTGAATTTATATTTGAATGGTTTGAATTCAAATATAAATTCCACACAATCAATCACATAAAACCAAAAAGGGCCAAATCACTCTAACACGAATTGCCCTATGCAGAAATTAAAGGTTAATTTTAATTTCCTAGAATTTAGGGAGATTCACGAGAAGACAATCTAGGTGTTTTCACGATAATGCAAGCAAAAATTTTGAAATCCACATTTTGCATTCAAGAAACATTCCGAAAAAATCCGGGATGTTACATAGATTGATCCACTATTTATGGAAACAAGAGCACTAACCTTTGCCTAATGAAGAGCTCATAATTGAGGATCTCCTTTTCCCTCAAAAGAAGTGTTTTGAGCAGAGCACTTTGAAACAGGGCCACTTTGTGAAGTAGTGGAGGGAGGGCTAGCCCACTTGAGCTTAGTTTATGCCATCCTCTTGCACCTGCCTGGCAGGAATAATCACCAAGAGTGGCAAGTTAGCGCAAGTGCAATGCTGTTTAGGGCATGTTCTTTTGCAGCGCATAGCTCAGCAGAGTGGTGATTCAGCGTGCCTTGCTTTTTACCTCAAGAGAAAAAGATATACCTGTGGGTGGAGCTGCTCAGCAGCTTTGAGAATACCCAAGCTCACTCCAGCTGCAAAAAGTAAAATATAATACGGTGTTTCAACGCAAAAATAAAAATACATGTAGCGAAGGGATAATCATTGGAGAGAATTCACATTAACATTGTATGCTTCTTTAGAAAAGGATGGGAAAAAAGACACAACCAAAAGAATTAGCATAATTAAGCTGCCATCTTTGACATTGTTCGTACAATCACCACCACACATTATGTCTCAAGGTTTTCTGAAGAAAAATAAATGAAACTCATGTTTTTGTGAAGATTCTTTGGCACTCTACCAAGCAGGTTATTAATCAGCCCTGCAAATTTGAATACATATAAATGCATAGTCCAATTTTGTGCCAAAACCTGTGATGAGGTTGATCGTCCTTAGTATGTCAATCAACTTAAAGTTTTACAAGGCACACATATAGATGAATCTCTAAGCACATTTCAGCTTCAATAAGATATGAGATGCATATGAAATGGTACAGACTATATTATTTCAAAGATGATGTTCATTTGATATTTCAAGGACTTGTGCGTTTGATTTGAGTCAACTTGGGAAACTATAATATGAACCTAAAGAGCCTTTTCTTTTTTTTGCCAAATGTGGATTCTAGGCACATAATTAATTGTTCATCTTGAATTCCATAAATCTTCTGCAGAGAATAAATATCTGCAAGATATTGGATAATATAGAACTTTTGTGCCGCAAGTGGCCCTATTCTATAATCCACACCTGAAGGAAAATGACCATGGGATTAACGATCTAACATGTTACATGATGATAGATGCTCCAACCTGAACTTTCTCAGAACTTCTGTTTGAAATGTGTAATATATGATCCATCACACTCAGCTCGGAATATAGCTGGCCAGCCAGATAGATAAGGCTCGTCTCTTGGCATCTATAAATAGAGGCCAACACCTGCTGCTCTCAGCAACACACACAAGAACCTGCACATCTCAAGTTCAGCTCAAAATAACACCTAGCGATCATCTCAAGTTCAGCTCAGATTAAAGGGCTAGACATGTCAAGGGCGTTGGAGCCTCTCATTGTGGGGAAGGTGATTGGTGAGGTGCTGGACCATTTCAACCCCACCGTCAAGATGGTGGTCACCTACAACTCCAACAAGCAGGTCTTCAATGGACACGAGTTCTTCCCCTCGGCGGTCGCCAACAAGCCGCGTGTTGAGGTCCAAGGAGGCGATCTCAGGTCCTTCTTCACATTGGTGCGCAGACTAAGTCCCTAGCTAGCTACATGTATGCTTATCTCTCAACAGAAGGTAAAACATGTCCGCGTGCTAACTGCTGTGCCTCTTCAGGTGATGACTGACCCTGATGTGCCAGGACCTAGTGACCCATACCTGAGGGAGCACCTTCACTGGTAATTTAAGCTGGCCAGACTAAATAAAGTGATATAGCAGATTAAATATAGAGATATGGTTGTCGCCTAGCTAGCAAAACTAAGAAGGCATCCATTCAAGTTGCTAGTGTGTAGCTTGATTAAGCCACGATTAGTGTTGAACAAGATTCGGGCATGCACATATTTTACACAGGCAAGTTAGGGGGGAGCATGCATGATCTCAATTTCTAGGCCCTTTTTTACATATAGAATAATATATGTAGCTAATCAGGTGTTTTCTGATTGGACCACATCTTGGCAGGATTATTACTGATATTCCTGGGACTACTGATGCTTCTTTTGGTAAGTCTTTTTATTGTACATGTTGCTTTTGTTCTTGCTAGTTTTGAGGGGAGTGTGGGTACAGAGTACAGAGAGATGCAGGGTCAAACAAATGGCTAAAAGGGGCCGTGCTGTACAGATTAATCAGCAGTTCCATGTCTTCTCCTTGCTCTCTTTCTGAATTAGCTTGCCATTCATACATGCAGGGAAGGAGCTAGTGAGCTACGAGAACCCAAGGCCAAACATTGGCATCCACAGGTTCATATTCGTGCTGTTTCAGCAGAGCCGCCGGCAGGCGGTGAGCCCGCCGTCGTCGAGGGACCGCTTCAGCACCCGCCAATTCGCCGAGGAGAACGGCCTCGGCCTCCCCGTCGCTGCCGTCTACTTCAACGCGCAGCGCGAGACCGCCGCCCGCCGGCGCTAGCCGCTGACGACCGACTACAGTTGAATGTACGGAAAGCCAGACCAACCAACGACCCTACGCACCTGATCTTGCATGGACAGACGAACTACGGCAATAATCGATTCATTAGCCGGCCAGAGCCTCTTTTTCTTTTTTTCCTTTCCCTTATTAATGCATGTTTGTTCAAATAAGAAGGGTAGCTAATTAGCTGCTTTGCTTGCGAACACATGAGCTAGCATGCAGCTACAACCTACTACTAGCAGTACTCACATTCTAGTTGATTTGTGAAGGTGACGATATGAGTGTTGGGAGGGTTGCAATGTTAACTGGGAACAGTACTGTGAGAGCTTATGAAATGGCTATGAAAGGAGTACGTGTCCAGTGGTGAAGGGGAGGGGAGAAAATTGGAATTCTGCCATCGTCAAAAGAGGGTTTCGCCAGATTGCCATCCCGCAAATTGGTTTCGCTGGAATGCCATTATGAAACGATGACGCACCGCTGCAATGCCTTTTCACCATTTTCCTCTCCATTTTGGGTTTTTCCCCACCTGAACAGACCATTTTGCCCTTGGAGCTCCCAACCGTATCCTCTGCCTGTGTTTTTACTCCTGCCGGTCAGGTCTAGGCGCTACTGCTCCCTTCCGGCCACGAGAGCCACCCAGGCACCCCTTCCAGTCAGGTCTGGGTGTTACCGCCCCTTCCAGCAATTTTTTTTTAAAAAAATCAAAGGCAAATAATGACCCCTTCCAGTCGGATGTCATATAAGATCCTATCAATTTTTTTTAAAAGCCAAAGGCAAATCATGATACACAAATGACAGATTAAACATCACAAATGGGCAAATGACAGGTTCAACATCACTAACAGGTTCATGACAAGTTCAACATCACTAACAATTTCAAATGGTTGGTTCAAATGACATACTGAGTTCACATCTCAGTTTACAAGCTATGGATCAGAGACACATAAATTTAGAGATCACAACTCAATTGGTCTTGAGCCTTTTAGGTATCAGCTTCCTTTGAGGTGTTGTTTTGACACCATGAGCAGCAGGAGACTTGGTCTGAAGGTTCCTGGTGGGTGAGGCTTCCATTGTGGGCTGGGAGCTGGTGCCTTCTCCCAGCAGCATAGCAAGTCGGCTGCAAAAAAAAAATAGCATCATGAGCAACATAACAATTTTAGTTAATTTAGTTCCTAGCAGCATAGTTTATTTTCTTTCTCACCTTCTAGTCAATCTACCAGGACTGTTCTGTAGTATTGACTCCTTGGTAGTTTTCTTTGTAGTTTTTTTCTTTGCAGCTATCTTGGTGGACTCCTTTGTCGTATTCTTCCTTGGTTTTCTCTTCCTTTTCTTTGTTCCATTTAGTGAACATTTGGGGCTGGTTTCACCATGGCCCAACTCTCCACATCTTGGGCACCTCCTTCTGCCTCTGATCATTTGTTTCTTGCCCTTCTCATTGTCACCAGCTTGTTCAGAACTATTAGCATTAGATTTATCCTTAGATTTTCCACCACCGCCTTCAAGGAAGCTTTTGATCCTCAACTTCCTTTGCCTTCCTACACCTCTTGGAACAAGTGGTGCTGCAACCACAAAAGGTAGGTCTACATGTGGCCAGTGTGACTTGTCAAGCAATGGCTCGATCAGCCTCTTGTATGCATTCTGAAATCTCTTCACAGAGTAGTACTCATGAACATAATCCTCCAGGTTCACATCATCATTATGTTGTGCTGTTAGCAATGCCAAGGCATGATGGCACGGCTTACCTGTGTGCTGCCACTCCAGGCATGTACAATCATGAATATGTGCCTTCACAACATTCCTGGACCCACTACTATTGTTCCATATCTCACCTTGAACATGATCACCTTTCACAACTGTCAAGTATCCTAATCCCCTAGTCTTTGCTTTTAGTTGCTGTATGATAGCTGGTAGGATCTTGCCAGTCAACCTTGCACCAATAGTTCTCCTTTTGTCCCAGAGCACCATTATCATTTCTCTAAGCTTGTCTGCTAGCTCACAAACAGGAAGGTCCTTTATCTCTTTGATCCAATTATTAAAACATTCTGCTAGATTGTTAGTGATATAATCACACTTAATCTCTGGGTTGAAGGCACATCTCATCCATTTCATGGAATGCCAATTATTCAGCCAATCAAACACTTCCCTGGATGCATCCACAATTGGCTTCAAGTGCTGCAGAAACACTTCCTGTCGATATGCTCTTGCTGCAGGGTACGTCTTAGAATGAGTATCACCACCAAACTTCTTGATATAGTTCTGCATGAGATGCCTAAAGCATTCCCTTTGTTCAGCTTGAGGGAATACAGTCTTCACAGCATTCTCCAACCCTTTGCATGCATCTGTACAAACTGCAAGAGTAGGCAAATCTCCTACAGCCTTATGTAGCATCCTCATAAACCAAATCCAATTATCTTCTGTTTCAGAATCAATAAAACCATAGGCAACAGGATACATCCAATTATGACCATCAAGTGCTGTGGCTGCAGCTAAATGCCCATTCCACCTACCATTAAGTGCAGTTGAATCTACACTAAGATATGGCCGACAACCTTCTTTGAAACCTTCAATGCAAGGACTTAATGCACAAAAAAACCTATGAAAGTACACCTGTCCATCAACAACCTTGGTGTCAATCTCAACAATACTACCTGGTGACCGCTTCAGAACCTCTTCCTTCCATCTGTATAGCAGCTGAAAACTCTCTTCCCAACTTCCATGCACCTCTACCAGAGCCTTTTGTCTCCCCTTCCATACTGTGTCATAAGGAATTGTGCACTTGTGTTGATCTTGCAATTTCTCAAGCAACTCTTTGGTACCCATTTGATGCTTCCTGAGAATAGAAATTGCCTTTGAAGCAACCCAAGCACTTGTTGGTGTAGTAGTCCTTCTCCTACTACTGGACATGCACGTGTGCTCATCAATCAACACCGTGACCTGTAAATGGAAACAAACTGTTAGCTGCCAATAAAAAAAATAATGTCTATGTCTATGTCTATGTCTACTAACAGAATCATGTCTATGTCTACTAACACATGGCAAGAAAATAATGCCCTACAACACATCACTTTGAAGGAATGGGTTCTGGACAAATAGTACCATGCAGGTGCAACTAACCATGTCAAATAGAATAAATCATTTAGTTGTTAGGTGAAACCATGTCAACTAACACATCACATATTTCACACTGGGAAGGTTATATATCATACAAATAGAAGATGCTAGCAATAAAAATTCAAATAGCAACAAATACATATGGAAACAAACTGACTGTTAGCTAGGAAGTTAATACCATAATAGTCTTCATATCAGGTTGTCTTCTCCCAACAATGTGCCAAGGGCAGCCATCTGCCATACAATTGCCTATAAATCTACTTGGATCAGTTTTCTCAGTGTGCAGTTCAAACTCCTCATTTATGGCAAATTGTCTCATAGCCAATCTGAACTCTTTCATGTCAGGGTAAACAGATCCAAGTTTCATGCATGGCTTGTCCGGATCATACACAATCACCCTTTCCCCTGGTATGCTATCATCAACAGGTAGGGATGCACCATCTGTATTCTCAAGAGGACCTTTTCCTTTATCAGCAGACTTAGTGGCTGCCCCTGCAGCTTTTCTAGCCTTCTCTTCCTCATCTCTCAAACCCAACAGCTCAAAAACATGGTCATCCTCGATGTATTCTAACCTGCCTTCATACTCGTCATAAATCTCATTGATTTGCAGCGTATTCCAATCAATATTTGGTGCTACTTCCTCAAACCCAGAAGGTAAATCATCAACAGCCCCAGAAATTAAAGCAGCAACCGGCTCAGGAGGTTCTACTACAGCTAGACTAACAGGCTCGAGAATAGGCTCCCGGTCGAGCCTAGCAAAATTGATTGAACAGAAAATAAAATCGATTAGATGGGGGAAGCTACGGCTCATCGCATTGGAGTTAGATAGCCTATGCAATAACAACAATTACAAGAAGGAAGAGCAAGATATAGCTTACCCAGCGACGAGATCGAACCAATCGCAGTTCATGGCGTAATTTCACTGCACAGATCCGGGCCTACTACCAGCTCAGGGCACACATCCTAGCCGGAAGGGGAGCTGGGCGAGAGGCGGCAGGGTTCTGGCACGGGCGGCGGGAGGCGCGTCCGGCGCGGGAGCCAGCTGGGCACGGCACGGCGGCGGANGGTGCCGCGTGGGGGGCAGTGGCGGCGGGTGGCTAGGCGGCGGCGGGGCTGCGCTGCTCCATCTCGAGCGTCGGGTGCGAGGATGGCCCGAGCGCCGAGCGTCAGGTTGGGAGCGTTCAGCGGGCAGAGGATAAGGTTGGGAGCTCAAGGGCAAAATGGTCCGTTCAGGTGGGGAAAAACCCAAAATGAAGAGGAAAATGGTGAAAAGGCATTGCAGCGGTGCGTCATCGTTTCATAATGGCATTCCAGCGAAACCAATTTGCGGGATGGCAATCTGGCGAAACCCTCTTTTGACGATGGCAGAATTCCAATTTTCGGGAGGGAGAGCAATGGCTATGGCTCTTGCAATATTCCTTTGCCTACTACTAGAATGTACTTTGTTTGATCCTGTCACTACTACAGCTTGCTGCATGTTTTTGTAATGCCATCGGTGGTTTACTTTTTCCTATGCTCTTTATCTCACTTTTCAGTGACAAGACGTGCATATGTGTATATATACACACACCTGTTTATAAATTAAAACACATCCTGGTGTTTCTCTCACCGGCCATATCGCTAATTTAGCTTCCTCCCATCGATCGCATCCACAGCTGGGAGTGCATTATATGGAGATGGAAACAAGAAGGCACCTTCTGCGGAAGAAGCCAGATGCTAGACAGATCAACGACTACAGACCAATCAGTTTGATCCATAGTTTCTCCAAGTTGCTAACTAAGGTTTTGGCAAGACGGCTCGCGGCATTCCTGCCGGAGCTGGTTAGGCCTAGCCAAAGTGCGTTCACACGTGGTCGTCTCCTACACGACAACTTCAAGGCGGTGCGGCTCACCACAAGATTGCTTCATCGCTCACACCGACCGTCTGCCCTGATTAAAGTTGACATTGCTAAGGCGTTTGATACGGTCGACTGGACTTTTTTGCTGGCTGTTCTATCCCACATGGGTTTCTCGTGTCGGTGGATCAACTGGATAAGCATGCTGTTATCCTCTACTAGCACTAAGATCGTGGTGAATGGATGCCCTAGAGAGCGTATATGTCACGCGGGGGACTGCAACAGGGCGATCCGCTCTCGCCCATGTTGTTCGTGTTGTCCATGGAGGTGCTTAATGCTTTGCTCCGTAAGGCTGAGGAGGGTTTGCTGCTCTCTCCATTAGGCCCTGCATGTGTGAAGGAACGTATTTTCCTATATGCAGATGACGTCGTGCTTTTCTCCTGAGCGGAGGAGCAAGACCTGCTGCTTATTCGGTCGATCCTTGACATTTTTGGTGAAGCATCCGGGCTGAAGATGAATCCTGCCAAGTGTCTCATCACCCCAATCCAGTGCGATCTGGAGGCCACGGTCGGGTTACTGCAGAATTTTCACGGTAAACTCCAAGCATTCCCATGCAATTACCTCGGCATCCCCCTGTCCACCCACAAGCTACGCAAGAAGGATATGCAACCGCTCATTGACAAAGTTGGAAAGGGCTTCCGACGTGGAAAGCAGGGATGCTCAACAAGGCTGGCCGGACTGTGCTCGTTAAGGTCAAGCTTTCGGCCATCCCGGTGCACACGGCGATCGCGGTGACCCTTTCGCCCTGGGTTATTGAACACATTGACCGTCGGCGTCGAGCGTTTCTTTGGAAGGGGACTGAGGTGGTTCTGGGAGGCCACTGTCTCCTAGCCTGGCCAAGTGTTTGCCGACCCTCGGCACTAGGCGGCCTGGGTCTTGTCAATCTTCAGCTACACGGCTTTGCTTTGCGTATGCGCTGGCTATGGCTTCGTCGCACGGATGCAGCAAATCGGTCGTGGTCACGGCTCCCAGATTCTGTCGAGCCCATGGTGCTCGCGCTATTTGAGGCATCGGTCACGGTGGTCGTCGGTAGAGGGGATAATTGCCTTTTCTGGCGAGACAAATGGTTGGATGGGCATTCCATTGAGGAATTGACCCTGTGTTTGGTCCGCGCTGTGGGTACAAGAACTCGCAACAGGCGCACCGTGCGTGACGCCCTCCAAGGTCGGACCTGGGTGGCCGATGTCACCGGCGCCCTCACAGTTCAGGTCATCGTCGAGCTTTTGCGCTTGTCGCCATGCTTGCAAAATGTCCAGCTGTCTCCAAACATCGACGATGTTTGGGTCTGGAGATGGACGCCTGATGGGCAGTTCTCCACTACCTCCGCTTACCAGGCCTTCTTCCTCGGACAGAGAGCGGTCCTGGGTGCCAAGGTAGCCTGGAAAACGAAGGCCCCCGGAAAATGCAAGTTCTTCATTTGGCTAGCTCTACACGACCGCTGCTGGACCAATGAACGGAGAAAACGGCATGGCCTGCAAGACGACGACGGTTGCACCTTGTGTTGCCAAGAACCCGAAGCCATTTCACACTTATTGGCTACATGCGTCTTCGCGTGGGAGGTCTGGTTCATTATCCTTGCTCAGGTTGGATGGCATAACCTCGTGCCTTCGGCTGCTGTCCAACACTTCCCAGAATGGTGGATGGAAGCTAGGAAGCGGGTGGTCAAAGTGGCAAGATCAGCGTTCGACTCGATGGTCATCCTCACCTCGTGGATGCTTTGGAAGGAACGCAATGACAGGGTCTTCAATCGACGCTCGCGCTCGGCGACAGACTTGGTTGATGCGATTTGGTCGGAAGGAAAATGTTGGGTCTTAGCAGGGTGGCGCCACCTGGAGCTGTGGCCACCGCTTCAGCGGGTAGTAGTCGAGGGGGTAGACGATGTAGCGGTCGCAAACTTGTTAAACGTATAGTACTTTCTAGCGCAGGGCCGTTCCATTCTCTATATGGACTCGGCCGGTTTGTTGTAAAATTGCTTTCCTCTTAATGGAAAACGTGTCAAGACGCGGTCGCAAAAAAAAAAAAGAAGGCAGCATCTATTCTAGACCTCCTTTTTTACATCATGTCAGTCGTTTTATATACACGACCCTGCAGTGCTAGATCAGTAGCATATGTACCTACAACGGCCGTCCGGCCATTAGGATCACAGGCGCATTTATCTGAATATATATAGTCTATATATTAACAAATATTCGTTTGAAGATTTTAGGTCAGAAGCAAGCAGATCGACATATACTAGCCTGGATATGAGTCACGTCAGTAACTCTTTTCAGTTGTTCTCTTAAAACGATAGTGAGAAAACTTTTTATATAGGATGACCTTTTTTCAGAAAGCAATTCATACGTGCACTACACATGATCTTTGGCAAGCCATGGCCTCTACAGTATAACCTAAAGTCACAGAAGACCATGTCATGCAGGAAGGCTGTGTTAGTGTGACAAGCTCAGGCAACTTCTGCACTCCTCTTTCAGAATCTAAAAGTGCTTAGTTTATCAATTGATGATATATAGCAACCCGAGCCAGTAATACGAGTCATCTGCTAAAAGTAATAAAGATATTAGCAACCGAGTCTGTCCTACGAGTCAGGTGGACATAGACGCTACATATCACTACCGGAAATTTGTCGTACGAGTCAGGTGGACGTAGACGCTACATACTGCCCATACTGCACATGGCAAAGGTTTGCCGTGTGCCGTCCACAGCAAAGGCCGCATGACAACTAGGCGCGACGGCAAAGAGGACTTTGCCGTGAGCCTTGTGTCGGGCACACGGCAAAGACCTTTGCGGTGTGCCTTTTATCGGGCACACGACAAAGGTCCTCTTTGCCGTGTGCTTGTTGACACACGGAAAGTCGCGGAAAATTCATGTGCTACACGGCTGGCGGGATTCAAACCCGCGACCTCTCCCTCGCGCGTAACCTCCTCTGCCACTGCACCACACTCTCACCTGTGTCTAGACTTTGTTTTGATTCCTCACATATTATACTAAACCGAGTGTAAATTGTTTGTTTGAGGCCCTAAATGAATTCAAGCCATAGTGATAGTAACATTGTTCACAAATCTTATATATCTCTCCTCTAGTTTCAAGAAACAATGTTGTTCAAAAATTGCCAAACTATAAGATTTGTGAACAATGTTACTATCATTTTGTCGAATGAAAAAATCGCCAAACTAAAAGTTGTATATCTTGAGAAGTTATACAACTTTGTTGTTCAAAACTTTTTAATTTGAATTGATTTACTACTTCAATAATATGCTTTAAATTTCTCTTTACCGAGTGTTTTTCAAAATACACTCGGCAAACAAAAAAAAACATACGGCGAAGAGGTGGCTTTGTTGTGTGCCAAAATAAAGCATACGGCAAAGCCATATTTGCCGTGTGCCATGTGCCAACATAAGGCACACGACAAACTATGGCTTTGCCGTGTGCCAAAATAAGGCACACGGCAAAGAGATGGTTTTGTCGTGTGCCAAAATAAAGCATACAACAAATTATGACTTTGTCGTGTGCTAAAATAAGACTCACGGCAAACTATGGCTTTGCCGTGTACTTAATCTTTGCTGTGTGCGCACACGGCAAAGAGACACTTTGACATGTGCTTGATGGGCACACGGCATAGTACGAGTTTTCGGTAGTGTATACAGCCTTCCCAACACTAGTCTAGTCTAATGTTCTGTTCAAAAAAAAGTTGAAAAAAATATGTTGCACGCAAGATCTAATGCAAAGCAATAAATCAAAATAGGTACCGGTACTACAGTACTATCATACTCAAAATTCAGAATATTCGTATAGTACACTAAGCTATGCGTCAAATCGCAGCAACAGAATGTGTGTTGCCGAAATACCGTACCAGAGCACGATCTTTTCATTGCCGGTAATCAGTGCCATGAAAAATCAGTCAAATCCTCTTCGTATGGCGATAACGTTCCAGTGCCAGGATATCGCAGAGCAACCACAGCAACCAACAATGGCAAGTTGCGTCATTTTTCGGGAAACTTTCGTGTGCTACGCGGCCGACGGGATTCGAACCCGTGACCTCTCCCTCGCGCGTAACCTGCTCTACCACTGCACCACACTCTCACCTGTGTCTAGATTCTGTTTTGATTCCTCATATATTATACTAAACCGAGTGTAAATTGCTTGTTTGAGACCCTAAATTAATTCAAATTAAAAAGTTGTCAACTACAAAGTTTCATAACTTTTTGAAATCTACAATTTTTATTTTGGTAATTTCTTCCATCTGAGGTCGTTTTCAAAATTTAAATTTTAAATTTGAGAAAATTCAAACTTAGTTTTCATTGACAAGATGATTTCAAATAAAAAAGTTGTCAACTACAAAGTTTCATTACTTATTATAATCTACAGCTCTCACTTTGACTGTTTCTCCATCCAACGTATTTGAAAAAACTCAAATTTCAAATTTGAGAACTACAAATATACTTTTCGTTGGCAAAATTAATTCAAATTTAAAGAGTTCAACTACAAAGTTGAATAACTTCTGAAGATCTATAACTTTTATGATGTCATTTGTTCATCCGACATAGGGGTAGTAACATTGTTCAGAAATTTTATATGTCTCTCTTCTAGTTTCAAGAAACTATATGAGAGATATAGATTTTGCGAACAATGTTACTATGGTTTTGTCGAATGAAGAAATCACCAAACTAAAAGTTGTACATCTTGAAAAGTTATACAACTTTGTAGTTTAAAACTTTATAATTTTAATTGATTTACTACTTCAAAATTAGCTTTAAATTTCTCTTTGCCGAGTGTTTTTTAAAATACACTTGGCAAACAAAAAAGCACACAGCAAAGAGGTGGCTTTGCCGTGTGCCACAATAAGGCACATAGCAAATTATGGCTTTGTCGTGTGCCAAAATAAGGCATACGGCAAAGCCACCACGGCAAACTACGGTTTTGCCGCGTGCCAAATAAGGCACACGGCAAACTATGGCTTTGTTGTTCTAAATCTTTGCCGTGTGCGCACACGGCAAAGAAATACTTTGTCGTTTGCTCGCTAAAGAGCACACGGCAAACAACCGGGCACACGGCAAAGTACGAGTTTCCAGTAGTGTATACAGCCTTCCCACCACTAGTCTAGTCTAATGTTCTGTTCCAAAAAAAAGTTGAAAAATTGCACGCAAGATCTAATGCAAAGCAATAAATCAAAATAGGTACCGATACTACAGTACTATCACCCTCAAAATTTAGAACATCAGTACACTAAGCAATGCGTCAAATACCAACAACAAAATGCGTGTTGCCGAAATACCGTACCTGATCCCGATCTTTTTGTTGCCGGTAATCAATGCCTAGAAAAATCAGTCAAATCCTCTTCGTATGGCGATAACTGATAAGTCGTTCCAGGATATCACAGAGTAACCACAGCAACCAACACTGGCAAGTCGCGTCATTTTTCGCGAAAAACTCGCGTGCTACGCGGCCGGCGGGATTCGAACCCGTGACCTCTCCCTCACGCGTAACCTCTTTTATCACTGCACCACACTCTCACTGTGTCTAGATTCTGTTTTGATTCCCCACATATTATACTAAACCGAGTGTAAATTGCTTGTTTGAGGCCCTAAACGAATTCAAATGAAAAAGTTATCAACTACAAAGTTTCATAACTTTTTGAAATCTACAATTTTTATTTTGGTATTTTCTTCCATCTGAGGTCGTTTACAAAATTTGAATTTCAAATTTGAGAAAATTCAAACTTAGTTTTCGTTGACAAAATATTTCAAATAAAAAAGTTGTCAACCACAAAAGTTCATGACTTATTGTGATCTATAGCTCTCATTTTGACTGTTTTTCCATCCGAGGTGGTTTAAAAAACTCAAATTTCAAATTTGAGAACTACAAACGTATTTTTCATTGGCAAAATTAATTCAAATTTTAAAGAGTTCAACTATAAAGTTGAATAACTTCTGAAAATCTACAAATTTTATGTATGTCATTTGTTCATCCGACGTAATGGTAGTATCATTGTTCACAAATCTTATATATCTCTCTTCTAGTTTTAAGAAACTATATGAGAAATATAGATTTTATGAACAATGTTACTATCATTTTGTCGAATGAAAAAATCATCAAACTAAAAGTTGTGCATGTTGAGAAGTTATACAACTTTGTAGTTCAAAACTTTTAAATTTGAATTGATTTACTACTTCAAAATATGTTTTAAATTTCTCTTTGCCGAGTGTTTTTTAAAATACACTCGGCAAACAAAAAAAGCACACGGCAAGGAGGTAGCTTTGCCGTGTGCCAAAATAAAGTACATGGCAAACTATGGCTTTGCCGTGTGCCAAAATAAGGCACACAGCAAACTATGACTTTGTCGTGTACTAAATCTTTACCGTGGGCGCACACGACAAAGAGACAGTTTGTCGTGTGCCCGATAAAAATCACACGGCAAACAACCGGGCATACGGCAAAGTACGAGTTTCCGATAGTTATATAGCCTTCCCACCACTAGTCTAATCTAATGTTTCTGTTCCAATAAAAAGTTGAAAAAAATGTTGCACGCAAGATCTAATGCATAGCAATAAATCAAAATAGGTACCGGTACTACAGTATTATCACACTCAAAATTCAGAATATCAGTACAATACACTAAGCTATGCATCAAATCCCAACAACAAAATGTGTTGTAGAAATACCGTACCTGAGCCCGGTCTTTTCGTTGCCGGTAATCAGTGCCTAGAAAAATCAGTTAAATCCTCTTCGTATGGCAATAACTGATAAGCCGTTCCAGCGCCAGGATATCATAGAGCAACCACAACAACCAACACAGGCAAGTTGCGTTATTTTTCGCGAAAAATTCGCGTGCTACGCGGCCGGCGGGATTTGAACCCGTGACCTCTCCCTCGCACGTAACTTTCTCTACCACTGCACCATACTCTCACATGTGTCCAGATTCTGTTTTGATTCCTCATATTATACTAAACCGAGTGTAAATTGCTTGTTTGAGGCCCTAAACGAATTCAAACCATAGTGATAGTAACATTGTTCGCAAATCTTATATATCTCTCTTCTAATTTCAGGAAACTATATGAGAGATATAGATTTTGTGAACAATGTTACTATCGTTTTGTCGAATAAAACAATCACCAAACTAAAGGTTGTACATCTTGATAAGTTATAGATCTTTGTAGTTCAAAACTTTTTAATTTGAATTGATTTACTACTTCAAAATGTGCTTTGAATTTCTCTTTGCAAGTGTTTTTTAAAATACACTCGGCAAACAAAAAAAGCACACAAAGAGGTGGCTTTGCCGTGTGCCAAAATAAGGCACACGGCAAACTATGGCTTTGCCGTGTGTCAAAATAAAGCACATAGCAAACTATGGCTTTGTCGTGTGCCGAAATAAGGCACACGGCAAATTATGGCTTTGTCATGTGTTTTTTATCGGGCACACAGCAAACAACCGGGCACATGGCAAAGTACGAGTTTCTGGTAGTGTATACAGCCTTCCCACCACTAGTCTCGTGTAATGTTCTGTTCAAAAAAAAAGTTGAGAAAAATGTTGCACGCAAGATCTAATGCAAAACAATAAATCAAAATAGGTACCGGTACTACAGTACTATCACACTCAAAATTCAGAATATCAGTATGGTACACTAAGCTATGCGTCAAATCCCAACAACAAAATGCATGTTGCCGAAATACCGTACCTGAGCCCGAAATCAGTGCCTAGAAAAATCAGTCAAATCCTCTTCGTATGGCGATAAGCCGTTCCAGTGCGAGAATATCACAGAGCAGAGTAAGTGAAGCAAGCACGCACGCACGCACGGCCTAGACGGGTAATGCGATCGTTAGATTCAGAGATGCTGCTAATAACATAAGAACAGTAAATGAAACACAAAAAACAAGGACAAAAGAAGAAAAAAGATTAACAAGTAGCTGGTCAAGCTGGAGCAGGCGACATATCACAGCACTCACCAGTGTCCTCCAGGAGGGCAGCGTGTACCAGAAGACAGCAAGTACAAAGCATTGCAGACGAGGAAGGGGATGTTTAAATTCGGTGAATTGATAAAAAGTGGTGAAAAATTTTGCACTGAAAAACGTGTCCTGTGAGAGGAGGTACGGTTGTTAGTGTAAAAACTTTTTACCACTTTTCACCAATTCACTGGAATTAAACAGGCCCGAAGCATGCACAGAGGGTTTGGAGCCAAGTTGGCCGCCAAATAAACATGGCGGGGGCAAGGGACGGATTTGATAGCGTAAGTTGGTCCTTGCCACAGGATCCCCCTCAGAGCCTAGCTTCACGCGAAACCCGCTAGCCTGTGCCGACGCCGGAGAGCATCTCGGCAGCCTCCCCACGTCTCATCGGCCTTCCTCGACAGGGGCGATCAAGAGCATCGGGGGCACACCACATGCAGATCCATGAATTATCTACACGGATCAGTATGTCCGAGGTGGCTGCCATCTGTCTGCTCCCTCTGCATTTCTCTGTTTTCTAAGGGGTGTTTAGTTCAGCCCATTTTGCAAAATAGTGCAGCATTGGGTTGCGTGCACAGAAAGAAAAAATACATTGAAAAGTGTGTATTTTACAAAATAGAGGTGAGAGGGGGTGAACTAAACGCCCCCTTAAGTAGGCCATGAACCCGTGGTGAATTGCAGGTGCAGACATCCTGGACCCCCCGATGTGTTGAGCAAAGATAGACGCGTCTGCATGGGTCCGTCTCCGATGCATGCATGGGAGCTCAAAGTGGAGAGTGAAGGAGGCAAAAAGAAGAGCTCTGCCTAATCTTGAGGCCGAGCTGAATCAGCTCAAATATTCCTGTTGCCCAAGCACACACGCCTTCAACTCCGCTCCTGGCCTCAATGAACATTACTGACTCTCATGGTAGCCAATCCCTGGAATATGCCTCCGGGCTGAACAGCGGAGGTGCTCGCTGCTGTGCTCCAGTTCACACTTCTGTTTGTACAGGGGAGGTGGGGAACAGCTGTCGACACAGGACACAACAGTAGAAGCTGGAGATGGAGATGATCATATGTGTGTACAAGCCCATGTGTCATTGTACCAAGTTGCCCTGCAGTGGAAGTACCAGCACCGGAGCCTTTTCCTCCTAGAACAGCAGCACATAGGCGTCGGCTCCCTGGCGCATGCCCCACGGATCCGTCCGTGTCCATTGCACCAGCACATCACCATCCACGACTGCTGTCCTCAGGGTACGTACGCCAGGTGAACAATCAGGACACTGTACAGCTTGTCAAAAGCAGCAGTGGGCTGATTCTCTCATCCCAGCTTTCACCCGAAGAAAGAGAGAGGCACTGGTGGAGGCAATGTAGCTTGATGGTGTGTAGTACCAGAAACCCCGGGACGGGAGGCTGTCCATCAAAATTGACGGTTTCGATTGTCACGAGCTTGTAGAACTTGTACAAGAGGGGTAGGATCAGCGTCCTGATATGATCACAACACCCATAGAAGACTGCACTCTGAAATGAAATGGAGGTGTTTGATTAACTGAACAGGTGAACAAGACAGTGACAGTGAATAGCAGCTAGGTTGCAAGTTGCAACATAAGTTTCTGTCTCCAAGATAGAGTACCAGCCCTCTGTTATCTGCGCGTCACCTCATAAGCACAACAACATTACCGTTCTACAGGCCAGCTGTAGTTGTCATGGCTCCCAGAATCCAATAGATCAAAATTGTCTATGCAATTCCAGCCATAACAGTTTGGAAGGTTTATTAGCATCCACAAAAAGAAAAAGGTTAGCATGGAGGAGTGAGCATGAAAGGCCACCCAGAGGCGATGAGAAAAATATTAGTAAGATCAGTTTCTGAAGGATACGATGAAATTGGAAAGTATGATGGTCTTCACAAAATCAGCTCTGCTGTTAGCAATTCTTCCTTTATTGAACTTCCTGGAGGATAAGTACAATCAATGTTTTCATTTGTTAGTCAACCATCCGAAAACGTTGTGGGAGAAATCTGAAGATCGGGGAGGCAAGACAGGATATCATCCCTTCAGGCAAGAAAAAGCATTTCTGTGCAAGATAATCTCAGTATGACGGCTTTCATTCCAAACGACTGAATATGTAACCTCATTTTGCATTAGTGTCACTTGATAAACATTGAATTCCTGGTTAGTTCTCTGTTTTACAGGCCAAAATCGAATTCTTAAGTTACTTTGCATTAGTAAATTGTTGATCCCTCTGGCGCCACCAATTTACTATGATAGAATCAATGATGACCTGCAGAGTGTTTCGGACATCAGAAATTACTCCTAAGAGAACGCAAGTGACAAATAGCACTATTGTGTTTGAGATGAGAACCTGGTTAATGTGTGCAGCAACGCAAGGGATGACCAGAAATCCGGACTCCCCGAGGGCTCCTCCAAGTTGATCAACCACAGCAATCAACACTGGCAATGTTTTCTACAGGAGAAAGCCGGTTAAAATATTTCAATGTCACAAGAACAGGATAACAATTTCATCTTTAGCTACTAGTGTTTTTGAAGCAACTTTGATAACAAAATTAATTCAAACGTGTTCATTCCAAACAGGTTTTTCTAGTTGCTTCTAATCCAGTAACAGCTATATTTGAATAGACATTCTCACGGACATTCGGTAAATGGCCCAGTAATGGACAGAAGCAGGCAGCAAAAGCTATGGAAACATGCCAGCTACCAAACTAGGCCAGTTTCTGCCAACACTAGCTCGTCCAAATAGTCAGTAATTTTCCAGTTCATCTTTTTTCCATAATAAGACATCTTTCCCATTCGTTTCTTATCTCACTAATAACAGGAAATTGTGTGTTTATTTGCAATAAAAGTGTGAAATTTGGACCTTAATCAGTTGTTAAACATTAATACCTCAGTAAGTGTTCCCCTACAGTTAAACCCTTCAAAATACAACATAAACAAGCCCAGCTGACAAAAGCCTGCCCTCCCACAGGTGGTGTGTTATAGGTTAGCTAGCAAAACAGATTACAATGACTTGTTAAGGGTTTGCTGCTTGACCATGATATGCATTGCCCATTAAGTTAGGAGTTTAAGAGTTTGGATAAGTTAGGAGATAAAAGATACTAGTTTAAATAGTGTGGATTCTGTGTGAAGTTCAATTTGTTAGAAGACGCTAAACCCCCACTCACTTTACACAATCACAAACTGCACTGCAATCCAGGGGATGAAAAAAAAAATACCAGACAGGCAACCATATGGTCACCAGCAGGAATTTGATTAGTTTCATTTACAGGCTTTCTGTTTAGTAATGAAATTAAAGACTGACCTGACTGGCCACCAAAATGACAGCTCGTGCGTACTCTTTTTTTGCAAAAACTGACTCCCCTTTTTGTTCAAGACGTGACAAGATCTGCAACATGGTGGTATTGAAAGCCAACAGAGCAAGATGTAGAAGCCTGTGACAAGAAATGTGCTCTTGTTAGATGTTGAGGTTTTAGCTGAAATGACAGCGAAAGTGAGCAGCATCGTATGTTGCAGGTAAGAAAAAAAAAACTATGCAGTACCATTGACAAACAGGAAAAGGTAAACCAAAAAAAAAGTTCAGTTTAATAACCATTGAACCAGCGTAATCTCCATTTATTTCTTTTCTTTTTGATTGGGATAGAGAGCATCGACTCAGGTTACTTAGGATATGTTTGGATAAACACATTACCCCTCAATACATATGGATTCTGATGGAAAACGGATTAATTTCACTGCCAACCCATCCTGATACATACGGTTTAAAGGGGATTATGAAGCATCCAAACGAATCCTTAGTAAGGCTCTGGAATTTGAGTAGCAAGTGTCAGTGTGAAACCCAAAACAACACAGCAACTTCAGAATGAAGTTAGATGTACCCACTACTTTAATGTCTGACATTGTATTGTAGATGGCTTGATATATCAACTTGCCAGCTGAACCAGCAACTTTGCAAGAGTGCCTATCAGTAAAGGTGAACACGTTATAAAAAGAAACAGAGGTTGTTCTTAGGTCAGGTGGAAGTTGTGTCTTTGTGCATTATACTGAATGTCAGGTGGAAGTTGATTCCCTAAGCAAATTTAGAACATACATTTATATTCAGACAAGGTCCTGTGAAACTGTAATAACAATAATTAATTGATAGATAATTGCGAAGAATAGCAGTTCAAGCACAACACCCTAGTGCAGTGAAACTTCAAGGTGAACCACAGAAAAAGCATAAGCTTCTTGCTTCTATATAGACGAAGAACAAGAAAATTAAGGATATAAGCTTCATCCTCCCATAAACATTTGATCCCGTATCCACATAACAAGATTTCAAACATTTTCACTATGATAAGATCAGAAGGTAAACTTACACTCCAATAGTAACAGCAACAGCAAAAGCTTTTACATTTACAGATAAGATCAGTGATCTTGATCTACTCACTTGAATCCATGGGACCTGTCAAATGAAACATTGTAGAACTGAAGTCCAAAGATTACAAATATGCAAACTTGTAATATACTCAACACGAGCTACAAGAGCAACATAAACTAAAGAGGAACTCCAAAAATCTTTCTCCCATGTAACACCGAAACATTGAACTTGAAAGTTGATTTTTATAGTGTTTTTGTTATATGATTGAATCAACAGAGTCCAAATATTTGCTGGGCTCAACTTCATGGAGGATAGATGATATAGCAGATATAGTGGCAATGAGGTAATCTGCAACTCGCCCTCCCTAGGAGGCTCTGAGCTGTTAAGATCTCTTCTATTGCCTAATCCTAAAACAAATCTGCCGGGCTCCTTAAGTAGCCGGCAGTAACAAATGTCCTCCTAAAATTACTGAATGTTTATCCTTCTAACAAACTCTAACCAAAAGATTAACTAACTAGAACTATCAGAACTTCTAGCCACTAGATGATGACGGCTGGGCCTTCTTCTTGAGCCGAGTACGCCCATAAGTAATCCCCAAGAAAGCATCCGCAACATTTCCTCCCTCCTTTCGAAACAGCTCGTGCTCGAGCTGAAATTCTGGGTACGCCTCCTTGAAGTCAGCAAGCTTCTCCCAAGTGGAGTCTGAAGCATCCCGGCCGACCCAGTGTACAGACAGCTCCCAAACTCCATGGTTGAGCCGAGCACGCTTGATGGAAGCCGGAGTGGGAACAACACGGCTATGTACCAGTGATGGAAGAGGGGCCGGAGCAGCTGGAGGTAGACCTTGGTGCTTCTTTAGGAACATCACATGGAACACATCATGTAGCTTCACCCTGGCCGGTAGCTGCAGCCTGTATGCCACCGGTCCAACTCGCTCCAGAACCTGGTAAGGTCCATAGAAACGGGGAGCTAGCTTGCCGGCGCTTTTGTCGATGATGCCAGCCGCCGAACGATGGTGAAGACGCAGCCAAGCCCAATCTCCAACCTCCAGTGTAATGTCACGGTGCCCCTGGTCATAGTACTGCTTCATGTGGTCCTGAGCATGCAGCAGGCGCTCCCTGATCTCCTGCAAGAAGACATCCCTGTCTTGTAGCTGCTTGTCCAATGCAGTAACACGAGCCACGCCGGGCTGATATGACGCCATGGTTGGCGGCGGCCGTCCATAGACCACCTCGAAGGGGGTGGCCCTTAGAGCTGTCTGGTAGGAGGAATTGTAGATGAACTCAGCCCATGGTAACCAGCGAAGCCAGCTGCGAGGTCGATCACCCGCCAAGCACCGAAGATAGACGCCCAGAATTCTGTTGGTCACCTCAGACTGCCCATCAGTTTGGGGGTGGAAAGCTGAGCTGAGATAGAGTTTGACGCCGGCCAACTGGAATAGCTCCGTCCAGAAAGAGCTGGTGAAGACAGGGTCACGGTCACGGTCACTCACAATTGAGCAAGGAATGCCGTGCAGCCGGACGATCTGATCAAAGAACACGCGAGCCACCAACGGAGCTGTATAAGGGTGGCCAAGCGCAATAAAATGCGCATACTTGGAGAAGCGATCGACGACAGTCAACACCACTGATTTGCCGCCAACCTTGGGAAAACCTTCCACAAAATCGAGGGCGATATCCTGCCAAACAGCCGTTGGCATTGGCAGAGGTTGCAGCAGCCCCGCTGGATGAAGGTGCTCCGTCTTGTTCCGTTGACAGGTGTCACAGCTCTTGACAAAATCTCTGACCAGGCGATTAGCATGCGGGTTGTAGAAGGAGGCCCTGAGCTGGTGTAGCGTGTTCTGTACGCCCTCATGTCCTGCCCCATGAGCAGCAGCCAAGATCTGCTGCCAGAGCGCCGATGAGCTGGGCACGAAGATGCGGCTGCGATGCATGACGAAGCCGTCCACCAATGACCAGGACGCACAGGCGGTGCCACCCTCGACCTCAGCACGTTTGGCCAGGGCGTCTGGTAAGGAGAGGCACTCCTGACGGAGAGCGGCAAACAGCTCAATGTCCAGGCTGGACAGGGCCTTTAGGCGCAGCTCCAGCGAGTCCTCCTCGCGGCGGGACAAGGCATCGGCGACAACATTCTGGCTGCCCGGCTTGAATTCCACCTTGAAGTCATAACCGAACAGCTTGCTCACCCACGCATGCTGTGGGATTGTGGACAGCCGCTGATCCAATAGGTACTTGAGGGCGAAGTGGTCCGTGCGAACGGTGAATGAGCGCGCCCAAAGGTATGGTCGCCAGTGCTTGACTGCCTTAACCAGGCCGATCAGCTCGCGCTCGTAGGCGGCCAGCTTGGCGTGCTGTGGCGCCAATGCCCTGCTGAAGAAGGCGATTGGCCCCTCCCTTGGTGCAGTACCACGCCGAAGCCGGAGCCCGACGCGTCGCAGTCGACGATGAAGCCTTTGGGGAAATCCGGCATGTGCAGCACTGGACCGGAGGTAAGGCTGCCTTGAGGGCCGCGAACACCGCCGTGGCCTCCGGCGACCAGAGAAACGCCTCGTGTTTCAGCAACGCCGTGAGGGGAGCTGCCAGGGCGCCGTAGCCGTTGATGAAGCGGCGGTAATACCCGGTGAGACCGAGGAACCTGCACAGCGCCTTGACTGTGCGAGGCTGTGGCCATGTCTGCACAGCCTCCACCTTCGCCGAGTCCATGGCGACGCCCGCCTCGGAGATGATGTGCCCCAAGTAGGCGACGTTGCGCTCGGCAAAGGAGCACTTGGATTGCTTCAGGAAGAGGCCGTGCTCGCGCAGCACGGTAAACACAGCCCGGATGTGGCGAAGATGATCGGACCAGGAGGTGTTGTATATCAAAATATCGTCAAAAAAGACGAGAACAAATTTGCGAAGAAAGGGGCCGAGAACCTCATTCATCAACGCCTAGAAGGTTGATGGCGCATTAGTGAGGACGAACGCCATGACCACGAACTCAAAGTGGCCGTGGTGCGTGCGGAACGTCGTCTTGTGGATGTCCTCCGGGTGCATGCGCACCTGATGGTAGCCGCTTCGGAGGTCCAGCTTCGTGAAGAACGTGGCGCCCTTAAGTTCGTCCAGCAGCTCGTCCACGACAGGGATCGGGAACATGTCGCGGACGGTCTTGGCGTTCAGGGCGCGGTAGTCGATGCAGAAGCACCAGGAGCCGTCCTTCTTGCGCACGAGGAGGACGGGCGACGAGAACGCGGACGTGCTGGGGTGGATGAGACCTTGCTGCAGCATGTCGGCGCATTGGCGCTCAATATCGTCCTTGAGCAGTTGAGGATAGCGGTAGGGTCAGACCGCCACGGGCGCCGTATCCGGCAGGAGGTGGATGCGATGGTCGAAGCGGCGGGGAGGTGGCAGATCCATAGGAGAAGCGAAGATGTCCTCGAATTCAGCGAGGAGCAGCGACAACAAGTCGATGCGGTCCATAGCGCGTAAGCGGGGTGTCGAGGAAGCTTCGGCGCCGGTCCAGTGGACATGGTGACCCTCGCGCCAGAACGCCATGGAGAGGCGCTCGAAATCCCAAAGGATGGGGCCGAGCGTCTTCAGCCACTGGCAGCCGAGCACCAGTGCGTAGTCGTCCAGGGGGGAGCACGTAGAGGTCGATGAGGAAGCGCTCCGTGCCGATGCTGACCGCTGTCGCGGGGCAGATGCCAGCGTAGGCCACGCGGTCACCGTTCGCGACACCCACGGATAGACCCGGGCGCAGCGTGATTGTCAGGCCGAGGAGATGCGCCGTGGCACTGGCGATGAACGAGTGCGTGGAGCCCGAGTCGACGAGGGCCTTCAGAGGAGTGCCCGCGACAGATGCCGCCAGGTGCATGGTGTCACCGGTTTTGATGCCGGTGATGGCGTTGAGGGAGATCTCGATGTTGTCGTCGGAGACGGTAGTGTCCAGAGGAGCGCTGTCCTTCAACTCCATCAGGTAAATCCCCTTCATAGTGCACTGGTCGATGTGGCCGGGAGTAAATTTCTCCGGACAGTTGAAGCAGAGGTCGTCGAGCCAGCGTCGCGCCATCTCCTGCGGCGTGAGCCGTGTGAAGCGGGCGCCCAGCCGGGGCGCAGGGCGGCCAGGTGCGCTGGGTGTTTGAAGGGGCGGGCGATGCGGAGGAGCGCTGGGTTCCGCGGCGAGGAGGCCGGCACAGGCGTAGGGCCCGACCGAGCCGAGGGGGCCGCTGCGCATGGAGGAGCGTGCGGTGGAGGCGGTGCGGCGTCAGCTTCATCATCTTCGATCTGTAAGCGCTGCTCGAAGGAGCGCGCCAGGCCCATGGCGTCCTCAAGGGACTCCGGCCGCTGCATCTCCACATCGGTCTTCAGGGGATTGCGGAGACCGGCAGTGAAGATGTCCACCTGCTGGCGCTCGGTGACGTCTTCGCAGCGGGCGAGGAGCTTCAGAAAGGCATCCTGATACTTCGCCACCGTACCCGTGCGGCGCAGGTGGGTGAGCTCGCCGAAGGGATTGCTGCGCACGGGCAGCCCGAAGCGCCGGTTGACGAAGTCGACGAACTGCGGCCAGGTGGGCACGCCGCAGTTGCGTTCCAGGCGGTAGTACCATTGTTGGGCGGGCCCTTCCATGTAGAACGTGGCGGTCCAAACCTTCTCATCGTCCGGCGTCCGCTGCGAGCAGAAGAATTGCTCGCACTTGTGGAGCCAGCCGATGGGATCGTCGCCGCCGTCGTACTTGGGGAAGCGCAATTTGTGCGTGGCGAGGGGCGGTGGCGGTGGCGGCGGTGGCAGGGAGGATCGCCCTTGGCTGATTTCTCGCCGGACGGCTCCTCCTTGTGCTTGTCGGACTGCAGGCGATTGACAGCCACCGTAAGGCGGCTCTGGTCGCCTTTGAGCGTGGAGAGTTCATCTTTGACGGAGGTGAGTTCGGCGAAGAGCTTGTCCATGGAGTCCTTGAAGGCGGTGGCAGTGACACCGTCTCCCATAGCGGCCGAGGTGGTGGCGGACAGCAGGGACGCGGCACAGCGGCGAGGCGATGGGGGTGGCGCGGTGAAGCAGAGGGGCGGCGGAACAGCAGGGCGGGGCGATGGAAATCAGGCGCAGGATGGAGGTAGGCTGATACCAAATGATATAGCAGATATATTGGCAATGAGGTAATCTGCAACTCGCCCTCCCTAGGAGGCTCTAAGCTGTTAAGATCTCTTCTATTGCCTAATCCTAAAACAAATCTGCCGGGCTCCTTAAGTAGCCGGCAGTAACAAATGTCCTCCTAAAATTACTGAATGTTTATCCTTCTAACAAACTCTAACCACAAGATTAACTAACTAGAACTATCAGAACTTCTAGCCACTAGATGATGACGGCTGGGCCTTCTTCTTGAGCCGAGTACACCCATAAGTAATCCCCAAGAAAGCGTCCGCAACAATAGATCTATGCCGAGCCAGGCTGCCCGTTTGGTAGAAGCGTGAAAGCTGGCTTTGCCCAGCAATTTCGATCAAGCTAGCAAGGATTTCCTTGCCCAGGCGGGCGAGCCAAATCCGCTCTCCCACACGGGCAAGATTTTCTTGCCCAACTGGAGTGACAAGCGGAGACAGCCCAGGCAGCGAAAATCAACCTCTGACTTGACAAATCAGCCGCAAAATGCCACAGCAGCAAGCTCGAACTTGACAAAACAAGCGTGAAACCCAGCATTGGGCAGCTTGGATTCCACGCTGATGGAGCGAGCTCCTCTCGGCCGGACCTCCTCTGCTGCCTTGTCTAGATTTGCTGATGCCTGTTCCACGAGGCAGCTGTAAGGTGAGAGCAAGAGCGGCGCTTGCTCTTACTGGATTACTCGAAGAGAACTCAGTTTATTTGATTTGGAGACAGAGCTCAGCGCCTAGCTAGCGAATTTGAAAACCAAACACTGAGGTGTTTTCTCGCCTAGCTTTGCTGGGCAAGGCTAGGCAATCCTTGTTGTCTAGCCTCCGCCAGCAAAGGATCCAAACAGCCCTTCATCCTAGCTTTTCCTGAAAGGGTTAGCTGGCTTTGCCCTCATCCTACATATGGACCCAAAAGGATGAATGCTAAAGGACTTCAAGGGATCCAGATGTTAGTGATGTATCAAAAAAAAGAGAAAAAAGTTTTCTTCACTTGTTATGAATTAGCCTGACTACAGCCAACATTTTCTACAGAAGCAGCATAATAAATAGAACACCTGAATCAACCAATGCATGCATCAAAATCTTTTTTGCAAGTTACAATCACTGGAAGCAGTTGTTTTACCTTCTTGTGTAGAACAAAACAGCTCAATAATAAACAAATGTACTTGCCAAATGATGACTATTCGTGCAAGTAACGAACAAAGCCAACTGACATGTTTCGAATTAGAGACATACTAGGCTGAGAAGAACAGCACTAGCAACTGAAAAGCCTTGTCGATTTCCATCAACAAAATCCGCAATACCTACATAAAGAGATGCACGGCTATGAAATTTAACAGTCTTACACTCAAAACCTGGAGTGATGTCAAATAAAGGAAGATATTAAAGTCTGCACACCTTTTGAGCTTTCTCGAGCAACCTGACAAAGAACGAACAAACCATCATAAGTGTCTCCAGTAAGCTTCAGTTATTTCAGGCTTGCACTATGGTGTTAATAAAAACATAGTGAGAGATGGTTGATTCAATTATTTCTTTTCTGAAAAAAAAAGGAAGTAAATTTAAAGTTAAAGAGAAAACCACAATAAAGAACTTAAAATAGAGGAGTTTAAATGTGAAAGGCCATTCTGGTTATTATGTGCATATTCTAATCAGATGATTCATCATTGATAACACATTCTACTAAAAGAAAATGCAAACTTCACCAAAACTGTACTCCTAAGCCTATAACAAACAAAACATGTTTAGGAGACAATATTTATCATGAAAGGCAGTTAACAGAAACTCTTAATGAACCCTGTCATTTTTCACTTCAAAATATTAATGAAAGGAGGTCAAAATATAATTGGTGCAATCCTATTGTATTGTTACGGAACAGTTTGGTAGGCCATGGAGCACAAAGAAATGAATAGCCACATACCTTCCCTATAACCAGAGGGACTAGAAGTCTGGTGACCAGACTTCTGAATAGTTGTTCAGTAGGCAAAGACACCCCAGCTCCAGCACCAATGTACTTCGCAAGAGAAAGAGGTACCTAATCCCATGATCACGAAGAAGAATGACCAGATTGTACAGAATAAGAATGGTATTTGCCTTTCAAGAAGTTACTGTACATAGAAAACTAGGTGGTTCGTATCTAAGACAAATTTGGCAATGGTTCCAGGACTGACTTATTACTATTATTTAGCTAGGCACAAATTAGGAGAGCTAATGCTATTAACCAGTCTGAACTCAGATGATACAACTAAACACAAGGAATAGTCCATGCCAAGATTTACTGAAGAGGTTCATCACATTTTATAATGTGTACTTTAATCTATAGTCCAGTTTGTTCACATGTTTGAGGGCTGGTGGATTATATTTAAGTAACAATCATGTCTGTGATATCCACTTTACATGTGTACAAAAGAAGAACCACACGATTTCTATCACATTCAGCTTGGAACACAAGAAAACTAGAAAAGTAACATTTTGCTATATATCCATCAGCATTTTACATTCAATGACTTTGGAGCAAAGATGCATAATTATAAGTACTCAACCAAGCTAAGCCTGCAATTTCATATTGGGTTAGTTAGCCCAGTCACTAATTTCATTTGACTATCAAGAAAAAATTATAGGAAAAACTTTGCTTACAATGATAATGCCAAGTAAATTGGATACAACCGTCATTACAAGAGCAAGTGCAGTGTTACCACCAACAATCTGCACAGTAGTAACAAAACAATTAGATTGTAATGCTAGTCTAGCTATATGAGAAAATATATGTAGTATTACTTGTATAGATGTTAATAGATAAATGGAAATAAGTAGTGCCTGTGTTAATGTGACTCCACTTGATAATGTTGTAGGCATGCAGCAAAATGTAGCTAACCCTGTAAGATGCATCATTATTGTTAATATCAAACTTACAAGCTGTAAGGAGCACAAAAGGTACATGAACAAGGTAAATACATGTGAACAGAAAATCCATTAAGAAAATTAGACATGTACTTGAACCTATTTACCAGTGATAAATTCACGAGGGTAGAACTGAACTTGCAAAATAAACTGAGCAAGAAAGGGTGTAAACAGCAAAATAGAGACCTGCAAGTATATGTAATAGTAGAAGTTAGCAAACATATTGAGGGTACTCGAATGCCCAATAGAAGTACGGGAGTCAGCATCTCTAACAACAAGCAATGGCATGAAATTTCATATGGAACCATATCTTAGTTCCAAATGTTGGGAGTAAGAAACTATTTTCAACACATTTACACTTATATAGCATGCAAGTACGATAGTCAAAGAATAAATATGATATCATACTAGTCCATATAGTCCAGCAGGCCAAGCTTCTAATGCTGCACCAAGCTCCTTGGTTCGCAGGGTCAGCCCTGTGTAGCCAAGAGGAAGCTATTAGCACACAGAACTAATAGCAAAAGGATTCACACAAATAGGTTGAGAAACCGAACCTGAGATCATGAATATTGCAAAAGTGCTGTACTTCGAAAGGGAGAATTTGTGAGCAAGGCATCCAAGAGTAGGATCTAGGAGAGCCAATATGACCCCACCAGTCAGAGCTTAACAATGAGAAAGACACAAATCAGTCCACGTAAGTTGAAGACAGGAGACATTTGCATGATCTTGTCAACTACACAGCAATATCGTGCAACCAATTATAGAAAAAAAAAAACTATACAACCACTGCATTATGTTTAAACAACAGAATGTACTCGATTCACTCCCAAACTTTTTGCATTTGAGAAACAAACCTGTCTATTTCTGTTGTGTACTAAAATTTCAGAATGACACACTAGCAAGGGTAATTGCCAGTTGGAGCTAGCTAATTGTATTGACTATTGACTGATTGTCAATTACACCTGAATTGGGTCGTGGAACACTATAGTCTCTGGACACCTAAGACAAGCATCCCATGCATACACAAATTGGCAGAGCAAAATTGCCCATCGTTTGCGATTGAGCAACAACTAGGATCGCGTAGAAGCTGGAACTCACCAAGTGGGAGGTAGTTGCTACGCGCGAAACCGAGCAGCGCGGCCCCCAGCGCGGGAGGCGACACCGTGCATTTGCCTCCATCGCCACCAACCTGCGGAGCAAGTAGGCATTTACATCTCAATCGAAGGATGCCCCCGAGGCGTAGCAGAGAACCCGAGGCGCGGGGGTTTCGGTTTGGGGGTTACCCGCGAGGATCCGCCGGCGGCGGCGCGCGGAGGCCGCAGGCGGAGGGGCGACGTAGAAGGCCAAGGCGAGGCGACGGTGGCGGACAGGAAGGCGGCGAGTGATGGGCGCCGGCCGAGGTCCCCGGCGCGGAGGGCGAGGATGGGTGGCCGGAGCAGGGAGGGGTGGTGGGTTATCATCGCGGAGGCGGCGGAGGCGGAGGAGAAGCCGGCGAGCGTGGCCACCGAGTGGGGACCGGATAGAAGGGGCTCCGACCAACGGCTTGATGCATGGAGTAGACAAGTGGGCCGAAATTCAAAAGCCGAGGAATTTCAGTCGTTTCGAAAAAAAATATATACTAAAAAAACGACATTTTGCGTAACGGATAACTTCGTTAAAATTGTAGTACTGTAAGACGTATTTTGCATTAGGGAAAAAAACATTGACTACAAGTGCTTAGTTCCAAATTATAATTTGTTTGGTTTTTTTAACTCCAAGTTTGATCGCTCGTCTAATTCAAATAATTATGCAAAATACCACTTTTTTTTGTTGTGGCTTGTTTTGTTAATAAAATTTGACTATATTTGCACACATTTTTTTGAATAAAATGAGCGATCAAACTTGAGATAAAAAAAGTCAAATAAATTATTTTTTATATATTACAACACCACTCATTTTAATGTGCACACTAAGAACATACATTATACTCACACACATTCAAAATAAAATGATTGTGCAAAATACAATATTTTTTATTGTGGCTTGTTTTGTTAATAAAATTTGACTATATTTGCACATATTTTTTGAATAAGATGAGGGGACAAACTTGATGTCAAAAAAGTCAAACAAATTATTTTTTATATTACAACACCACTCATTTTTATGTGCACACTAAGAACATACATTATACTCACTCACATATTCAAAATATAGCATTTGCCACAATTTCTCTTCCCATTAGTATAACAAAATAACTGAATAACAATAACTTTATTGAAACACCAAGACAGACGTACACGCTCACACACGCACTTATCGTTTGAATACTCGCAACCCTTCCCCTATTAGCAATTCTGAGAGACTGGGTCGTCTATTCTGATCTTGAGATTAACGAAGTCACCACAGACGCCTCGCAGTCGATGGACTAGTGGCCTACACTTGAATCAAACCCTACCTTTACGAGCAACTCCAAACATGGTGGGCATTCGGTTATATCGATCGATCTATTCGGTTCTCATGAATTTCAGGTTTAAAAAATGATAACCGAAGTTTTGAAAAAAATAATCGAAACTGAACATGAATAGACCGACTATTTCAGTTCAGTCTATTCAATCCATCGAACTAACTAAATTTTATGGATACTTTTGTTACCCTCAAAACTTTATGTAGTAATTTAAATTCACTACTCATTTTATGTCTGAGTTTGAGAACAAAAAACAAAGGCAAATAACTAACAAATTTATGAAAGGTAAATGTAAGATAGCTTATACACAAAGTGCAATCTTCATAGTATAAATCCAAATATGCAACTATGTGAACTTCAGATTATTAGGTCTATTCGGGTTTTGGATCACAAAACTAAACTGAACTCAAACCCCGAATTACATTTGGTATCTGGACCGAACCCAAACCTTGAAATTTGAATGGACCACAATTCACGTAATTTAGGTTGGTTCGGGTCGGTTCAAGTTTCGGGTTCAAAGTGCCCTCTCATACGTTCGAGAGATTGGCCCGTTTGTTTCGAACTTGAGATTGACAAAGTCACCACGGACGCCTCACAGTCAATGGGCAGGTCGCTAACACCGTTAAAACCTGCAATAAATCCAAAAAAATAGAACACCCGTATTGAGACTGAGACTCGAACCGAGGTGACCACGTTTCACCACAAAGAAGCCTACCAACTAGGAATGAAAACAGATAGGATATGAACAGATATGCATGAATACGAATACAAATATTGTTTTCTTGCATCGGACAGTGTAAATGTGTCGGATATATGGAACAAATATTACATATGTTACTTATCAACACAAAATATTAAACTTTGGAAACTTGGACACGGATACCAATCGGATATTAAATCTCCAAATCCGAATACCAGGCTATTTATTTATTTAGTGTCTGAACCCCTCGATCGGTCGGACGGACAGAAAATATCCTACCGTTTTCATCCTACTGCCAACTAAGGCCCTGTTTGGAACGCAGGAATTATACAGGAATTTCACAGGAAATAGTTCAATTACACAGGAAAAACGCAGGAATAGGGAAAATTTCCCGCATTCCAAACAGGGCCTAAACGTTTAGTTCGCCAATAACAAATAATTTGTTGTGTACACATCCAAATAAGCATTAAAATTTTGACGTTTGTAATATTTAATTTAAAACATAGAAGAAGTAGAATTTGTGGCCGGAATGCTTCAGTTCTTAGATAAATATTATTTTAGAAGCAACACCTTTTGTCAATATTTTCTGCTTTAGCATTACCTTTGATGTTCGCCTGTTCCCTTGCACCCTTCTCTAAAAAAATATTGATATTGATATTTGAAATAACATTCCATATTTCCATCAGTCACCCACCCCCACCACCGTCTACACGCTTGTATGTACATACGCGCAAGGTAATAAATAAAAAAGACGATAGACTTTATGTACGTGAAGACATGTGTCGGTGTAAGAAATAACCAATAAATAAATTTAGTGGATTGCGCGTCTGGGCTCCGGATGGTTCACGAGAGGACACAAGGGGTTATACTGGTTCAGGCACTAACGCCCTACGTCCAGTGTCGATCTGCTCGTGTTACTCGCGTTGCTCGTAGTAGGGGTTACAAGCGGTCGAGAGAGGGAGGGGCTCCCAAGTCTCTGGGTGTGTCTGAGCGTGAGAGAGCGTGTGTGTTTCGTGGGTTGTGTTTTCGTCCCCTCTCCTGAGGCTTGATTTTTCTATTTATACTCAGGGGAGGTGACGCTGTACAAGACGTGTTAAAAAAGGTGAAGAATAGGAAACTTGCTGAAGAAGCCCCGCCGCCTGCGGGACACTGTGGACGCTGTTCGGGCTTGTTGGGGTCGTGCTTCTCCTCGCGCGGCGCCGGCGGACGGGCTAAACAGTGGGAGTCACATCCTTTAGCCATACCGGACAGTGCTCGGTAAGGCCAATTAATGCTGATGGGGTGCGGCGTAGTCGTGTGGCGACACGTCCTTATGCCGGGTCTTCCCGACACCCTACTCCGGCCCGGGCCCACGCCGATTCGGGCGAGGCGAAGAAGGGTCGGAGGAGATAGCGTAGGGTTGATTAGGACGGACGAGGGTCGGCCGAGGCGGGCGGGGGTCGGCCGAGGCGGACGAGGGTCGGCCGAGGCGGGCGGGGGTCGGAACCAGGTCAGCCGAGTCAGAGGAAGATCGATCCTCCCCTGATCTGATATTCTTCTTGTTTACGGGTTTTCTTATGCCCATCTCCTTCCCGAACCTGCGTGGTCCCACCCGTCGGTGAGAGGGTCGGATATTGATATCCGACAGTAGCCCCCGAGCCTGCTCGGAGGACAGGTAGTTCTCCGTGTAGGCTCTTTCTTGATGCCTGTTCGGATGTCATTCGGGGGTGCGCGCGAGCGCACCCACCGGGTGTAGCCCCCGAGCATGTAGGGGAACGGTTGGTTCGCCTAAAGGCTGGAATAAAGTTTGTCCTTTTTCCCACCGGGGCGCGCGAGCGCACCCGGTGGGTGTAGCCCCCGAGCCTGTAGGGGAACGGTTGGTTCGCCTAAAGGCTGGAATAAAGTTTGTCCTTTTTCCCACCGGGGCGCGCGAGCGCACCCGGTGGGTGTAGCCCCCGAGCCTGTAGGGGAACGGTGGTTCGCCTATAGGCTGAAGTAAGATTTGCCATCTCTGTGCGGTCCCTACGGGATGACGCCGTGTTTTGTCCAATGGCCGGACCATGATCCGCTTTTTTCAGAGGCGCTGTCGCCCTTCCGAGCCGTCATGTCGTCCTTTCTGAGCTCACTGTTCGTTGGTGAGGCTCTGTCGCTTTGCATGGAGGGCCACGCGGCGCGTTCTCGCACCCTGCCTGAGTGCTGACTCAGGTATCTCCGGGCTATAAATAGGGTCCCCCGGGCCTTCTTCCTGGGGCATGCAACTATCCCGCTTCTTCTTTCTCTTGTTAGTATGAGATCCTTGGTCAGTGAACCACCTCGAGGGCGTCCTCCTGGTCCGGGAGGCGGGAGATTAGTCGCTTGATGCCACAAGAATGACTGCGACCTCGGGGAGTCCCGGCGTGGAGGAGCGCTGCTCGGCGTCGCAAGTGAAGGACGGCTCTAGCTCCAGCGGCCCCTCCCGTCCGTTCGCCCTGCCTCGGCGGCGGTGGAACGGGTTCGAGGGGGAGTGCATGAGCGGAACTGTCGCCGTTCCCCCGACTTGCCTCGCCAGGGCAGTTGCAGGGGTCGTATACAGCCACCTGCGCGCTCCCTCTCCTTTCCTGGGCGCCGATGTGATGCCGACGCCGGCGACCGTCGGCCCCAGGACGACGGAGAGAGTCTGTGGTGATACTCCGTTGTCACGGCACCACAGCGCGATCCTCCGCCGAGTTCCCTTCGTAGCGTCGGCGGGGGGATGCTACAAGAAGGACTGCGACGTTCGCAGCTCGGCCCTTCTTGTTGCATCGGATGGCCCTTCTGGCCACATGTACTTTTTGCCCTTATTTGAGAAATAAAGGAATCTGGTTGACTCGGGGTGTCTTTCTGCGGCCGCGCAGTCGGCCTCTTTTTGCGATTTCAGCTCCCCCGTGCGCCCCCGAGTCGGTCGGGCGGGAAGCCGTTTCGTCTTTTTATCGTTTTCCCCTCACGCGATCCCTCCGCGGGACGGAGGGTAAGGGCATGCCTCGTGTTTTACCGCGTAGGCCGAAACACGGCTCCCGGTGAGCTACTAACGGGCTAGATCGAGCGAGGCCTCGGTCCTCCTCCGAGAGAGGACCGTCGGATCAACTGGTGATCGACCTCGGATAATCCCCAGAGTTCCCGACCCCCTTAGTTCCCGTGGTCGTTCGACCGACCACAGGGGCTCGTCGCCTCTCTTCGTGGAGATACATGGGGTCAGGAATCTTAGGCTCGAACGCAGGTCTGGGCGTCCTCGACACCCGTGTGCCGAGACTACGGCCTCTAGTGGGCCCGCCCATCTCTGCCCCTTCGCTCGGACGCTTCAGAGCGGCCGTCGGACCCTAGGGCCGGCCTTCGAACTCTTGGGCTGTTTTTTCGATTTCGCGTCGTGTCCCTTGGGCCTAAGAACGGCCCGGGCTTGTTTTGTTTTTCCTGAAAGACAAAAAGCGCAAGAGAAGGAAACGGGAATAGACGCGGAATAAATAAAAGAGAGGCGGGATATGGAATGCGAAGGGGTTAGAGAGAGAGAGAGAGTGCCTGGGCGCGAATCCCGGGACGTGGGAGACGTGGGAGATCGAGGGCGCACGTCGTGGGCCGCGTGGCCCACACGAGCCAAGGCGCGGGTGGGAGACCCGAGGCGTCGCGCCTGCTCCCTCACCTGCCCATTTAAGGCAGAGAGGAGGGGGGCCCGGACCTTCTTCTTCTTCCGCCCGCCTGCCCTCAAATCGCCGCCGCCGCCTGCAAAGAAAAGCCCGTACCTTTCTTCCCCTTGTCTTCTTTGCCTCCCGGTCATGGCCTGGTCCCGTTCCTCCGTCACCGAGGGTGAGCTCGAGCGCCTGGTGGGGCGCGGGCTTCTGTGCCCGTGAACCGACCCTGTGGAATGGATGGCGCCGGGGAACGAGGAGGTCCCTGCTCCGGCCGACGGGTACGTGGTGTCCTTTGTCCCCTTCCATGAGCGGGGCTTGGGACTTCCTCCTCACTACTTCCTCCGCGGGCTCCTGTACTACTACGGCATCGAGCTCCATCACCTAAATCCCAACGGATTGCTCCCGACCCGAGGGCGGACTCCACCGAGGGCCGACCGGGGCAAGCGGCCGCGGGAGGAAGGATCGGGGTCGGAGACGGCTCCGCCGGTCAAGCGGTCGTCCCGCGGCTTTCCCATGTCGAGCCGATAAGTTTCTTCCCTCTCTCTCGTCGATCCTCTTTCGCCTATGTCGAGACGAGTGTGCGAAGGCTCCCTTTGTTTGCAGGAGGGGAAGTCAGGCGACTCCTTTGGGGCTGGCGCCGATCAAGCGGCTCGCACGCCAGACCGCCGAGGTGGCGACGAGCCGAGGGATCAACCTGGGCGACCCCCAGGTGGAGAGGGTGCTCGACCCGCTTCTTCCCGAGCAGCAGCTCGCCGCGGTGTCGAGCGCCGTGTTTGCGCACTCAGCTGAGGCGATTCCGGAGGCCCTCGTCGGGCTGTACTGTCCGCCCGCGGATGATCCGGCCGGAGCGGAGGACGTGGTGCCGCCTGAGTCGGCTGCGCCGGACGGGGATGCGCCTGGGGAGGAGGAGATGGTGCCCTCCGGTCCTGGTCGTGACCAGGAAGATCCCATCCCCCCGGCCCGAGCGGTCGGGCTTTTGCCCGAGGTGGGGGCGGACGAAGAAGAGGAGGTCCAGAGGGACTCGACGCCGGTCGCGTCCCCGAATGCCGCCGGCCGCGAGGAGGGGGAGGTCATCCCCGAGCCTGATGCCACCGCCGCCTTGACCGACCCGTCGCCTGGTTCGGGCGAGGTGATGGCGCCTTTTCCTCCCGCGGCGGGAACGGAGGACGCCGTGGGGTCGGGCTCGGGTCGGGGGACCCACTCTGCCGCTGACGCCCCGGAGGGCCGCGAGATCG
>CM014270.1:48900738-48927141 GCA_004135705.1 Alloteropsis semialata | reverse complement strand
CACATAGAAAACCTGAGCCACATCCTTGGCTAGGACGAATGGTTCGTCTCTGTAACCAAGATTATTGAGGTCCACTGTTGTTAGTCCATAATCGTCTTTTGACACCCCTCCTCCACTGAGTTTCACCCATTTGCACCGAAACAGCGGCACTTTCAATAATGAGCCATAGTCCAGTTCACATATCTCCTCTATGTAACCATAATATGTGTCCTTGTTCCCATCGCTGTCTAGGGCATCTACACGGACGCCACTATTTTGGTTGGTGCTCTTTTTATCTTGGGATACCGTGTAGTATGTATTCCCATTAATCTCATACCCTTGGAATGTCAAGACTGTAAAGGAGGGACCCCTGGCCAACCATGCTAGCTGTTCATGTATGTCCATATTGTGCATTAGATGTTTCCGCAACCAACCGACGAAAGTATCAATGTGGCTACGTGTAATCCAGGGCTCAGACTTCCCCGGGAATTCAGTGCGTAAAAGCTCCTTGTGTTCATCTATATAAGGACTAATGAAGGATGATTGTTGTAGAACAGTGTAGTGTGCTTTGTTGAAAGAATCATCATCCCAAGTAACAACAACCTTCTTTCCTATTGTTCCCTTTCCACCGAGTCTCCCTCATGCCGTGATTCAGGGACACCAATCGGTTTGAGATCGTCGATGAAGTCAACAAAACTCAATGACCTCCTCTGTTCCGTAGCCCTTTGATATGCATCCTTCTGGTCGAGCACGGTTACGAACATATTTCTTTAGTACCCCCATTAACCTCTCAAAAGGGAACATATTGTGCAAGAAGATAGGACCTAGAATTTCAATCTCTTTGACAAGATGAACTAGTAGATGTGTCATAATGTTGAAGAACGACGGTGGAAATACCAACTCGAAGCTCACCAGGCATTGGGCCACATCAACCTGCAACTTCAGTAGATTGTCTGGATCGATTACCTTCTAAGAAATTGCGTTGAGGAATGCACATAGCTTTACGATAGCTAATCGTAGATTCTCTGGCAGAACTCCCCTCAATGCCACTGGAAGCAGCTGTGTCATGAGCACGTGGCAGTCGTGGGACTTCAGGTTTGTAAATTTCTTCTCTGGCATAATTATTATTCCCTTAATGTTCGAAGAGTATCCAGAGGGCACCTTGATACTATTGAGGCATTCGAACATGCTTTCCTTTTCTTCTTTGCTAAGAGTGAAGCTGAAAGGACTCAAGTAATTTCGCCCATTGTCCCTCTCTTCTGGATGTAGCACATGTCGTTCTTCCATATGTTGCAGATTCTGGCATGATTCCAGTGTATCTTTTGTCTTACCATAGGTGCCTAGAAAGGCTATCAAGTTGACGCAAAGATTCTTCGTCAGATGCATGACATCAATTGCGTTGCGGACCTCCAAGACTTCCCAATATGGTAGCTCCCAAAATATACTCATCTTCTTAAACATGGGTGCCATCCCATTACTATCATTTGGCACACCAATGCTACCTGGCCCCTTTCCAAAAACAACTTTTAGATCTTTTACCATAGCAAATACGTACTTTCCATCACGATGCATAGGCTTGGGACGACGATCTGCCTCCCCTTTGAAATGCTTGCCTTTCTTTCTTAGCGGATGATTGATTGGAAGCCATCGACGATGGCCCATGTACACAACCTTGCGACAATGTTTCAAATAAATCCTTTCAGTATCATTTAAACAATGCGTGCATACCCTATATCCCTTGTTTGTCTGTCCTGATAGGTTACTAAAAGCCGGCCAGTCATTGATGGTTACAAACAGCAATGCTCGTAGGTCAAATTCCTCTTGTTTGTGCTCATCCCACATACGTACACCGTTTTCGCCCCACAGCTGTAAAAGTTCCTCAACCAATGGCCTGAGATACTGTGACACCCCTGGTGTCACTATTGTAATTAAGAACCATAATGAACCTTAGTTAAATCATTAATGGCATGCATCATCTCATAAATTCAGTGCCTTATTTGTGTATATATGTTTAAGTGTGAACACGTTAACTATCATAAGGAACCGTGCTTAGTTTAACAAGATTTGAATCAAAAATTCCAAACAAAAATCGAATTCAAAGTGAAAGGAGCAAATACCGATATTTCAGGAAGTTGCGGTGCCAGGGGAATGGCCACCGCAACAGTCGGTCACCCAGGCATAATGCTAAAATGCTCTCTGGATTGACGGACTATTGCGGTGGATCCTCAGTAGTGCACCACCGCAACTTTTCATGGTAGTTTTACCCCACCACCGCAACAGTCGGTCGCCAACCACCGCGCCGGCATGGGCGTCCCCAACGCCGGCATGGGCGTCCGCGCCGCCGTACACACGTGCCCGTGCCCTCTCGTGACGCGTGTGAAGCTCAGTCCGCGGTGGTGTGCCACGTCCGCGCGTGGGGAGCAGGTAAACCACCCCTCCGTTCCCTTTACCGCGCCCGGGCGTCCTCCCTCGATTCTACTCTCTCCACTCCGCCGTTCTTCGATTCACCGTGCCATCCACCCCCTCACCTCGCCATCTTCCCGTCCAAGCCATCCCCGGCCCCTTCTTCTCCTTTCCTCGCCGCTTCCCAAGCTGCACTGCTGCCGCCGGCCACCAGTGGGCCGAGTTCGGTGCTGCTCGAGCTCAAGGGCGAAGCAAAGAACCCTGGGGTAAGATATTGGAAAGGGTTAGGGGTTAGTACCAAAGGATTTTAGGGCTTGGATGCAATGGGTTGTTTGATGAAGGTGTTGCCTCATGTAAATGTGTGCTAAAGAGATGTTCTTGGTTTCCTAAATCCTAGGCATGAACTAAATAGGGCAAGCCGCCTTGGTTGGGTTTGACATGGCTGGGAGAAAAGTTAGATATCTGAATAGCTAGAGTTATCCTTGGTCTTAAGGATTAGAAATTGGTTAAACTCATGTAGTAGAAAGGTTACTAGATGAATACCTACTCCAGGGAATGAGGAACTTTTGTTGAAACTATCCAAAAAATTGAGAACTCTTACAGAAGGAATTAAACCCTAAATGTATATGGTTTGGTAGTGTGATTTACTTTTAGTCCTAGCTAATAGTGGGCAAGGTAGGCCAAACCGGTCCAACCGGTTTCCAAAACCGGTCATTCAGGTTCCTGGCAAAAGGAACCTCTTAGTTATTTAAATGTCATCCACAATTGTCCTATGCTAGGAATTGGTATGGTTATTCTTATGTTTGATAGCTTATGCATTCATGCATCTCATATACCCATTTGCATGTCATGTAGAGCACACCATTACCGACGGCGTGTACGAGATCGACGTCGAGCCCGAGGGTGATCCCGCCGCCGCCGAAGTGAACTACGCCACTACGCAAGGCCCAGATCAAAATCCGGAATGGCCCAAGGCCGATGTTGATCAAGAAGGCAAGCCCCGGAGCATCACCCACTGTGAAACTAACTCCTTGCTTGTACCTTATTTTGTGCATCTAAGTTTTAAGGAGTTGATTGAAACCTTAGTTGCATGATCCCTAGGTACCTATGTCCTAATACTAGTATGTGTAGGTCGTATAGAATGCTATGCTTAATTAGGACGGTAGAAGTCGAGTGATTGCTTGTCACTCGCGAGATATAGGATTTACTTTATTTCAGTGAATGGTGATCGGCAAGCGGGGCTTGTGCGATATTCATGTTTGAGGGAATGTTCCGCTTGCACAGGGAGTTGTGGCTAAGGCTTTGCTTGTGTGGCCTTGTTGGTCAAGCTTTTGAAGGTACTAATCGTATGCCGGGAAATGTGGTAAACTGGTAAACCTAGTACTTGATGCAAACTGACGTCTGACGGACACTTCCACTCCATTGGGCGAGGGGTTGATGGCGAGTATAGCAGTGGCCGCGGCACAGGTTTGCCTGGGGCACCTGGGGTCCGTTAGGGCGTGCACTCGGGTGGAGTGGGCTCTGATGGGAGACGGCAGGGAGAGATGGGAAAGGTTGCCCCGTGAGGTCCTGGGTGTCTCTCACAGGTCGTATGATTAGGTTGTTCCATGCATGGTTAAAATCAACTCGAGTTGTCCGTCCTTCGCGGTTACATGAAGCTGCTTGATCTCTCGTTGCACATCAATGTTCTGGGGCCAAAAAGGGGTAGAATTTTTGGTAAATGAGGAAGGGTAATATCATGTTAATCAATTGTATGTCAACTTTTATTGCTATTGGATAGCTTGGCAAACTTAGTAATGGTTGTTCACACTTAAAACTTGGCTAAAATCTTGAAAATAGGCTCAAGTTGTAGATGCTTTTGGCAAAACAAACCCCAGAGCCAAAAAGCCTTGCATGGTCTAGAATTTGATCCTTGGTCGGGTAAGTCTTGCTGAGTAATTAGTACTCAGCCTTGTTTGTGGCTTAATTTTATTGCAGATTGTGCTGGCTATGATCCTATGGCTGCCCTGACTTGGCCATGCACCTTGCCTGACGGTTGGATTGTGGAGCGGGTGCCGTCCGAGTCCGACTCGGGCCGCGGTGAGTAGATGTTAAGCGAGGGCTCCGCTTAATGTCTTTTGCTTCGATGTGTAGTCTTCCGCTGTAAATAACTCTGGTTTGTAAGAAGATAAAACATATGTACTGTATTGGTATAATTATCTACGTGCACCATGTGATGTAAAATATGCGATGAGTTGTACTGCCTGAGCCCACCTTCGAGTGGGACTGCTGCTATTTTGTTTCGGTCGAGAGAAAAATATGGTGTAATCGGGAAGGTATCCGACGGATTGCACGATTAACTCGGTTTAGGGGCGTGGCGCACTGCTGTGATAGTGGTCCCATGCTCTTAAGCCGGATTAATTGGGGCGGTCTGCCACAGATACACGTCAATGTCGTTGCCCGGTTGCTTCGGGCCTTGTATGAGAACAGGCATCATCATGAATTTTTCTTCATGCAGAGCCATGGAGGAACATTGTACATACACAAAGTCACGGGCCAAGTGCTATGGCTACTGCTCATTTCATCAAAAGGATTCATGCCGTCCGTACTCAAAGCAAACCTTATGTTCCTTGGATCTTCTGCGAAGTCTTTGAATGTTCGGTCGATTTTTCTCCACTGGGACCCATCGGCAGGGTGCCTCAACTTTGAGTCTCGCTTGCGCTCTTCTTTGTGCCATCGCATCATCTAAGCATGCTCTTTGTTTCTGAAAAAACGCCTCAAGCGTGGTATTATAGGGGAATACCACATGACCTTGGCAGGAACTCTCTTTTTGATAGGCTCTCCCTCTACATCACCAGGGTCGTCTTTTCTGATCTTGTACCGCAAGGCGCCGCAAACCGGACACGCGTCCATTTTCTCGTACTCGGGACCACGATACAGGATGCAGTCATTCGGACATGCGTGTATCTTCTGCACCTCCAACCCCAGCGGGCAAATGAGCTTTTTTGCTTCGTATGTTGTCGAGGGCAATTCGTTGTCCCTAGAAAGCATCTTCTTCACGATTTTTAGTAACTCACCAAAGCCCTTGTCTGATACACCATTTTTGGCCTTCCATTGCAGCAAATCCAATGTGCTCCCGAGTTTTTTGAGTCCCTCTTCGCAAACCGGGTTCAAAGGTTTGCGATGGTCCTCTAACATGCGCTGGAACTTCAACCTCTCCTTCTCAGTTTTGCTTGTGTCCTTTGCATTTTGCAACATCTGACCAAGATCATCTGCAGGCGCATCTTCTCCATCCTCTTCCTCAGCATCACCCATTGTAGTATCACCAAATGCAGGGTATTCAGCAAATTCGAGAATGTTGTCATCAATCTCATCTTCACCGTCTTCCATTATAACACCTATTTCTCCGTGGCTGGTCCAACAACTGTAGCCAGGCATGAAACCGTGTCTAATCAAGTGGCTGTGAATGACCTTTCTTGAACTGTGCTCCTTCTGGTTCTTGCAGACCCCGCAGGGGCAACTCATGAAACCGTTTTTCTTGTTTTGCTCTGCCACATCTAGAAAATGATGCATGCCTTGAAAGAAGTCACCTGAACGTCTGTCGGCGTTATACATCCATTGCTGGTCCATCTGCAAGTTTAGGCAATTTTTTATAAGTAGTACAAATAGTAAGTTTATTTTTGAAATAAAAAAATTACCATCCTAATTCACTAAGCAAAAAATGAAAATTACCATCCTATTTCACTAAGCAATAAATGAAAATTACCATCCTAAATCACTAATCACTAACAAATTATAATCAAAGTGAGTAAAATAACTAGCAAATAACTAAAGTATCAATATGATTTAACTAAAGTATAAATATGAACTAAGTAATTAACTAAAGTAAAAATATGAATTAACTAAAGAATAAATATGAATTAGGATAAATAACTAAAGTATCAATATGATTTAACTAAAGTATAAATATGAACTAAGTAATTAACTAAAGTGTAAATATGAATTAACTAAAGTATCAATATGAGTTAACTAAAGTATAAATATGAATTAACTAATTAACTGAAGTAAAAATATGAATTAACTAAAGTATAAATATGAATTAGGATAAATAACTAAAGTATCAATATGATTTAACTAAAGTATAAATATGAACTAAGTAATTAACTAAAGTATAAATATGAATTAACTAAAGTATCAATATGAGTTAACTAAAGTATCAATATGAATTAACTAATTAACTAAAGTAAAAATATGAATTAACTAAAGTATAAATATAAATTAGGATAAATAACTAAAGTATCAATATGATTTAACTAAAGTATAAATATGAACTAAGTAATTAACTAAAGTATAAATATGAATTAACTAAAGTATCAATATGAATTAACTAAAGTATCAAAATAGTATCAATATAAATTAAAAACTAAATTGTGCTAAAAAAACAAAACTCCCCCATCTCTCCATTCCACTAAAACTCAAATTTCTCTATGTATAAAGGATAAAACAAGAAATACTAACCGTGAAAGATGAGAGGATGAAGATATGCTCCTTTTGGACCACTTGGAGGAGCTAAATCTTCAAAATCCGAGAAAAAAATGGGCATGACCTCCCCTACCTCCGGCCGGCGCCATGAACGAGCTCTGTGTTCATGGCTCGGCCGGGCTGGGGGAGAAAGAGGATATTTGTAGGGGACCTTTTAGTCCCGGTTGGTGGCTCCAACCCGGACTAAAAGGTCCCCTTTAGTCCCGGCTGGAGCCACCTGCCAGGACTAGAGGGCGCGACCCCCTTTAGTCCCGGCTGGTGGCTCCAGCCGGGACTAAAAGCCCTCCTTTAGTCCCGGTTGGAGCCACCAACCAGGACTAAAGCCCCCCTCAGCCCCCCCTCCCTTTAGTCCCGGTGCCAAATATGGTCGGGACTAAAGGGGAGAACCGAAGGTGATTTCTCTACTAGTGTAATCCTGTACAGTTAATTTTGAATTCAAGCAGCAGTTTGATGGTAAGTCCTTTAATATCATTTCCAACGTTAAATTTATATTCATGGTCAGTGTTATGCTACAACTTTAATTTGCACCTGTAATAAGCACGACCTGAACAACATTGTACAAAAATGTAATCAATATCTTCTTATCCAAATCGATCCCCCGAAATGAATTCCATGGCGTCAGGGAGCCTACAACTAGCAAGCGATGATGATGCACCCGCATTGCATTCAAGGGGATTCCGCGAGAGCGAATCGAACCCCCTCGTCCCCATCATAGCAACCGGGAAGGAACCGCCGAACCGGCCGGCGACCGATCGATGGCATTGGCATCTTATCTCGATGACTCGATCTTCTCGTCATCATGCTCATGCCCTCGCGCGCGCGGACAGACAGAAAACGAGCAGCCCCGCTCCGCACACGTCACATGAAGTCATGGACTGTTCCCGCCCGGACGAACCGAAGAACCCAACCTAGGAGCATAGATTCATGAATTCATCGCAATTGCAGCTACGGCCCGGTCGTCAGCGGTGGCGCAAGCACTTCCTAGTCTCGTCACCTCGTGCAGCGATGCAGCAGCAGCTGATGCGGTGCAGGCTATCGAAGCGTTTGAGGGGAGGGAAGGGAATAGAATACACAGAATGTGCAGCTGACAGAGGGTAAAAAGCTTTGCTCATATGACCACATTCACCACACGCATACTGGACTACTGGCTATGTGCATCGCCGCCATCATTCCGCTTGACCGTAGACCGCCTGCTGCAGCACGGCGGCATTTGTATCTTCTGCTGGTGCTCCACTGCTCCGGGTGCGAAAGATTGTTCTTTCGGCGCTCGTCCTCTGCCTCTTTCTCGCATTGCCAAAAAATACGAACTCATGTGGTGCTGGGCACAGGCCTTGGAGGAGCTGCTAGACAGCTACAAGCTACCTAGACATAGTACGATCAGTCGATCGCTGCAATTTTTCTCATTTTCTGGAAGACATTATCGTCATCAGTGCAAGATATAACCGTGCACACAACTTCGATCACATCTCATTATCTCAAGAGTATCCAGCCCATCGAGTGTCCAGCCCAATTGCGACCAGGAGTCGTCTTCAAGGCCCATGCCCATCGAAAATTACGACGGCCCTTTTGCGAACTTTGCTTTATGTAAATTTCACTTCTCAAGAGTAACTTTCACAAAACCATGATTCTATTAAATCCCATTACTGCAGAACTATGCTTCAGGTAATCAAATTCGTAGATTCTAACTTTTAATCTTTGGGAAAGACTTAGTAATTGTACATGATACCATGCAAATATGGTATACTTGGATTCATATTGGAAAACATTTCCATTTGGACGTTAATTTTTGTTGTCATAAACATTATAGTATATAATATATCATTGGTCAAAATGCGACGTTGGTTTGAAGATTGCACCGGATCAAGCCACACCTTGTTAAAAAGGAGAGAAGGAGAAAGAAGCACAAACATAGAGTTTTGTGACATGGAATGTCTAAAAAAAGAGTTTTGGGACATGAACTGATAGTACAAGTGTAACTTTGTGAAATTGGTTCTCATACTTTATAATACTTGCACCAATAAAAATGTCGATTTGTAAACACAAATGTTGTGCCTATTTTGTGAGTTGTTATATCCCTTTTCAATGTATCGAGGTTGACTCATACTAAAATTTCAAAAAACAAAAGTGCATCGTACCATGCAAAATACACCCAAAAATAAAAACATTACATAGACAACACAATGTTTCTCATTTCCACCTATGAATAACCTCAGCTAATTTTATCTACTCATCATTAGCGAGGAAAAATCGACCCTTGCATATCACACGAAAAAGTTACACCAAATATATGATGGTTGTGCACATGCCCCCCTTCTCTCCCAAAATATTTTCTTGAATTGTCTCATGACACTACCGGAGAACCCTCCATCGGTACCGGTTCCAAAACCTCACAGGTACCGGTTTTGGAACCGGTACCCTGTAATCGTGACTAAAGCGTTCGAGACATCAGTACCGACGTTTTACCAACCGGTACCGATGTCATTTTTCATAAATAAAAAAAACCCCGCCGTGCTCCAGCTTCTCGCCGTGCTCCAGCTTCTCAGAAGCTCCGACATATGCTTCAAACCAATTTCACAAACCAATTTCACAAATATTCAAGCATTTATACATCCAATTTCACAAACATTCAAGCATATGCTTCAAACCAATTTCACAAACATTCAAGCATATGCTTCAAACCAATTTCACGGAGGATTCAAGACAAATCTACCAAATCCCTAATCAACAGATTTCATGAAATTCTCAACAGTAGCAATAAATGACAAATCACATCACAGGATAACAAACGTGGTAGAGTGCAGCGGCTCGACTTGCTCTAGCTTGGCGTTGAAGAGCAGGGATGGATCCGGCGACTTGACTGCTCTCTTCGGAGAGGAGTTGAGGGGCCAGGATGTCTGCTTGCCTGCTTGGATCCGGGCGCCCAGACCGACTTGCCGCGTCTAGCGCACCACTGCGTGAGAGGCCTGCGTGGTGGACCGGGCGTGGGCGTGCGGCTCCGCGTCTGGGCGAGCGCGTGGAGAGAAGCGATGGGGCGCCGCCGCGAGGGTGTGAGCGCCGAGCGCCGCCGCAGATAGGGTTCGTCCGCACGCCACGCCAGCGCGCCGCGCCGCCCGCCCGCGAGGCACTCGCGCCGCCGCTGATTCGCTGCTCTGTGGAGAAGATAAGGGAGAGAGAAGAGGAGGGAAAATGTGTGAGTCTGGAGAGAAGATGAGGGAAAGAGAGAAAGATAAAGGAGAGGGACGAACACTGTAGCATCTTTGGTACCGGGTGGAGACTCCACCCGGTACCAATGGGGAAATATTGGTACCGGGTGGTGCCTCCACCCGGTACCAATTCTTTGGAAACTTATTGGTACCGGGTGGAGGCACCACCCGGTACCAAAGTGACCTCATTGGTACCGGTGGTTGCCACCACCCGGTACCTATGAGACTTCGTTTTTTTTGCCTTTTGGACCTGGTACTAATGTGACATTGGTACCGGATGCTAACAATCCGGTATCGATATAGCCGGACCGATGGAGGGTTCTCTGGTAGTGTGAACATAAATGAGAAATGAAGGGAGCAACGACCAAAGGTTTATATCGAGTGGATGGTGACGAACACCCTTTTTACCTTCGACCAGAACTTGGTGGCGTCACCAACGCCATATTTCTGCACAACCATTGCGAGGCATTACTGGTCAGAATGTCTAACAGGAGTACGCGATGTGACATTGGACATCGTCGGCATAGGAGGTTAGCTGCTTGACCTGGAAAGGCCTCTCTGCAAAGGGATCATCCCCCTCCCCATGCCGCAAAAGCATCTCATTGAGCCGCCTGTTGGTGCCAGCTAGGCATGGCCTCATGGCACGAGCGGAGGCGGCTATGTGAATGTTGGAGGCGGTGGTCATAGAGAGAGCCATCATGATCACGTGATCAGGTTGTATGTTGTGTTTATATATTGTTCAGTGAAACTACACTACAACGTAAACCTCAACTAGTGACGTGAAACAAGCATAGCTTAGTTGGTTAGGTTCCTTGTGGTGGAACCTGCCCACCCGGGTTCGAGTCTCTGACTCGGCACGGGTGTCACATTCCTGGATTTATTCCAGGATTTAACCGGCGCTTTTCTTTCAGTGGTAGGCGACGTGCCCGTCGATAGCGAGGCGCCTGTGGTAGTCTCTCGGAGGTGCTCATAGGGGGTAGGGTTTGCGTGCGTGTATTCATAGGGGTGAGTGTGCGTGCGTGTGTGAGCGTCTGCGTCTGTACTGGTCTTTCGCAAAAAAAAAACCTCAACTAGTGACACTTCTGTATAGACATTTTATAATTCACCCTTATGAATATGTCCTAATGTATTACAGAGACACTTCTTGTGACACTTTAGAAAGTGTCATATGTGTTGACACACTACTTGAGGCATTTTCAACCATAAAGACATTTTCTTAAGTTATTTTTGTAAAATGCCAGTATAAAATATTAAGGACATATTTGAGACACTTAAAAATTGATCTTACCTGTTGACACTAGATTTTGACTCGGTTAAGCGTATGTATGATAGAGTCCAGGCAAAAGTCGAGTCCGATTCTGGGAGGCGTCCGATTCCGATCGGAGTTCGTCCGATAGGAGTCTTGGTCGGACACGAGACAAAGGAGGCCGGAGCGCATACGATTGACCAGGAGGAAGATGTCTGGAAGCTTCTTCAAGGCCTGATTGCGCATCAAGTTTTGTAATAGATATAGTAGTTTAAGATTAGATTGATTTAATTAGATTAGAGATATTGTCGTAGCCAGCAAGTTTTAGCTAGATTTCCAGGGTATAAATATGAACCCTGCGCCATTGTAAAAGATGTTCACACAACCATTCAATCAAACACAACTTTCGGCCTAACGTGCCACCCAAACCCTTTTCGTCGAGTTCTTCAGCAAGCAGGGCTGCATCATCTTGACCTCCGGTTTGTCTGTAAGTCCGACACCCTTATCGAATTAATCTAGGCTTTAGATTGAGGCGTATCGCCCTTCTTCGTTTAGTTAATTCACCAATTTATCGAGTTATTCTAAACTTTAGATTGAGGCGTATCGCCCTTCTTCGTTTAGATTGCTCACCTTTTACCGTATCTTGCTGTTTTATTCTATCGGCTTACATCTATCAGAGAAAGATCTATTTTGTTTTATCATAATTTAAGATTCATAATAGATCTGTTCTTGTTGTTTATATAGCTGATTTAGATCTAATTCGCAAGTTACAAATAGATCAGATTTAAATAAGTTGTTTGATATAAATTGATCTATTGGAATAAATAGGCTGATCGGTGCCCTGCTAATAACGCTGTCTCGAAATCGATCCGATTGTTAGTGACATGAGAATTAGTTTATTTATTGCCTTTGGAAAGATGAATATTAAAGAACGAGTTTAAATCAGGTCTATCTCCGATTCGGTCTGCATGGTCGATGGTTTAATCTAATGCTGTACCCTCACGATTCGGTTTTATAGCCGATGGTCCGTTTTAATACTTGTTACATCTTTACAAATCGGACTCATAGCCGATGGTTTATGCTCTCAAATCGGACTGCCGTTTTACGTTGATCCGATCTGTTGGGACAAATCAGGGCCTTGGCCGATGAGTTCCTTGTTGTTTACTGATTAAACTCTACCTTGTCAATTTCAGGTCAAATTGACTGGCACGCCGCGAACCTCGAGATTTTGGACCTGCACTGAAGTGAAGCAAATCTTCCAGGCCACAGTGTTAATTTCTGAGAGTCAACGCCTGACTTTTTGGACGTCAACACATTTTGGCACGCCCAGTGGGACAACAAAGCTTCTGCGATGGCACCTGGAGACAAAGCCGCTGCGATCCCTACGATCACGATGGAGGATCTCAGCGATGAACAGAAGAAACTCGTGGAGGCACAAATTGAAGATTTCAAAAACCTGTGCCTTGACTCATTCAGTAAAACTCGCAACGCGGTGATTAAGAAAAATCAGTTTCCTGTTCCTCAGGAAGCGTTCGATCGGATCACTGCCGAGGAAAGAAAATTCTTCCAAGATTTTGTTGATGCTGGTTTGAGTCATGCTTTGATTAACCAATCTGGAATATTGGTTAACACGGTGGTGGGACTGATTGCTCAATTGCTGGATGGAGCTATATTAAAGGATGCCCAGAAGGGACCTGCTTACTTTGATACTGGAGCTGCTGCAGCAATTAAGGATCTCAAGAAAAAGATGACACAATTTACTTCGTCTACATCACCAGAAACTCACCCTGAGTGTTATGAAGCTCCCAAGATAAAAAAAGGCAAAAGCTAAGGCGGTAGAAGGAGGTGAAGAAAACGAACAGGAAGAAGAATCGGAGGACAAGGAATATGGCGGAACTCAGCATATTGACCAGTTTGGCAGCCGAATTCCTGTTGTTGAGGGCAAGATGGTATATCCAGTTTTCTTCAATACTTAAAATCCACCCAGGAACAAGGGAGCTGACAATCGGGATCCGTCAATCGGACCTAATGAGACACCCGTCATAATGAATCATGCTCCGATTAGTCAAGGAAATTATACTAAGGAAGATTGGGCAGATAAGATTGCTGACGTCATGAAGAATCAGTTTGGTCTGAAGCCAAAGGGTCAATCTTATCTGTATCGGAAGCCGTATCGGACTGGTTCGATACATTGCCTATGCCAGCCCGATTCAGGATTCCGGATTTTTATAAATTTTCTGGACAAGGAGATGTTACCACCATTGAGCATATCAGCCGATACACAATTCAGTGTGGTGAAGTTGCATCGATTGATCCATTGAAAGTTAAGTTATTTCCTATGTCGCTTTCTGGATCGGCTTTTTCGTGGTTTTCATCATTACCACCGAATTCTATTAATAATTGGGCCGATTTGGAAAAACAGTTCCATGCTTATTTCTTCATGGGAGTACAAGAGACCAGATTGTCCGATCTGACAGCACTCCGACAGAGAAACAGTGAATCGGTTAGTGAGTTTGTCCAAAGATTCAGAGATGTGCGTAGCCGATGTTACTCGTTGAATTTATCGGAGGGACAGTTGGTCGATTTGGCATTCCAAGGATTGTTGCCTCAGGTCAGAGACCGATATACAAGTCAAGATTTTGAAGGCTTGGGTCACATGATTCAAAAGCTCTCTCAGCATGAAGGACGTGGCAATGACTATCGGAGAGAGAAATTCCAGAGGAAAATTGCCAATATCGGATATGATTCCAATGGGGAGGAAGCTGAGGTCGATTTGGCTGAGTGGACCAAGAATAAAAATTCCGTTGCCTGTCCATGGGTGAAGGTCGAGCCAGAAAGGTACAGCTTTGATATCACAAAAGCCGATAAGATATTTGATTTATTACTAGCAGAGAAGCAAATCAGGCTTTCCCCGAATCATACAATTCCTTCTGCTGAAGAGTTGAAGAAAAAGAAATATTGCAAGTGGCATAACACAGTTTCTCATCATACCAATGACTGCAAAGTTTTCCGCAATGAGATTCAATCGGCGATTGAAAAAGGGATTATTAAAGTTGAAACTGGCAAAAAACCAATGAAGCTTGATGGACATCCGTTTCCTCAAAATATGGTCGAGATCGGAGCACCTGACAGAAAAATGAAAGCCAAAGTCCTTACATCGGAGAATGCGAAGAAATCGGGAGCTGTTGACCCGGATTGCCAAGTAACGGCAGATGACGTGCAAAATCGGAATCATCAGCATTATCGGGATGATCACCGACGTGGCGATAAGACTAAAGTTACATCGGGGCAGCTCATTGATAAATATATGCGCCAACAAGAAAGGGATCGGAGTCCTCCGACAGGGAGATTTGATAATGAAAATCATTGGGATGTCCGTTCTTCAGGTTCTGTTGGAATGAAAAGTTAAGACTTCCATCAATTTATGATTGTCCAGAGTGCAGCGATCAATATGAGAGCTATAGAGATTCAAAAAGGAAGTGTCAGTCTGTGCATGACCGATTGGAATTTGGGCGTCGATGCAGTTGGCATAATGAGGTAGCCTATCAGCAGAAACGCGAAGATTGGCGTGAATACCATAATCGGCGTGAGCATGAAAATTGGTGCTATGACCGATGGGACGATGATCGCCGAAAGTATGATGATCGTCTAAATTATAAAGTAGATCGTCTTTCTGTGTACGATCGTCTGGTGTACAGGAAAAAAGAGATTATTCAAGAGCCAGAAGACGCACAGGAATCGGAGAAGGAGGTCAAATCGGACCTACGTCCAGGGGTCAATCCACAATGGTGTCCTGATGGTTTGACCAAGACTCAGAAACAAAGGGTTCAGCGTCTCCGATTTAAAGAATTGTTGAAGGAGAAGTGTCAAATAGATGATAATTCTAAGATCTGGAAAGATAAGCCTAAACGTGATGATGATGGGCCATCGGCATCGGTGAATATGGTGTTTGTGCTGCCTGCTGAATACAATGCAAGTTCAACCGATGATGAGGCCGATGAAATTGAGGAAGCTATGGCGCAGTTGATTCTACAACCACAGCAAGCTGTATTTGACAAACCAGTTGATGAGAAATATCGGCATTTGAGGCCTTTATATGTTAAAGGATATGTTGATGGTAAGCCGATGACCAAGATGCTTGTTGATGGGGGAGCTGCCGTGAATTTGATGCCTTATACCACATATCGGAAGATTGGCAAAGGGCCTGATGATTTGATCAAGACCGATATGATGCTCAAGGACTTTGGCGGAAATCCATTGCCGGCTCGGGGGGCATTGAATGTTGAATTGACGATGGGGAACAAGACTTTGCCTACTACATTCTTCATCATCGACAGCTAAGGGTCTTACAGTTTGCTCCTGGGTCGTGACTGGATTCATGCCAATTGCTGTGTGCCATCTACCATGCATCAGTGCCTTATTCAATGGCATGGGGATCACATCGAGACTGTCCAAGCCGATGAATCGGTCAGCGTCGCCACCGCCGATTTAACGGTTTGGGAGTTTGAAGGAATCGAATGTTTATCGGGCAGGAATTGGGAAGGCAATTTTATCCAAGTGTCCGATGATGGTCTAAAGCCGATCCTAGCAGTCGGCTCTGAGAGTTTGTATTAATGGATGATTTTATTGAAGATGAGGGTAAACTTGGTCAAGGGTTTATGTCGGCTGATGAGTTAGAGGAAATAGATATAGGTTTAGGAGATAGACCTCGGCCGACATATGTAAGTGCAAAGTTGGATCCTAAGTTTAAACAAGAATTAATAAAGATATTAAAAGAGTATCGTGATTGTTTTGCTTGGGAATACTATGAGATGCCAGGTTTAAGCCGATCTATTGTTGAACATCGGCTCCCGATTAAACCAGGGTATCGGCCTTTTAAACAAGCGCCGAGACGATTTAAACCTGAGTTAGACCAAGAAATAAAAGCCGAAATAATTCGGTTATATGAAGCTAAGTTTATTCAACCTTGCCGATATGCTGAATGGATATCTAATATCGTTCCTGTTTTCAAGAAAAATGGGAAGTTGCGAGTTTGTGTTGATTTCAGGAATTTAAATAAGGCGACTCCGATGGATGGGTATCCGATGCCGATTGCCGATATGTTGGTTGATGCAGCTTCAGGACATAAGGTGATTAGTTTTATGGATGGTAATGCAGGATATAATCAAATTTTTATGGCGGAAGAAGATATTCCTAAAACTGCATTCTGATGTCCTGGTGCACTTGGATTATATGAGTGGGTCGTAATGACTTTTGGTTTGAAAAATGCTGGTGCTACATATCAAAGGGCAATGAATTATATATTTCACAAGTTAATCGGCAGGATTGTCGAAATTTATATTGATGATGTAGTAGTGAAGTCCGATGGATATAAACAGCATCTGGCCGATTTGCGAGAGACTCTTGAATGTACAAGGAAGCATGGTTTGAAGATGAATCCTAACAAATGTGCGTTTGGAGTATCGGCCGAACATTTTTTGGGTTTCATGGTACATGAAAAGGGAATTGAAGTCGGACAAAAGAGCATGAAGGCTATAAAAGATGCTGAGCCACCCTTCGATAAGACGAGTCTCCAGTCGTTAATCGGTAAGATTAATTTTGTCAGGAGATTTATTTCAAATTTATCTGGGAGAATTCGTCCTTTTTCCCCGCTGCTGAAATTAAAAGCCGATGAAGAATTCGTCTGGGGAAAAGATCAGCAAAAGGCATTTGATGAAATAAAGCAATATATGATGACACCGCCAGTTTTGATTCCACCTCAGAGAGATAAGCCATTCCGATTATATTTGTCGACCGATGAATTGGCAATCGGGTCTGTTCTTATACAAGAATTTGAAGGAAAAGAAAGAGTGGTTTATTATTTGAGTCGGAAGTTAATTGATGCGGAGACAAGGTATTTACCGGTTGAAAAATTATGCTTATGCCTATATTTTTCATGCACTAAGTTGAGACATTATTTATTATCTTCTGAGTGCACAATCGTTTGTAAAACCGATGTGGTTAAATATATGTTATCCATGCCGATGTTAAAAGGAAGAATCGAAAAGTGGGTATTAGCATTATCGGAGTTTGATTTAAAATACGAATCGGCTAAGGCGGTTAAAGGACAAGTAATGGCCGATTTCGTAACACAGCATATCGGAGGTGAAGTTAAATTGGTCGATCCGACGCCTTGGGCATTGTTCTTTGATGGATCTTCGTGTGGTCAAGGATGTGGCATCGGAATCGTTATTGTTTCGCCTCGGGGGGCAAATTTTGAATTCAGTTATCCGATGGATCCAAGTTTTACCAACAATATAGTTGAGTATGAAGCATTGCTTAAAGGATTGAAATTGTTATTAGAAATCGGAGCTGAAGCGGTTGAGATTTTTGGAGACTCCCAGTTGGTGATTTTTCAGTTAATCGGTAAATATGAATGCAAAGATGATGTTTTGATTCAGTATTTTGATGAATGCCGATTATTGTTGAAGGAATTTGTGATGGTCAATATTGAACATATCCCCAAGGCTCAAAATCAGGAAGCTAACAATTTGGCACAAGCTGCTTCTGGCTATCGGCGTTTTCATGAGATCATGACGATTGAGCTAGAAATCGGAGATTGGAGGTATGAAATTGTAAATTATCTTAAAGATCCATCGCAAAAGGTTTCTAGGAAGTTAAGATTCATGGCTGTTAAATATGTGTTACTTGATGGTCAATTATATTATAAGACGATTGATGGTGTCTTGCTCCGATGTTTAAGTAAATCGGAATCCAAAGATATGATGGATGAAGTGCATGACGGAGTTTGTGGTGCACATCAATCGGCTTATAAAATGAAATGGATTATTCGAAAGACAGGTTGTTTCTGGCAAACGATTCTGGAGGATTGTTTTGAATATTATAAAGGTTGCCAAGAGTGCCAGAAATTTGGGAATGTACAGAAAGCGCCTGCATCAGCCATGAATCCGATTATCAAGCCATGGCCTTTTCGAGGATGGGGAATCGATTTGATCGGACAAATTTATCCATCATCGAGCAAGGGTCATAAGTTTATATTGGTGGCAACGGATTATTTCACTAAATGGGTTGAGGCGATTCTTTTGAAGGTTGTCGATTCTAAAAATATGGTAGAATTCGTTAAGGAGCATATTATATATCGGTTTGGTATTCCTCAAACCAACACGACCGATCAGGGAACTATGTTTATGTCTAACGAATTCCAAGATTTTGCTGCCAGTATGGGTATTAAATTACTAAATTCTTCTCCTTATTATGCGCAAGCTAATGGTCAAGCAGAAGCGTCAAATAAAAGTATTATCAAAATCATCAAGCGAAAAATTGATGAACAACCAAGGCGATGGCATTTAACGTTGACCGAATCGTTATGGGCATATCGGATGGCCTGTCATGGATCTACTAAATTATCCCCGTATCAATTGGTTTATGGACATGAAGCTGTCTTGCCTTGGGAGACTAAAATCGGATCGAGGCGGATATCAGAACAAGGAAACTTGACTGCTGATGAATATAGAAGTTTGATGAATTTTGAGTTGGATGATTTGGCTGAAACCCGATTGAGGGCGTTGGAGAATATTGAGAATAATAAAATGCGTATTGCCAAATATTATGACAAAAAGGTTAAGCCAAAAGCATTCATCGAACGAGAATTGGTTTGGAAGCTGATTTTGCCGATAGGGACTAAAAGTTCTAAGTTTGGAAAATGGTCGCCTAATTGGGAGGGTCCTTATCGAGTAAATCGGTGCGTCCCAGGAAATGCATATATTTTGGAAACGCTGGAGGGAGAAGAATTTTCAAAGGCACTTAACGGAAAATATTTGAAGAAGTATTATCCAAGCATTTGGATCGATTCTTAAAGCCGATATTCTAAGTAATGTCGTCTAAGATAGCCGATACGATACGTATCGCCTTAAGGGCAAAAATATTTACACAAGTGTTCATCGATGATCGACTTCGTTGGAGTCACCTAGGTTCATCGATGACCATTGTCATCGGAGCAGTATGGTTAGAGTTTAAACATTACAGAAATTTGTGGATCGCTTCGATCGCGCTCAACCGAATGCTATCAATCTTTCTAATTTCTTCCAAGTCTTCCACATCGGAGCCGGGGATGTTCTTGATGCTTTTGTGAATTTGACGCACTTCCTCCAAGCGTTTGTTCAAATTCTCTCGCGTCAATTTGATGGAAGCTGGAATTTGGTTGAGCTCGTCTTGGGTCTCCGACATCTCCTTGCGGACTTCTGCGAGCCGTTTGAGTAGTTCGGCTTCAACACCATGGAGATGCTTCATCCGATTCTCTAGCCGAACTGGTTCGGCTTCCAAAGTTTTGATGTGGGCCTGCATTGTTCTCAGTTCGTCCTTGCCGTCATCGCGTTTCTTGGATAAGTCTTGTTGAGCTAGCCGATCCGATATTCTTTGACGAGCGGCAGAAACTTGGGGTTGATGACCTTCAATGAAAGCCGCAGGGATGATCGCGTTCTCCAGCTCCGATGGCAGCTGACCCTTTAGTTCCTTGAAGATTTGGTGAATCAGTTCGGCATCTTCAACCAGGATGGCGATGCTTTTGTTCAAATGATTCAGCATTTCTTGGAGCTTCGCCTTGGCCTCATCGGAGATGGTTGTAGATGATTGAGCGGAACTAACTTCCTCTTCTCCGATGATGGCGTCCAGGTCAAATGATGTGAAACTCATTGCTGAAGGATCGTGTGCCTGAAAAGGAGTGTTAATAAAATATGTTATTATAATAATGAAATATTGACACGAGGTGACGAATTGATACCAGTTTAAATTGTCCTTCCCGGACATAATCGGGGATTACTTGAGGCTGGGCAGTGCTTGTGCCAGGAGCGGCTATTTGAAGTATTTGAGGTGGCTCAATCGGAGGTGGCGCTGGTGAAATTGTTGTTGGCTGTTCAGGAAGTTCCTCCGATTGAGTATTTGTAGTTAATTCTCCAATCTGCTGCTCAGGGATGGCCTCCGATTGAATATTTTCTTCTATTTGTTGCTCAGAAATGACCTCCGATTGGATAGTCTTTTCGGCTTGTTGATGGATGGTCTCCGATTGAGCAGATGTGCTTGGTTCCTCGATGATTGGTTGCAGAATGGTAGTCTACAGGTTGAATCGGTTAGTTCAAGCGTATATGTTTGAAGAAAATGAGAATTGGATTAAATTTACCTGTTGAGCCGATTCTGCTTGTATGTCTTGTGCTGGAGCTGGTTGAGGATCAGGCAATACGATATTTGTTTGCTGAAAAGGGAGAATTATTATTGCCGATTTAAGTTAAAGAAAAATAAATATAGAAAAAATCGGATTGTTACCGATATTGCATCAACTAGCATCTTTGCGCCCTCGGCAGCTTTCTGTGCGGTTTCCTCGGCAGCTTCGGAAGTCGACTGACTCAATGATTTTTCCAAGGGGCTGTATGGGGAAGTTATTTGCTTAAGATGTGAATCGGAAACGAAAATCGGAAGGATAAGAAAATCGTACCACTTGGCTTTTCTTTGGCTTCTTTGGTTCAGGAATCTTAGTGGGGACGGATTTTCTTTTGCCTTTATCATCCATAATCTCCTTCAAAGATGGAGCGGTAGAACCGATCCTTGGATATGGAGTCCTAATGGCATATTGGATCGGTTTGCCACTGATGCTCACCGGTGATGCATTTTCTTCGACTGGCTGTTAAAGGATGGAATTCAAATTATGAACAGTTTATTTTAAAAGAGATGAATGAGAATGGGGAGAATTCAAAAAGACTTACAGGATTTTCCATGGCCTCAAAATCGGAGTCTATGAGGGTGCAAAAAGTGATGGCCGGGAGTCTGAGTATGTGAAGGCGTAATTCTTTCCACCAATTTCTGAAGAGCCTGGATGAGAAGCTGGTGCATAGCCATTCTGGTATTTCAAAATTGGCTTCGGGGACAAGTGATAAGATCCTATCCATCTCTAGGCATGTTGAGACCGATTCTTTGTGCTTTATCTTATTGGAGAAGTAAAGGCCGATCGGGAGTTGACCGAAACCCAACAGACGAGCTGCTACTGATGGATTGTAAAATTCATAAGATGAGATTTTGCGGCAGAATACAATGTTACTTCCAAGGATGGCCGGTGTAATGAAGGATTTCAGAATCGGCATGATCGCTGCAAGATCATTCTGGATGTTAAATAAGGGCAGCTCGTAATTGCGATCGGGATCGGCGTAGGCGAAATAGTCAAAATGCTCCGATGCGATCCCATGGTAAAAGCTTTCAAAATAGGTGGCCATATTTTTTGCGTCGAGCCTTGACCCAAAGCACGATGATGCTGCTTCTCCAAATGATGTGCATCAGCGATAGGATATATCTTCTTCTTCTGTATAATAATTTGGGAATTGATGATCCTTGAAGTTAAGCTGAAGGGTAGATCGGAGCTGGGTATGCAGCCATAATTGGATAAACCACCAAGGGCCTCCGATATGTCCAACTGCTTGGCCTTCCGATAGCTTGACCGATACTTGTTGAAGCAGATGATAAACTGCACCAAGGAGGAGACGTCCAAGTGGCACCGATCCGCCACGAGCTAAAGCTTCTGCAATCGGTTGCATGTTTGATGTGGCACCAAGGGTCGGTCCGCAGAATACAAATCTCTCTAGCCACATATTAAGAAAAGCTGCGTGCTCTCTGTCTCCAACTGTGCCAGTTTTGTTGTGATCGGCGACGTATTTCTTCCAGCTTTTGGAGCCCGTGCCGACCAATCTGTATTCCAAATCTCGAATAAGTTTCCTGGGGTTGGAATTGTCTACGGTGTCGAGGCCGGTCAGCATGTGTACATCCATTAAAGTTGGCGTCATTGGACCGTGGCCAAACAGATAAGCATTGAGGGCATCGGACCAGAACAGAGAGCTCGCGGCCAGAAGGTTTTCATTTTTGGCCATGTCAGCAAGAGATAGAGTAAGGCATTGGTTTATGTTCTTTTCATCCCAAAAAGCCGATTTGGCGGCTTGCATTCTAAGGAACCAGTTCCTCCATCTTGGAACGCTGCCAGGCCATGATCGGAAGGAGCCGGCCCAATCGGCAACTTGCAAATCCGATCCTTTGAAAGGGAGTCTCTCCGATTCCATATTGATTAGGTCCGTCGGATCAGGGTCGCCCATCGGACCCAGGTAGTACCCGGCCTCAACATGGGAGACGGGAATAACCAGATTGTTTTTAAGATGCTACAATCGGAGAAATAAAATAGTAAATGCAGAGATAGAGGCTCATACATAGTTCTGGAAAGGAAATGCAGAGAATAAATGGAAATTTTGAGTGATTTTTACCTCAGGAACTTGGTCAGTGTCTGCCTTATCAAGAGGAGCCGCCATTGTTAAGAGAAATGGATCTACAATGAACAGTAATACGAAGAGGGAAAAATCTAAGGGATTGTAGAGGAATGGATTAAAGCATAGATGCGTGATATGAATCATATGCGGAAGAGTTCTTTACCTGATTCGTGGCGAAAAGTTGAAGCTTGGAGATCAGGTGTTCGCCGGGCGAGATCTTGCAGAGATGACAATGGCGGACGCGCGGGCGTTATAGCAGATGCGGGTTGAAGAAGACGACGGTTCAGGTCTGCATTTATAGGCTTATGGGAGAAGAAACCGCCCGAAGGCCACGACGCCGAATCCGCACGGGATTCGAGGGTTGCAACAGTAAAGGGCGTGGGTTTCCATATGTTGTTCGCTGCCAGAGTCATCATTGCTCGAAAGAATTTTGGAACAAAATAATATTTTATCTCAAAATTGGGGGGCATGTGTTGACACCAGATTTTGACTCGGTTAAGCGTGTGTATGATAGAGTCCAGGCAAAAGTCGAGTCCGATTCTGGGAGGCGTCCAATTCCGATCGGAGTTCGTCCGATAGGAGTCCTGGTCGGACACGAGACAAAGGAGGCCGGAGCGCATACGATTGACCAGGAGGAAGACGTCTGGAAGCTTCTTCAAGGCCTGATTGCGCATCAAGTTTTGTAATAGATATAGTAGTTTAAGATTATATTGCTTTAATTAGATTAGAGATATTGTCGTAGCCGGCAAGTTTTAGCTAGATTTCCAGGGTATAAATATGAACCCTGCGCCATTGTAAAAGATGTTCACACAACCATTCAATCAAACACAACTTTCGGCCTAACGTGCCACCCAAACCCTTTTCGTCGAGTTCTTCAGCAAGCAGGGCTGCATCATCTTGACCTCCGGTTTGTCTGTAAGTCCGACACCCTTATCGAATTAATCTAGGCTTTAGATTGAGGCGTATCGCCCTTCTTCGTTTAGTTAATTCACCAATTTATCGAGTTATTCTAAGCTTTAGATTGAGGCGTATCGCCCTTCTTCGTTTAGATTGCTCACCTTTTACCGTATCTTGATGTTTTATTCTATCGGCTTACAGCTATCAGAGAAAGATCTATTTTGTTTTATCATAATTTAAGCTTCATAATAGATCTGTTCTTGTTGTTTATATAGCTGATTTAGATCTAATTCGCAAGTTACAAATAGATCAGATTTAAATAAGTTGTTTGATATAAATTGATCTATTGGAATAAATAGGCTGATCGGTGCCCTGCTAACAACGCTGTCTCGACAATCCGATTGTTAGTGACATGAGAATTAGTTTATTTATTGCCTTTGGAAAGATGAATATTAAAGAACGAGTTTAAATCAGGTCTATCTCCGATTCGGTCTGCATGGTCGATGGTTTAATCTAATGTTGTAACCTCACGATTCGGTTTTATAGCCGATGGTCCGTTTTAATACTTGTTACATCTTTACAAATCGGACTCATAGCCGATGGTTTATGCTCTCAAATCGGACTGCCGTTTTACGTTGATCCGATCTGTTGGGACAAATCGGGGCCTTGGCCGATGAGTTCCTTGTTGTTTACCGGTTAAACTATACCTTGTCAATTTCAGGTCAAATTGACTGGCACGCCGCGAACCTCGAGATTTTGGACCTGCACTGAAGTGAAGCAAATCTTCCAGGCCACAGTGTTAATTTTCGAGAGTCAACGCCTAATTTTTTGGACGTCAACATTACCCCCGTAAAGGCATAGTTTGAGACATCTCTACTCCTAAAAGAACCAAATGTCGTATTTTTCTGTCCGTCATAGGTCCTTTCGACGTCCCGGTTTTCGTCCACCCCCCACACCCCTTCTCTGTATGTTTGGCGCCGGAAGGTGGGCCCTGCAGTCCCCGCAGGTTTTCTCCTTCCCATCCCTCGCCCTCTCCTCCGATCCTGCAGCCCTCGTGCACGGACGCAACGCCGCCCCCCTCACCTCACATCATCCCTCCGCATTTGGGGCTTCGGCCCGAGACGGCGCGGCGGCGCCCGCGGAGGTCCAGCGGCGCCCTTCCTCACCATCGTGGTGGCTCCATCCCTCTCACCCTCGCCTCCGACGGCAAGTGGCCGGGGTCGGGGCGCGGTCGCCGGTTCGAACCACCTGTGGGATATGGATACCCCTGGGCCCACTACCGATTGGGTAGACAGACAGCCTGGGTCCACGTCTAATAGCGATGTGGGCCGACCCCGGGCCGGCCCACGAGGATCTCTGAACTTGATGGACAAGACTGGTGATGACTTAGCTTGCAAGGCACACCGACTTGGATTAGTTTCCTGATCTGAGCCGGACAATAATTAGAGATAACCGACTTGTAAACCCTAGACCATTAGCCTATATAAGGCGGCCTAGGTTGACCCCTTCATTCATTCAATCCTCTGGCCACCAGATCCTTCATTGTAACCACAAACTCGTCGTTGTTCTCCGAAACCTCGACGAGCGAAGCAATACAAGACCCCCGAGCACAGGACGTAGGGTATTACACCTCTGGGTAGCCCGAACCTGTATACACTACCGGAGAACACTCTATCCATCCACCCTAATCGGTTACGGTTGGATTGAACCCGGTACCAATGCTTGCATTGGTATCGGGTCCAATCGCCAATAATTTTGCGCGCTACCAACCGGTACCTATGAGACCACATTGGTACCGGTTGGTGTCACCAATCGGTACCAATGAGTCTCGGGGCCTTTGGCACCGGTTGGTGGCACCAAACGGTACCAATGTGACCCCCTTTGGTACGGGTTGGTGCCACCAACCGGTACCAAAGGGGCTCTGCGTACAAATCCCCTTCTTCCTCCCCCAGCCCGAGCCATGGCTCATTTCTTCATCCTCCATTGAGCTCAGGTTGGGGGAGCTCATGCCCAAATTTTCCATAACCTTTGGAGATTTTGCAAACCAAGTCCGCTAGAAGGTTAGCAACTTCATCCTCTCTCTTTTGACGGTTAGTATGGTCTATTTCATTCTCTATGTTTTGAGTAATTTGTGTTTTGTGGAATGGATTGAAATAAGAGATTTTAGATTTAATATTCATTTTTATTATGAATTTGTAATAGAGAATCATATATAGTTAGTTGTTGCATGTGTAGAGATGATGCACAAATTTTTAGACATTCTTTAGATTTTTGGATTATTTGTAGAAACTTTAAATGATTTTCATATTTATGCTTATTATGATTTTTAGATATTATAAATGATATTCATATTTAGGGTTATTAGGATTTTTAGAGATTATAAATGATATTCATATTTAGGCTTATTACGAACTTTAGAATTATATCTTTTTAGAGGCTTCAAATGACGTTGATATTTAGGGTTATTAGGATTTTTTTGAGATTATAAATGATATTCTTATTTAGTAAGATTTTAAATTCAATTTTACTTCTCATGGTTGTCAATATCTTGAACTAAAACAATTCAACTCTAGGCATGCCTATGATGATATCAAATTTTACCTAGTTTTTTAGCAGGGTAACATATGATGACCTTGAGCTCGAGCTTGTATTGTATAGTTATGCTTCTCATGGTTGTCATCAAACCATGAGACACATTCATGCCCAAGCAACGGATCGGTTGCGATGGTTGGGCTGGGTGTGTCTCATGGTTCCATGCCTACCATGAACCAATTTTTTTACCACCTATAATGTTTCTTATGCTCCAAGTTCAAGGTCAAATGAAAGACAACATATCTGAGGCAGATAACTCCTTTTTTTT
>CM014270.1:48882731-48898320 GCA_004135705.1 Alloteropsis semialata | reverse complement strand
TGAGTCACGCCATGAGGGGAGACTACTTGGAAAGGACACGTTAGGAAGGAAATAAACAAGGTGTAGCAACTACAATTTATTCAAGAAAGCCCATTACACTGTATTGCAGTTATCAACCATGGTGGCTCCTTACATCGAGGAGCACAAGACTATAATATGCTATCAAAATCCAAGAAAGTCTGACAAGTGGATTACACGCCATCACATAGAAACTTTCGCTGGTTGGTTGCGACAAAAGCTCATGGGTAACGAGACAATACATACACAGCTGGCGTATTTGGCAAGGGGACCATCATCCTCATTCTTGACGTTCCAAGGCTATGACATAAATGGGTATACATTTTACACGAGAGCCCAAGACGACAAAAGCACCAACCAAAATAGTGGTGTCTGTATAGATGCCTATGACAACAAAGGGAACAGGGACTTATATTATGGCCAGGTAGAGGAGATCTGGGAACTAGATTATGGACCTTTGAAAATACCACTTTTTCGGTGCAAATGGGTGAAACTTACAAGTGGAGGTGTTACTATAGACCGCTACGGCATGACAACTGTGGATCTCAACAAAATTGGGTATGTAGACAAACCATTCGTGCTCGCCAAGAATGTGCATCAAGTGTTTTATGTGAAGGACATGTCTACCAAACCCAAGACGAGGACTCTGCAAACAAACAACTCCGAACTTTATCCAAAACGGCACATAGTTCTCACGGGGAAAAGAAAAATCATGGGTGTCGAGGACGTCACCGATGAAGATGATTATAATAGGTGTGACGAGGTGTCTCCGTTCCGTGTGGAGGTCGACACAAGCATCCTGTTGGCCAATGAAGATGCTCCTTACGCTTGCAACGATCATAACGAAGGCACTCTTGTAAAGAAAACATTTATTGCCGTTCAAGCATAATGTTGTACTTATGTTGAAGCATGATGATGCTATGTAATTCTAATTATGTTGAAGCGTTATGGTATGTAATGTAAAGGAGTTAATATATGTTACTAAATAGTAATATGAATCTAGAATAGTTTCTTATGCTTCTTGATTAACCAAATTTGATTTTGTCTTATGCTTCTTGATAAGTATTTACTAGTTTTGTTAAATTGACTTGTAATATATTGCGGTTTATTTTGGCTATTTTGGTTAGTATCATGCCGAGACAGCGTCAGGCAGCTAGACGTGGTGGCTATGTTACTAATATGCCACCTACCATCCCGATTCGAGAGGCTCACGAGCCAGGATGGTCGACAACACAACAAGTTGATCATGTCCCAATTCTCACACCTTAGCAACTTCGCTACAATATGGTAATATAGATAATCCTCTGCAAGTTGCATTTGAATGTAATCACTATATCACTGAGAATAGAAATTATTAATAATGTAGATCATTAATCCAATTACATGGCTAAAAGATGCAAACATCGGTCAATCAAGTCCTTTGGTATTAAGAGAAAATGTGACCGAAAATACTGGTAGGGTTATGATCTCTGTTAGCATTCAACAAAATGCCACCATGACCCAAATCCTGGTGACATGGTTATTATCCACGTTCATTCTGGCGCGTGGCAGCAAGACCATGTGGCCTCGTGTGATGCTGTGAGGCAAGCATTAGCCTAAATAGAAAGTCAAACTGGCCACGTTTTCCCGGACTACAGCTACTTCAAGTTGAAAGCTCTTGAGACGGGTGAGCCAGACGTGACACAGATGCCTAAAAGCATTAGTCCTTCATATGAATCGATTTATGTAAGTTAGTTTTATTTTTAGTTATGTAATTATATTAAAATTTAACTATCTTTATCTGTAACAATATATGTTTTATTAATCTTATTGTAGGATGACTACTACTGTGGATTCATGCATGCGTGTTCTGGTCTACGTGCAGTCCTTTATCAAGTCCTTGGAAACTTAGGGTATGCACACACGACGCCAGGGGCTTATCGAGTTAATGGTGGTTTTTAAGCTAATATAACCTTGAGTCATGCCAATGCTGCTGAGATCACAATTTATGGAGAGGTCTTGGATTCACGTTACAAGACACAGGATAGTGCATACATATATGCACTCGATTATGTCGATAGGTTCCTAGGCATCGAGATTATCGATATAAACTATCCTTTCTATCTCATGAAGAAGCATGGCGTGCAGGGACCCTGATTATTGCTGTTCAAGCATAATGTTGTACTTATGTTGAAGCATGATGATGCTATGTAATTCTAATTATGTTGAAGCGTTATGGTATGTAATGTAAAGGAGTTAATATATATTACTAAATAGTAATATGAATCTAGAATAGTAAAGAGTTAATATATATTACTAAATAGTAATATGAATCTAGAATAGTAAAAGAGTTAATATATACTAATATCAAAGGAGTTAATATATATTACTAATAACAAATAAAATATACATAGAAATATGAATCTAGATTTACATTATTTCATATATCATTTTAAGAGAAATAATATTTGTTAGTTGATGTATACTTTATTATTTCATGTATAGGAAATTGAAAGATTAATAGAAATATGTCAAATAACAAATACTATCAAGTTAAATTGCAAATACCAAATATAAAGAAATTAATTGTGCAAATACTAACTGGTGAACAAGCTAAATTATGCAAATAGTATATATGTGAAATAATAAATACTAAAAAGAAAAAAGAAGAAAGAGGTGGCGGGAATGGAAATTTGGGGAATTGAACCCTAGAAAGGTACCGGGTGATTACACCACCCGGTACCTAAGGGCTGTGAATTGGCGCCCTCACACCCTTTGGTACCGGGTGATGTCACCACCCGGTACCAAAGGGCCTTTGGTACCGGTGGGTGATGTCACCACCCGGTACCAAAGGGCCTTTGGTACCGGGTGGTGACATCACCCGGTACCGATGAGGTTGGGGGATATATAGCGCCCCGCCGTTTCTTCCCCGATCCCTCTCGACGCTGCCAAGTCCCAACTCCACGCCGCCCCGACCTCCGCCGCCCCCAGTGCCGCCGCCCGCGCGAGCCCCTCCACGCCGCCGCGCGCGCGTCCACGAGCCCTCCTCCACGCCCGAGGTCCTCCGCGCCCGAGCTCCTCCGCGCCCCCGATCGAGCTCCTCCGCGGCGGCCCCGTCCTCGAAACCCGCCCCCGAGCTCCTCCGCGCCCGAGCTCCTCCGCGCCCCCGAGCTCCTCCGCGGCGGCCCCCTCCTCGAAACCCCGCCCCCGAGCTCCTAATGTCATATGTACAGAGACATGGAATGTAAAATTAAATGTCAATTGTATTTAATTCAGATTCATATTTCCTCATAGCCTGCGGACAGATCATCAATTTAGGAAGGGATTTTTTTAACTTTGCTAATTGATTATCGTCTTATTATTGTTTTCACCTTTGAAGTACGATCTAAGTGCAGACAACCATTACCATCTTCTTGCCATCATCTTGCAATTGACAATTACTCAATTAGCCAACAAACTGTTGGTCAGCTAATGCCATATATGTGATTAAAATTTCAGATTTGTTTTTAGCACATAATTGGCAGCTAATGCAACCAAAATACATGCTGATTTGATGCAGTCAATTCCCTTGCGAGACCTAATTTCTCCCAGCAGCAGAAGCATGCATGGCAGCATGAAATTTCCTAAGCGAGGCCTCTGTTGAAAAGAAGAAGAGTCAATTGATATTGACAGGAGACACCTCTTGCATCTTTCATTGGAAGGTATAATTCTTTTTGAACACAACATTTTTTTGTTTTGAATAATGAAAAGCTCAGTATACATATGGAGATCTCAGTAGATGACGAAAAGTTCAGTATATATATTACCTCATGGCCTGCAGACAGATCATCAAATTTAGGAGAAAACCAGAATGTATCGTCAAGAGCAAGCAAAAAAGCGACGTACTATCTATGGCCTGTGCTTGTTGCTCTGCAGAAGATGGATGAGTCATTCTACAAGCCTAACTGCCATATGCACATACTTTGGTTTTATACAGGCAGCTCCCATAGTTCTTGCATATGGAATTGTGGATGTATTCAGTTACGAGTCATACAATCTCTCACAGGGCGAGTGGATCCAATAATATGCTTACCAAAAGTTTTGCTGTGCATATGCTTGTAGTTTTAATGATTTCTACCTATTTGGTCTCATGCCTAATATGCTTACCAAAAGTTTTGTTTTGCATATGCAAAGTGCCTAACGAATTGCCTAATTGACTTTGGGTTTCCTTAGGTTCTTGCCTCTTCATTTGTTATTACTTTGATACAGTAAAATGTTGCCCTTGAGCTTGCATGGATGAGATGAGCATGGTGGACTCTGCTTTCCCACATGTGTTTGTTACCCCTTTAATATTAATGCCCTAATGTTTTGTACAAAAATTAGGATAAAACTATTTTTATCATATACTGCATTAGATTTCAGGAGAATTAGAGTTGTAAGAGCCATTACAAAGTGTTAGATTGGAGTCTAAAATGTATTGACGAGTTTAGATTGCAGTATTATGAAGTCTCTCAAGTTCCATTGATGCTCTATCTTTTCTTTGGTAGTTACATGTTTGTATGCTGCCTGTGTATTCCTCCTTGAGCCAATGAGTCCTCATCGAAACCTGTCTTTAGTGTGAACTATTTCTTCATGAATTTAGCATAGACTATAGAGATGATTTGGCAAAGGCCAGGTTAATAGATTATATGTGAAAATATAGTAAAATAAAAAAAGAGTAGTCATGTCAACTGTTACTCAGGATTGTATTGCTCTTTTGCCTTGAAAACACAGCTAAATGTTGAGTCAGTTTCTGCTTAGAAAATGTGTTTTTGTGCTATGACAAAAGAGCTGAAACAGAAGGCCATTTACAGGTGCACCAAGATGCCATCCGGAGTACTGACTCAGCCCAGAAGGAGCTACAGCAGATAATGGTGGGATATTTTGTTTATTGTTAATTTATTTCTTTAGTAACTTCCCTTACTAATGAAGGAGCTACAGGCTGTCATGGCAACTTACAGGCCCAGCACAAGGCCATACCAACTACCTATATGCAAATTATATTGTCTGGTCAGGTGATGTCAAAATGTTAATTATGCAGGAGAAGAAGCTGTTTGCGGAGATAAAGAAGACTGCAAAGACCGGAAATGAGGTGAGTCTGAAGTTGTGGGAGATCTGTAGCCTTCTATTTTCTTTGTTCTATATTCTGACAAGATGATATGGATTTCTCAAGGCGGCAACCAAAATATTAGCTCGGCAACCTGTCAGGCTGAGGCAACAAATCCTCAATTTGCAAGGCACACGAGCACAGATACGTGGAGTAGCTACTCACACACAGGCATGTCTACCTTATTACCTTTTTTCATTTCTGTTGTGATTGTGGATAAGGCTAACTTGTGATTAACACATCATTCTTTATCCAGGCAATGTATGCGGGCACTTCAATTTCTCCAGGATGGAATAACCATTTATGGCCTGAAGTAATGACCAAAGATTGGGATTAAAGCCTTTACATACCATGTTACGTCTTTTGTTTTAGAGAAACTAGCGGTTTGATTGAATTATTTGAATTAATAATAATTTGTTTGAATATCCAACCCTATTCGTATTATTTTGTATTCGCTACAATTATATAAATAAATATCTATGGCTCTATGCATGTCCTGTCACTCATATTTGGTGCTTTCAGCCAACATGTTTCTTCCCTAAAATTTATCGCCTTTATAATTTGTTTTTGCTCCCGTAGCAATGCATAAGCACGTACCTGAGTTTATACATGCTATTTGTCATAATGCACAATCTATGTTTTTCGTGCGAAAGTTTTCATATTGTAATATATTTCTTTGCTCCCGTAGCAACGCACGAGCACGGACCTAGTTCACTTTAATATCTTGAGACACTATTTAGACTATTGAGACATACTCATAAGAGTTATACTAAGTAAATAAGCAACAATTGGTGTGAGGTTGAGTTGGCTAGTGGGTGGAGTATTATGAAATGTAGTACGAGGTCTTGAGTTTGAAGACCCGTCACTCCAAAATTACCGCCACGAGATAGTGGTAATAATGTTAAACCTGAGTTTTCTTTTAGCTAGGCATGCATGCTTAATCTGTTTGCATGAAAGTTGCACCGTTAATCACACATATAAAAGGACATCTTAGATGACCACTCTTCTTCTTCAATAAATAAAACTCACTGGCTTAGCGTGGAGCCCTACCAAACGGCCAGAGTGAAGCCTTTGTGAAAACTTCACCAAAATGGTGGAGTTGAAAATATTAGGTTCTTGCGCATCCTATCCTCGGCTAGCATCTGCACCAAATGCCCTCCTCCCCTCGGCACGCGCGACAGTTCGCATTATTGGCAGCAAATATGCCACCATCCCTCCCCATCCATTCACAATGCGGTTGGAGGCCATGGTTCGGTGACCTAAGGCTGTCCGCAGTGGGATACGGGACGCCATCCGGTATCCTTTTAGCGGTGTCAAAATCGCTGCAGCGGCGTCCGGTAAAAGGAACGCCGGAGTCCCGGACGAGTCTGTCTCCGCTGTTCCTGGCGTGTTTCCAGTTCGTCCGCTACGCCTGACGTGGCGTCAGCATGCGCGGCAGGCAGCATGCGCGGGAGCAGGCAGCATGCGCGCGCGGGAGAGAGGAGAGAGATGGTGGACCCCACGTTTTCAACTAACTAAAAAATGTTATAACTCACAAACCAAAAAACCAAATTAAATTTCGATTGCACCATTAAATTCGTTGCAATAAATCCTTCAAAACAAGATCTCAGATGGATATATTTTGATAAAATTCATAAAGAAAAGAAAAAAAAGGTGAGGAGAGAGATGATATGGTAGTTGGGATGGATAAATAAAATATAGTAGAGTTGGGATAGAGTATGTGATTTGAAGTATGACGGGTGCGGGAGAAGTTGGTTTAGAGTATGGAATCTCGATGACCAGGACAGGATATTCCTTTTAGAGGATGCATTTAGAGGACGACCAGTGCGGACAGCCTAAAGCCTCTAAACGAGCATGGCAACTTCCCTGCCTCAGCTGTGGTCGAGGATTGGTGGAGCTGGAGCGAGCGCTCCACTCGACATAAACACCTCAGCTGTGGCCATGGAGTGCCTAGAACAATCAAAGAGTGGCGTGTGAATGAAGCCCACCACGGACCGACGACATAGCGTGTCTCGAACGAATCCGCGATAGGGAAAAAAATAGATGGGCTCAAAATGGCAAGAAAGCCTTGCACCACATGAGATAGAGAAAAAGGAATGGAAAGAATGGGAAAATGGAGGAAAAAAGAAAGATGAGTTAAAAAAAGGTAAATACTCCGTCCGTATTCAAAGTTTCAAGTTGTAAGTTGTTTTGATTTTTTTTTAAAATTTATTACTTTTAGCATACTCCTTCCGTTCCAAATTACAATTCGTTTGACTTTTTTTGACCTTAAGTTTGACCGCTCGTCTTATTCAAAAAATTGTGCAAAATATCACATCTTTTTGTTGTGGCTTGCTTTATTAATAAAAGTTCTTTAAGAATGACTTAAATTTGAAAATATTTGCACAAATTTTTTGAATATAAGACGAGCGGTCAAACTTGAGGTCAAAAAAGCCAAACAAATTGTAATTTGGAACGAAGGGAGTATATGAAAATTGTTCTGCTAGATGAGCCAAGATCGGAACCGTGAACCGCAGCTGTACCAAAACATAATATTCATATTGACTTTAATTTCAAATTACTACATTCGCCCTTGTACGCATGGGTGTACCGTGGATGAACACAGCTGAATGGTGGGAGCCAGAAACGAATCAACGATTACTTTTGAAGGACCGAGTTGAGTTCAGGCGGATGATGTGCGACCGGCCCCAGCGAAATCTGCCACGCTGTGTTTCCGTCGAAATCTGGTAGCCAACTGCGGTTCGTTCGCCCGGTTCGAACCTAATCGAGCTTTACAAACGTTTTGTTTTTTTTTGAAAATAACAAACGTTTTGTTTTGAATCAGGTCCTTATCGGCCATCGAACCACCGAAGTTTCTAGGTCGTGGCGGCTCTGTCAGCATGGGCGGCGGGGCAGCGACAGCCCGAGCGAGCTCCAGGGCAGCTCACATGTTGGTGTCAAGCCCTGCGTACGTACGGCTCCGGGGACCGGACGCACACCACCCCGGCCGTGCTTATCCGAAATCTTCACGTCGATCGATCGATCGATCGATTGGTTGGTTAACCCACCGAGGACGACGAGACTCTTTTCTTGTTGTGGCCGAAAAGACTAGAGCCCTGCTGATAAGTATTCAAGAGTCCAGGGAACCTCAGTGGAGAGAGAGAATTGCAGAGAGAAGCAAGAGACGACCTTGTTTAGTTCGCGCAACTTACTGTAGCAATTTTACTGTAGCAAAACTAAATCGAAGATTAGGAGGACTAAACATGATCTAATTATAAAACTAAACACACGGATGGACGGGAAATCGAGAGACGAATCTATTAAGCCTAATTAATCCGTCATTAGAGATTGTTTACTGTAGCACGACGTTGTCTAATCATGGCCAAATTAGGCTCATTAGATTCGTCTCGCAAAGTTAGGGGGGTTATGGAATGGGTTTTGTCATTAACTCACGTTTAGTACTTCATACATGTAAGATTCCCTTTGATAAATAGTAAAATTGAATGAATAGTAAAATTTGCTGTAGGAACTAAACAAGGCCGGACACTGCTTTTCCATGCGAAGTCATTCTGGAGAGGCATCGTTGGCTCCAGGGGCTCTCTGTATACGTGGACTATCACTTTTTGCTGAGGCTACTCTTCTTTGTGACCTGCGTTGGGCCTGGCCTTATCGCGAGCAGCAGAGTACTGAAAGAAAAGGCGAGAGGAAGAAACGGGTCCGACTCAAAAAGGCATCACGCCTCCTTCTGCCTTGTCGCCGGCGGATTGGCGCTTCTCCTCTGTTGGTGTCACCAGCGAAAGCGAGACCTCGTGATGCTTCCTCCGCCTCGACGTGATGCTGTGCCTCCGCCTCCGCGTTGCTTTCTGCTTTCCGTCTGGAAAGCAGAAACGGACGCAGCAGAAAAACACAGCACCCAAGCGAAACCTGAAATCTACCATGGGATTCAGTCAGCTGAGTTCCGATCATCTGACGGGAATTCTGTGCTCAAACGAAGAAGGTCTCATGAATCGCAGCTGCACGCAAACGGAGCCTCCGATCCGGGTCGATTATTCGGAACCAATTCAGCTTTAGATTCGAATTTTGCGACTGGCTGACGGGGCCATCAGCTTTTACACACGCGGTACACACCAATCGTAGGGAACATCACATGGAGGGGGTTCTTCGTGTCGTGCAGTCCGGCGATCCGTTCCGGCCGCCGCTCTGCGCCTCCTCCTCCTCCCGGCGTCGCGTTCGAGGAAGGCTCCTGGGCTCCTGGCCCTCAGACCTTGTCCTTGAGCTTGTCGCCCTTGACGACGGGGTTGGCGCGCGCGATGGCGTCGCGGCCGTCCGCCCGGAAGTCGAAGGCGCACGCGTGGCGCTCCGGGTACCGGTGCACGCCGCAGAAGGTGGCGCCGCAGCGGCACGCGAACCCCGTCAGGCCCACGCGCTTCCGGCAGCTCGTGCACCTGCCCGCCTGCCTGGCTCCCGCCGGTGCCGTCGCCGGAGCCTCGGGTTCGGAGGAGACCACGGCCGCCTCGGGAGCGGCGGCCGCGGAGGCGGAGGAGGACGACGGCGTGAAGGCCGGCTGCTGCGGGTTGAGGTCGCGGTAGCACTTGGAGCAGAGGTCCAGCGTGGCGGGGCTGCCGAAGAAGCCGCAGTTGTTGGCGCACAGGCGGTGGCCCTCCTGCCACCTCTGCTGCTGCTGCTCCTCCGCCATGGCCGCCGGGTCAGAGACAGCGCGGCGCGGCGCAGGGGCAGCTCCGCAGCTGGGCAGGGTAGGCTGGGCTGGGGGGAACGGGAAGCGGAGGGCGAAAGGGGTTAAAAAGGCGTAGCGTGAAGCGGCCGAAAGGTGTGGAGGGGGAGCGATCCATCGATTTGGCTTTTGTTTCAAGGGACGGGAAGGGATAGCGACAAGGGTACGACAAGTCGACGGCGATGGCGACGCCGGCGGCGGTGGGGGACGCCGCTACGGCGGGGGTGAGCGGTGGACGGTTGGAAGAGCAGGACAGCGGGGGGACGGAACGGGTGTCCGTTAGACGGTTACGTGCGCGCGTTTGGTCCAGACTTGCCGACCTGCACGGGCCGTCCGGTCCATGGTTTGGCCGTCCAGACGTTGAGACTTGAGAGCTATACCTATACCTGTACACGCCTGCCTATATGGCCATCTCCAACCTTCTATTAGAATGGTTTTCATAGCATTAATAAATGTGTTACGTAAACAATTTGATAACGTGACAATAGAATTAAAGGTCTGTTTGGTTTATGGCCAATGCTGACCAAACCAAAATTTTGATGCGCCTTCATGATTTGGTGTCTGTTTGTTTTGCTGCCATCAGTTGGCATACCAATGTCTGCCAATGCAAAATGAACAGCGGTGCGGGCGAGCATTCTGCTCGCCAATGTTTGGCGAGCCAGCACCCAAAGTTTGAAGTGACATGGCAACAGAGGATTGGTTGCACGCTACTCCATGATGTTTGGTTAGCAATACTTAAATGCTAATACCTCATTAATTGTTCATCTAATTACCAATTTGTTTGCACATTTACAATCCTGAGAATTAAATCTACAAAACAAGATGTCACTTGACTATATTTTACGATAAAAAATTACAATAATATGTAGGTCTCATGTGTCATACTAAGAAACCAAATATGTTTTGGCTATATTTGGTAAGGCTACAATCCAAACACAATCTGACCAACGTTTTGGCACTACCCGTGATTTGGTCATGACCAAAATTTGGTAGATCGAGATGGGGCATAAACCAAACATGCCCTAAAAGAGGTGAGAGAAGATAATGGTTTCTCATGCAAGAAAACAATGTCTACACAATAACCAAGAAATAGAGGAAGGTGATAGGGTGAGAAAGGAGAAAGAAATGAGAAGATTGGATAATAATTTATTTTGAAAAAACTATGTATTAGAAGAGTAGTTTTCATGGTAGTGTATATGTGGCATGCTACATGGTAGTTAGTGTCTTGGGATGGCCTACGAGCCTCTACAGACGACAGACCACAGGCTCGGCTTTCAGCCTGTTCGTTTGGCTTATCAGCCACCTGTGGCAGACCGCCCCAATTAATCCGGCTCAAGGACATGGGACCGCTATCACAGCAGTGCGCCACACCCCTAAACCGAGTTAATCGTGCAATCCGTCGGATACCTTCCCGATTACACCACATTTTTTTTTCTCTTGACCGAAACAAAATAGCAGCAGTCCCACTCGAAGGTGGGCTCAGGCAGTACAACTCATCGCATATTTTACAGCACATGGTTCACATAGATAATTATACAAATACAGTACATATGTTTTAAGTTATTACAACCCAGAGTTATTTACAGCGGAAGTCTATACATCGAAGCAAAAGACATTAAGCGGAGCCCTCGCTTAACATCTACTCACCGCGGCCCGAGTCGGACTCGGACGGCACCCGCTCCACGGTCCAACCGTCGGGCAGCACACACGGCCAGGTCAAGGCAGCAACGGGGTCATAGCCAGCACAATCTGCAATAAAATTTAGCCACAAGCAAGGCTGAGTACTAATTACTCAGCAAGACTTACCCGACAAGGATAAATTCTAGACCATGCAAGGCTTTTTGGCTCTGGGGTTTGTTTTGCCAAAAGCATCTACAGCTTGAGCCTATTTTCAATATTTTAGCCAAGTTCTAAGTGTGATTAACCATTGCTAAGTTTGCCAAGCTATCCAATAGCAATACAAGTTGACATACAATGGATTAACATGATATTAACCTTTCTCATCTACCAACAATTCTACCCCCTTTTTGGCCCAAGAACATTGATGTGCAACGAGAGATCAAGCAGCTTCATGTAACCGCGAAGGACGGACAACTCGAGTTGATTTTAACCATGCATGGGACAACCTAATCGCACGACCCGTGAGAGACACCCAGGACCTCACGGGGCAACCGTTCCCATCTCTCCCTGCCGTCTGCCATCAGAGCCCACTCCACCCGAGTGCACGCCCCAACGGACCCCAGGTGCCCCAGGCAAACCTGTGCCGCGGCCACTGCTACACTCGCCATCATCCCCCTCGCCCAATGGAGTGGAAGTGTCAGACGTCAGTTTGCATCAAAGTTTGCATCAAGTACTAGGTTTACCAGTTTACCATATTTCCCAGCATACGATTAGTACCTTCAAAAGCTTGACCAACAAGGCCACACACTCAAAGCCTTAGCCCACCATTTTTCTGCGCAAGCGGGACATTCAACCAAACATGAATATCGCACAAGCCCCGCTTGCCGATCCTTTGTAACTGATATAAAGTAAAAACCTATGTCTCGCGAGTGACCAAGCAATCACTCGACTTCTACCGGTCCTAATTAAGCATAGCATTCTATACGACCTACACATACTAGTATTAGGACATAGGTACCTAGAGATCATGCAACTAGGGTTTCAATCAACTCCTCAAACTTAAATGCATAAACATAAGGCACAAGGTAAGGAGTTAGGTCACAGTGGGTTATGCTCCGGGGCTTGCCTTCTTGATCAGCGATGGCCTTGGGCCCTTCCGGATTTTGATCCGGGTCTTGCGCAGCGGAGTAGTTTACTTCGGCGGCGGCGGAGTCACCCTCGGGCTCGACGTTGATCTCGTACACGCCGTCGGTAATCGTGTGCTCTACATGATATGCAAATGCATGCGTGAGATGCATGAATGCAGAGGCAACAATCATAGGAACAATCCTAATCAATCATGGCATTCTATACACATTTTATAGAACAACCCTAACTAAGGGGCAAAACTTGCCCAGGAACCGGTTGGACCGGTTTTAGAAACCGGTTAGACCGGTTTGGCCGGTCTAACACACTACGGCTGAAACAAAACGTAAATCAACCTATCAAAGCATATGTATCTCGGAGTTAACTCCTTGTTGGTGAGGGTGACCTAAACTTCATGCAATCTTAACAAAAATTGCTAAGTTTCACTGGGGAAAATATACATTCCTTACTTTAACTACTTCATTAACTTAACCAAGTCCCAAACCCCCAAAACCATGAGTAAATCCTAGCCACTAGGTACCTAACATCACTCCCCTGGCTATGCCAAAACTAAACAAGGTGGATTGACCTATCTAGCTTGCTCCTATGATTTATGAAACCAAGAACATCTCTTTAGCACACACTAGCACATGGAGTAACACATCAATCAAACCACCATTATGCACACTACTTCTAGAACCCTATGGAATAACTCCTTTATCATTTCTACTCTTACCCCAGGGTCCTTTGGCTCCTTCCCCTCAGCTCACGGCTCGAGCTCGGCTCGGGAAGAGGCCAGCGGCGGCTCTGCAGCTCGAAAACAAGGCGAGAAAGGGGGAGGAGTAGCTGGGGATGGCTCGGGAATGGGGATGGCGAGGCAAAGAAGCGCGGGGTGTGGGGAATCGGGCAATGGACGAGTGAAGACGGGTGGACTCGGCCCCGGCGCTTTACCGCCCGTCCATGAAGGTGGGGTGGTGAAATCGGCCACCTGGGCATGCCATGGCGTGCCAGCGGAACAGGGGAGGCCACGTAGACGACGAGAGAGCGGCGCGTGGCCGGAGTTGGTGAAAAGGACGGTGGTTGGGAGTTGATTCCGGCGCGGTTGGCAGCGACCGACTGTTGCGGTGGTGGGGTAAAACACCCACCGCAACAGTCCGTGGGGTCGAAACACTGTGCCGATGAACGTTGGATTTCAAAACTTCGCGGGCCACCGACGGTTGCGGTGGTGTATTTCACCGCAACAGTCCGTCAATCCAGAGAGCAATTTCCACTGTTTTACCTACCCACCAACTATTGCGGTCATAAGTTGAGATAGCACCGCAACTTTCGGTGGCTCAGAAACTAGTTATAGATAAAACGACCATGGAATGTTGCGGTGGTGCACATTTTGGTTGACCACCGCAATAGTCTGTCATTCCAGAGAGCATTTTTCAATTCCTCTCTGGCGACCGACTGTTGTGGTCAGGGCACCGCAACTTCCTGAGGTGGCTGTGAAAACGTGTGTGTAGAAACCTAGGTCACCGACTATTGCGGTGGTAGCAAAGACAGGCCACCGCAACTTGCTGTGATCTCGACATTTACACTTTCCAAGTTGGTTTAGAAGTGAATTTGGCTAAGCTAAGTCGTGGTCATGTCCAAGGCCTAATAGGAACTAAATCAACCCATTCTTGGGCAATGCCAAGAGATTCTCTCTCTCTCTCTCTCGTTCCAACTCGTATTCGAATACTTCTAATATTCTACTTTGATAGTTGACTTAGGTCAAACATATACACACACACACATATGCACAACAACATGATTACGAATGATGCATGACATGACTAGATTAATTACGTTCATTTGGGATTTCTTATTGGCTATAGTAACACCAGGGGTGTTACAGCCCTCCCCCTTAAAGAGAATCTCGCCCCGAGATTCCGGTGCAGAATATTAAGTGCGGAACTGAAGTTACCTGGAATAGAGTTCATGAAATCCGGATACTTAGATCTGAGATATGATTCCTCTTCCCAAGTAGCTTCCTCTTCGGTATGATTATTCCATTGAATTTTATAGAACTTTATAACCTTTCTTCTGGTGGTCCTATCTTTTTGATCAAGAATCTTGATAGGTTGGGCTTCATAAGTGAGATCGGGTTCCAAGGAAATTTCTTCATAAGGAATGGATTCTTCTGGAACTCGAAGACATTTCTTGAGTTGGGAGACATGAAACACATTGTGTACCGCTGAAAGGTTATCGGGAAGTTGAACTTTGTAGGCCACGGGTCCACACGTTTCTAGAATTGGGAACAGGTCCAATATAGTGAGGAGCTAATTTGCCTTTCACCCCAAATCTTTGAACGCCCTTGGTTGGTGAAACCCGAATATAAACATGATCTCCCACTCCAAAGGTCAAAGGATCTCTTCTCTTGTCATAATAGCTCTTTTGGCGAGATTGTGCAGCCTTAAGATTTCTCTGGATGACTTGCACCTTATCCTCCGCCTCTTGAACTAAATCTGGCCCGAAGAAATTTCGCTCACCGGATTCGGACCAGTTCAACGGGGTTCGACACCGTCGCCCATATAAGGCTTCAAATGGTGCCATTTTAATGCTTGCTTGGTAGCTGTTGTTGTATGCAAATTCAGCCAAAGACAAGCATTGATCCCAATTTCTGTCATAATGCATGACACAAGCTCTAAGCATATCTTCCACTATTTGATTTACCCTCTCAGTTTGGCCGTCAGTTTGAGGATGATAAGTGGAGCTATGGATCAACTTGGTGCCTAGGGAAGTATGCAACTGTTCCCAAAAGCGAGCAACGAACTGAGTGCCTCGATCAGAAATAATTGTTCTGGGAATCCCATGAAGACAGACAATCCGATTGATGTAGATTTCGGCGTACTTCTTGGCAGGATACCTTGTGTTGACCGGAATAAAATGAGCGGTCTTGGTGAGCCGATCAACAATTACCCAAATAGAATCATGCCTTTGAGAGGTATTGGGCAAACCCACAATGAAATCCATGGATATATCAT